>JANHMN010000010.1:2902129-2990077 GCA_030674055.1 Rhabdomys pumilio | reverse complement strand
TAGATAGATAGATAGATAGATAGATAGATAGATAGATAGATAGATAGATAGAGCAGAATATTTCTCCCACTACTTTGCATAAAGTTCAGTGATTGGGCTGTATGAGAGGTAGATGGAGTGAAAAGTCAAGAGAAGAGGAAGAGGAGGAGCAAGGGAGGGACAGAGAGGTAGGAGCCATGGATCACCATGGATGTATTGAGAGCAGTTCAGGGTAACAACTTATATCTAGGTTAGTTAACTGGCTAACACTTCCAAGTGTGTGGAAATCTTGTTAATTGAGCATTACCAAATATATAAAGTTATTGGATAATCTTTAAGCATTAGAGTTTCAATTCTATCAGTACCACATGGATGGAGGGATGGTATGGGCTCAGCCAAGCATTGTGGAGACAGCATGGTAGATTGGCAGAGCCATCTCCCATGCTGGTGTCTCATGGGTGCAAGGGCCAGTGCTTTGGCCAGCATGAGCCATGGTCAGAGGGAGCATGCCGCTACTCTTGGCCTCAGGCCTTGCCTAGTTGGGAACATGGTGGCTCTGTAACAACAAGCCAGATTGGGTGCCACCGTTTTATAAATATAACAGATAGTTAGATAGATAGATAAATAGATAGATAGATAGATAGATAGATAGATAGATAGATAGATAGATAGATAGACAGACAGACATACAGATACAATCTGATCAGTCAGCATAAGTCCATGTCTATTTATGTTTCCAGGGTTATTCATTGGCTATAGTTAAACAGTTAATATTATCTTCCTTGGGAAAGATTTTTTTAACCTCCTTTACAGTAGAAACTCATAACCAATCAAGATACAAGAGTTGTGAAGCCCAGTCCCAATGTTACATCTACCACACCTAAAGCTCTGGACTCCTTGCAGAAGAAGTGGCAGGAAGACTAAAAAGGCCAGAAGAGTAAGATTGAATCTCCTACCCCAGACATGTTAGAAACTACAACCATAATTTTTCTAACAAAGGCTTCATGTGATGAGGTCCCCAGGTCTCACTGTAAAATATTCATATTCTTATTTGGATACTGGTGTCTTCAGGTTGCAATCTACTTTAGCTTTTTCATCAGATATTTCATCAGATATTGTTGAACATAAAATACCTTCACAATACATGTGTTCTCTTAATCACGGCTTTTGCAGTTCTAATGAAGGATTAAAAGGGACATCTTTAACCACCCCAAAGAAAATAAATGTACTCTATTTAAACCTTAAAATAAACTTTTCCCCTATTATTAAACATTTTTTATCACAAAATTATTTAGATAAATTTCCCCAAAGTTGTTAATTTTCTACACAACAAACACATTTTATTTATTTCATACTCACAGAGTACAAACACATTTTATTTATTTTATACTTACAGAGTACAAAAAATTATTATTTTTCCAACTGGCAGAGAAACTGCAGACAATTCTAACACAGTATTATTCATAAGTCCACACTAATTAGAAAGAGATGCCACACAGTGTGCCTTAGCAATGTCCATTATGGATATAAAATGGAAAATCCTAGGGCAAAATTCTAAAACTACCTGCTGAAATCAAAATTGCTGACTCACAGCCTTTATTGCTTCAGATGATAAGAGAAAATTAAAATTAGCAATATTCCCACATCCAAGATATTAACCAGTTCCATATGAAATTACATGAGATGTCCAGCTCCAAAGCTTAGTTATGCTGCAAAAACTCTCAGTGTTCCTGCTATCATAGAACAGTGCTAGTAACTAGTTTGTCATGTGGTTTGGATGAAACTAAATACTATCTTTTAAGGATTCAACCTTACATCTGCTGTGAATTTTGTCCTAGGCATAATAACTTATTAAATTTCAAGGTGCTTTTTAATCGTTTTCTTCTATCTTCTTAGGTTGTGCACGTGTGTGCTTGTATGTAGTTTTGGGTTTTTTTATTCTCTTTTTTGGAGTAAAGGCCATCAGAAACACAAGAATATGTATCTTATTTACCCTACATTCCCCAAAATAGAAACTTAATTAGAATAAAATGATACTATGATGGTTAATGTTGACCACCACCTTGAATAGTTCATCTAGAATCATCAAGAAGATGGCTAGAGCACAAGTCTAACTTTGTCTATGATGGTGTTTCAAAAGGTAATTAGACCACACAGGCTCTGCCCCAAAATGCATGGATTTTGAAGAATTCATAATGTGACTTCTTTTTAAAAAGTGAAAAGTACGAGGTTCAAGCTAGCTGGGAAAAATGGATCACCAGGGGAATGTCCTTGGAGGGTATATCTTTATGTAGACCCTCATTTTCCTGTTCCCTGACAACCAGAATGTGAACTGTTCTGCTGTGCCTCAGTCCTCATGTCCTGATGGACAAACCCTTCTGAATAAGAATCTTTGTGCCTTTCTTTCTGACAGGTATTTGGTCCAATGTAAAGCAAATTCACTAGCATAGATATTATCAGAGTTATAAAGAATGACTTTAGCAATATTGTGGCTCCCAATTCTTATAAAACTGATGATGCTAAAAATTTATAATGATACATATTCACTACAAATTCATGTAGCATCTGAAACTCACAAACATTTGTGGGTAACTCCAACTGCTAACTTAATATCTACATTAAATATTGAATGAAAATGTGATATTCTAAAGTACATGATGTGAGCATGAGACAATAGATGGAAGATTTCATGTCCAGTACCATGGTGGAGTAAGAATTGTGGGGTATGCACTTATAAACTAAAAAAAAAAAATCATAAGGGGTTCTTCCCATTATTTTGTCTAGGTCAAAGTAGGGAATTCTAAAGAGAGGGCAGTCCAGTTAGATCAATGAAAAGAGTAGCAAAGGGTAAGATCAAATGCATTCTGTCAAGTCCTCTGAGGATTAAATAAAGGGTCTCAAAACCCAAAGCTCACTCCTTACCACCTCAAGTAAAACCACACAATTACAATGGAACCTATAAAGAACAACCCTTTTCCTCAGCAAAGCCCTGAACTAACTGTGGAAGTGGAAAAGAACTTGACCTTTTCTATTTTTTTTTTTGTTGTTGTTGTTGATGAGACATAGTGTCTCAATGTAGCCTTGGCCATAATGAAACCCATTCTATAGACCAGGCTACCCTCAAACTCAGAGATATACCTGCTTCTGCCTTCTAAACGCTCACGTATAAGCTGTATGACACTATGCCTCGTGTGGCCCTTCATATTAATGCAGCTGAAGTATTAACATGTGGCTGAAATCTCTGGATAAATGAGATTTGTTAATACTGACCCTCACATCACATGCATTGCACAACTCCCCTGCACGTTAGTATGGTGGTGGTCAGGGGTTACACCCTGTGAGCCAGTTCTCAACCAGCCACTGTGGAGAAAGAAATAATGAAGCATTAACAGTTTCCTCTTTCTAATCTCACCAAGTAGAAAACTGACTCTATATTCCCAAGAAAGCATGAGTTAGGGTCGAAGAGAGTACAGACAAATGACTGGGGGCATGAAAACCTCGGAACAAAACCCAGTGCCACAAACTTCTATGCTACGTCAAAAACACACTTGATTCTGAATTTTGAAGCAGAGAGTAAAATAAGAAGGGACACAACAGTCAAAGTTGGCAAGAGATAGAAAACGAATGTCGGCATGTTGTCTGAGCCTGCTCGATGGACAGCTAATACTTCCAAAGACAAGGCTCCTCACAGAAAACTTTGAATTAGCCAGCTAAAGAGTTCATTTCTCTAAGGTTTGCCTATAAATAGTCATTACTCAATCTATGCTGATACTGTTTCTGGTACATGACTAACATGACAGAAAAGAGATTTGTTGTAAAATAATATTAAATTTTGTTTTCTTTTACCTTTCTTATAAATTGAGTGTCTAAGTCAGAAACTTAACTCCATAAGCTTTTATCTTGAGTATTCAGAGTTTCCAATGCCCTCCTTCCCTATCTTTGACTACTGCCACTCATGAGGCTGTCACCAAACATCTCTGAGTTCTAACATTTATACCTTGGCAACTAAATGGCAAAAATGGCATTCTTATTAGAGGATAGGCTATTTGAAACTAATTTCCATTTTTATGTTTGAATAAGTTCTCATATGGAATTTTCACAAGACATGTTTGTCCCCAAACATAAAAATAGGACCTGACATATTTAATACTTAATATTTATTACAATATAGAGTCATTTATTCACACTGACTAAATTTAGGTTGATTAAACCCAAAACAAAAACCCACTCCTTTATTCTCACTATCCTCATTTCAAATTCTCAAAATCAAAATGTTATCTTCATATTTTCCATTGTACAGTAGCAGTACAGAAAAAAATCTACCATCTTCTCAGGCCATACACGACAGACCTGATCTCAGAGATCCACTGTCAAGATGCAATGGCAAGGAAAGGACTCTAAAGAGGAGTCAACTAACTTGTCTCCAAAGTACCAAGTATTTTCACACAGTCAAGATAAGATAGTAGATAAGATCCATTAAGTAAACTGAGAAAATAATGAAATATTTCTCATATTGTTCAAATGTTCATTAGTCTTCTTCAAATGAAAAGACCAAAGCACCTTCTTGGTGCTCACAATAAAAAATTACAATCATTATAAAATTATTCCTTTACTAAAGTTCATAAACTTAATATGTATTGAGTTTCTCATTAACTTTCTCTGAACAATTTCTGTATAAATGACTTATAAAAGGAGTTTAAGAAAGGACTACATGATACCATATAAGTTTCATATTCAGTGTATAATATGAATGGGTTAATAAAACATTTGTAACAAAATAATCTAGTCAAATGAAAAGAGCCCCAAAAGAATTAAGTGTAAAATTTGTAACACTATCTAAATTCTTTTAAAAATTTGTTTTTCTTTTACTTCTTCACTAAGTCACTATTCAAAGTAAAATGAAAAATCAAAAAGTAAAGGGTGATTTTTACAAGCAGAAACTAATTGCTCTCGTTATTTCCTTGATTCTCAAGGACAAAACCACATAATCACACAAATAACCCATCTCATTTGAGAGGCTTCTTCTAGCCAGTAACTTTATTACAGCTATTCTTAAATACCGCTCTGATGCTGATAAATGTCACAGATCCATTTATTGTGTGTTTTACTGCACAAGAAAATTTCAAAATAGAAAGATATAATTGAATTCTACAAAGCTCCCTACACATTACACACATCCTACCCATTTACAGATTGCTCTGTTCCTTTTGTCAAGAGTACACTTGAATCCTTCTTAGAAGCCTATCCAATTACCCATGTCCGTGGCTACCAATCTGTTTCCAATTCTATATTCCCAAAGTGACCACTTGTTCTTTTTCCTGACTTTGTGAGCATGCATGAATATGTGTATTATTATGAATACACTTGTGAGTGTGCATCACAGACAATGGTGCATCTGTAGAGGAAAGATGACAACTTTTTGGGAGACAGTTGTTTTATCCCACTGTGGGTTCTTGATATCAATCCCAGGTAATCAGGATTATGAGGCAAATGTGTTTGCACTGACTCTAACTTTTTTTTTTTTAATAACATATCTATGGAGGATTATAAACGTTTTTTGGATATTTTATTTATTTACATTTCAAATGTTATCCCCTTTCCTGGCTGCCCCTCCACAACCTCCCTAACCCATTTCCCCTCCCCCTGCTTCTATGAAGGTTCTCCCTCACCCACCCACCCACACACCCACTCCCACCTCATCACCCTAACATTCTCCTACACTGGGGGATCAAACCTTCACAGAACAAAGGACCTCCCCTCCCATTGATGCCAGATAAGGCCATCTTCTACTATGTATGCAGCTGGAGCCAGGGGTCCCTCTATGTGTAGTCTTTGGTTGGTGGTTTAGTCCCTGGGAGCTCTGGGGAGTCTGTTTACTTGATACAATTGTTCTTCCTATGAGGACTCTGGGTTCTGATAGAATAAAATATTAACACTTGAAAAGGTAGAAAAGAACTATTATGTAGGATTATTTTGATCATGTTTTCCTTCCTTCTCCCAACTCCTCCCAGATTTTCCCCCATCACTAATCTACCTAACTCATGTTCTCTTTTTGTCTCTTAAAGCACATATATACATGCACACACACATACACACACAAACACACACACACACACATACACACACACACACACACGTGGAGGAACGCACACATGCACATATGCACACACATGCAAAACAAATCATGGAGTCAAATTTGTGTTGATCAAATACCATTGAGAATGTGGCCTACCTCGGAGAGTGCTTGATATATTCAATAACACTCCACTGAAAAAACCTTAATACATTTTATATTAAGGGTACTACTACATTGATTAAAAATAGATGCTTTAAATTGTTTATTTTGGCAACCTTTCTGTATATCTAATACAATATTGTATTAACCTCTCTTAAATGTCTTCTTTTCACTATGACTGTTACATCTGTTCTTAAAATATTTTAAACAAAGGCCATGAACAAAATCAGCTTACAGATACAAATTAGATCAAAACACAAGTTAGCCATTACTAGATAACACAATATAGTGTTTGATTCATGCATACTTAAGATGAAATTTGAGTAGCCTAGTTCAGTAGGCTCACTGTTTCCCATAATATATGTGTACGTCGAGATGATGGTACATTGGTGGAACAAAGAAGCTTACTGATGTCCATTGGTCCACCCAGTGGCTGATTACCCAGACCTTCTCTACATGTGTCCAAAGATAAAAATTCAAAATATTGGCACATACACCTGAAATAAAACTCCTGGTTCAGTGTCTTTTGTACACTGATATTATAGCACCTCTCAGCTTATTGAGTTTTTTTGTTTGTTTGTTTGTTTGTTTGTTTTTTTATTATATAGCAAGACTTTATAAACCAGCAGGTAAGACTGGAAAGGAAAGTAAATTTTATAAACGTCTACATTATCCTACATACTAAGTAGTTATTCAATCAGAATGAATACAAAAGTGTAAAGAGTAGACACACTGACATTGTCTCAGCTTATTTTTCTGGATATAAGACTATAAAAAATTTAATTCAATAATTTCTAAGACTATACACCATGAATTAAAAAGCACATATTCCAAAATTGCAATGTGGTTTTCAATATTTGAAAATCAATTAATGTCATCAATCATAACAGTAGACTAAAGAAGAAAATTATGTGATAATATCAATAAATACATAAAAGTACTTGGCCAAATCTAACTCTCACTTATAATAAAAGCTCTCAGCAAGTTATAATGTAAGGAACAGCCTCAAACTGGTAAAGAATATGTTAAAAAAAAAAAAACCTACCGATAACCTCATTTTAATAATGAAAAGCTGGATACTGTCTCCCATCAGAAACAAGGCAGGGAAACCTGTTCTTAACAGTCTCATTTGACACCTTACTAGAAATATTAACTAAAGCAGTAAGACAAGCAAAGAACATAAAAGATATGCAGACTGGAAAAGTAAAAAACCAAAATTGTCTTTTAACACAGAGTACATGATCTTCATTACAGGGAATTTCAAAAATAAACAAGTAAAATCTTGAATTTAATAAACAATTAAAGTACACTTTCAGAATAAATGGTTAATTTATAAATTGGGCCTTCCTTCTTGTTTAAGTTCCTAGGGTATATGTGGTTTATCATGGATATTCTATATTCTTCAGCTAATATCCACTTATAAGAAAGTACATATCATGCATGTCATTTGGGTCTGGGTTACCTGACTCACGATGATATTTCTAGGACAAGAGCCTAGCATGACTGTCCTCTGTGAGGATTTACCAGAAGCTGACGGAGATAAGAAGCTGAGCCTAATCTTGCAAAGACTTGATACTCCCAGGAAGGGAGATACATGCCCTCTCAGAAACAAAGAGGAAGGCAGAATGGGGTGAAGAACTCTGGGAGGTGAGACTGAGATGGGGGGGCAACATTTTTTATATGAATAAAATAATTAATTTAAAAAGTTTTAAGTTAATGCTATTAACTTAAAGTTAATGGGGTGTCTAAAGACCCAGAATGGCTAAGTTAATATTGAATGAGAGAATGATTGAAAGCATTCACTATGCAACTTCCAAACTTATATGAAGGCATCACAATCAAGACAGCAGGCATCATAATCACAACAGTGGGCCTAGTCATCCTGTCAGCGTGTGTAGTTGGCATAGTCATCACAACACTGCCATAAACAAACAGCAGTGTGCAACATAATCACAACAGTGGACCAGTAGTTACTGGACTAGTTATTTCCTGTCAGAAGATTGGACTAGGCTAGTCACCACAACAGTAGACTAGTCATCACAACAATGGGGCAACAATGAGCCCAGAAAGAAGCCTACAGGGGACAAAAAGGTAGAGTAATATTTCATAAAGGAGAAAAGATAATTCAATAGAAAAAATGCTAGTTTTTCTTTATACAAACAATGATTAGCATGGAAGATACGGGTCTTTGGAGTTTCTCCTCGATTTTTCTGCGAGTCTAAAACTGCATGAAATAGGAGCGGGGAGAGGAGTAGAGGAGAAGGGCTTATTGATTAAAACGGAAGAAGGAAAATTTAAAAATAGCTCCTAAACCATAAAGCTCAGAGGAGAAATAGTATTACATAAACTTTTAAAAGAAAAGGTAGCCCTCAGTACAAAGCACATGGATACACTTAATGGGGTCTAAATGCATGGAAATGAAAAAATAGGAACACTAATACTGTGTAGTAAAGTAAATCCCAGACACATAATATAAGGAAATAAGTAACTTAAAAGACAATGAAAAAGAAAAAAGAAAAAGACACATATTTAACATAAAACAAAAATCTCAACATTCACAGTGAGTGCTCTGAACAGTCTTGACATGTGCAAAATCACAGTTAGCTCACTTAATGCATAACTCTCACTGAGGTGGTAGGTATAGGCTGGTTCAAATGTCCAACACACAAATGTTCCATAACAACCATGCGGAAGCCCCAGGCACGTTGGAGACCTCCAGACTACAGAGCCCTTATCACATGGCTGCCCTTGACATTGGACTTCCTAGCCTTCACCACTGTGAGCAGATACATTTCTATTTATTGGGAATCATGCAGCCCACAGACTGGAGCTGCCAAGTCTATTAGACAAGATGAGTATCTTTTATTGTGGTTTCCTATGCAGGAAATTGCCCCACGTTCACTCTCTTCCTATTTCATGCTTCTCTTCTTAGGTTTCCAGGCTCAAGATTTCTAAATCACAGCGGGGCTCAGCATGCTATGCTGGCACTGCTTGTTTAGAGGAAAGCGGCAGCTATCCACACAACACACCAAAGTTATGTGGCAACACTGAAAGCTGTAAGATTAACATCGCAATTGCATTAAGCCTAATTAGACCAATAAATTTAACTAAAATGGACAAGTAATCATAACTAATGGCTGTTAATTCTAAATAATTATTAAATCATTCCAAAAGATAAATAATTAAAGAAGGGAGTGTGTAGCCTCATAATTGTGAGGTCTTGAGGTAAGATACTCTGAGCAAGTAAAAGTCAACTGTGGTGGTTCTTGTTGAACACCAGCTCTGGAGAAGCACAGACTGACAGGTTCCTGGCTTGCTCTCCAGCAAACATGGCTTCCTTAGCAAAGTTCCAGGCCAGTGAAAAACACTGTCTCAAACGAAACATGGGAGACGCCTGAGAAACAACATTTAAGGTTACCCAAAACAGGAGAATTTTAGAAGGAAAAGACTCATGGGAGAGGACTATTGGGGAGAAATGGCTTTCAAAGCTTCAGGAAATGAATGGGATACAATTGTCAGTAGAATCCCAAATTACACAACTACTCTTGGTATTTAGTTCAAGATTAAAGACATAGAGAGAAAGGAAGCAGGAAACCAGAGAATGATTCCTCTATAATGAAAACAAACATTTGATTTCTTAATAAAGAAGAAATTGGAAAAACAAATATTTAAAAATGGTTTTCACCTCATAATATGCAATAGAAATCCTAATATTTATAGTACACCCTCAATTAAATTCATGAGAAAACACCAGATGTCAAAATTTTAATCCTGAAAATTATTTTTGTGTATTTATTATGCTAATGTATCCACTGGTTTTGAAAGCAAGGGGATAATAAACATTGTGTGATGGTTATTTAAACTAAATTTAATATATTTAAATAATATAGTAGTAGTATATTTTGGGGAGGGATGGTGAGTCTATTATTTTTTGGTCAACTATCCCTGAATATGAGATCTACGCTGGACTGTTTGATATACTTTAATGCCATGCCATTGAGCAAAAGTGAATTTTCCCTCTTTCAGCAGGTATAAATGACAGTTCCATTATTAATCTTTATAGTAGTGTCAAACATGACAAAAGAAAAATACAATAAGAGAAAAAAACCAATCAATTGGAAGTTGAACAAGATAGACCAACAGAAAAAACAAAGATAGAGAGGGCACAAGATTCAGAGATCCACTCGGTCATACTCTCAGGAGTCCTAGACAAACACTAAACCAGAAGCCATAAAAGAAAGTGTAGAGAAATTGGCACAGACCCAGGTAGGACAAGGGCATTCTGCCTCAGTCTCTGTGAGTTTATATGACCTTTGCTCAGTTGATTTAGAGGGCTTCATTTTTGTGGGGCACTCTGTCCCCTCTGGCTCTTACACTCTTTCTGTCTTCACTTTCATGGGGATCCTTGAGTTCTGAGAATAGGGATATGATGGAAACATTCTATTTATGGCTGACTGTTTCAAGGTCTCTCATTCTCTGTGTAATATCTGGTTGTGGGTCCTATTTGCTGCCATATACTGCAGGAGGAATCAATCACCATCTCTGGTTGAATAAGATGGTTGAACAAGGCATTGATCTGAGTGTAATGGCATGTCATTAGGAGCCAAGTTACCACTACAGAGATTCTCAGGGATTCTTTTCTTTTTCTTGTTTTATAGCATTGCTATTTGGCATTTTCTTTAGGTCCCTGTTTATCTAGTCACATGTTCGTGGTCACCCAAGCGTTGTTGGATATGAGTTCCATCTTGTGGAGTAGGCCTTAAATTCAGTCATGAGTTGCTTACTTCCATTAGTTTGGAAGTGTTGCCATTGTCTTAGTGTATCTTTAAGACAGTAGCACAGCATTACAGATAAAGAGTGTGGCTGGCTTGGTATGTACACTTCTCTTTTGATCGTGTACTGAGTAACTTCTTGTACCAGAGGTGCCAGAACACAGTAGTGAAGGCTCTGTTTAGGCACCAGCACAACATCTCCATCTTTAATGGGTTGTGTAATTGTTGTCTTCAGCAAAAGGCCTTGCTGTCAGTTTGTGGAGAGCAACCTGTAGACTGTCTTGTTAATGACCTGTATTGTTTGGAAATTCCCTTGGGGACACTTTGGACAACAACTGAACGAGACGTAACCTAATTTCTGTATTAGGAGATTTGTTTGGTGAGAGGATATGGCCAGTTGATATTGTGTCTCTCCCATTATTTGGCAATTTCATTCAGATTGTCTTTATAATGTATAAACATTAGAAGGTTTGAACTGTGTTAGGTTTCCATACTTCCCCTCAAATGCCCTTTAATTTCAGATGCCATTCTTCATATTCCCTTCCACTGCCACCTCTCTCTTTTCCATACCTACTTTTTCCTCCTGTTCCAGACTGACTCCCATTTACCCATCTATTCAATTTCCCTTTGTTAATGAGATCTATCTGTTCCCTCTAGATGGAAGAATTGGAATCACAGAATGAACAGCCCTGACAGCTCTCGAGATACCACAGAGATGAGTGTGTCTTTCCGTGTGCTCACTCAAACAAAAGAAGCTATATTGCCCTTTTCAAGCAGGGTCTTGACATTTGCAAAGACTGTGATTTTTATATTTTGATTCCAGTCAAAAATTCAGTCATCTCATGGACAGATTTTTCCAACACACACAAACACACACACACACACACACACACACACACACACACAGAGAGAGAGAGAGAGAGAGAGAGAGAGAGAGAGAGAGACAGAGACAGAGACAGAGACAGAGACAGAGACAGAGACAGAGAGAGTATGTGTGTGTGACAGAGAATGTGTGACAGAGAGAGAGAGAGAGAGAGAGAGAGAGAGAGAGAGAGAGAGAAAGAGAGAGAGAGAGAGAGATTGAACAAGTTTTCAATGCTGATATTTTTTGTGCTCAAAATTTAACTGATTACCTGGCTATCTCCTACTGCTCCAATCTCAACACTGAGAATGACTGACTAATGGACTTATCTATATTTATCCTTATAGCAGGACACAAATAGCTGTAGCTACCTACTTGGTTCTGAAGGCCAAAATCATCTCCTGTGGCTTTGCTACAGACAGGGCTGCAGGTTTACAGGTATGATTACACTTTTGAGACAGAGGTAGATGGATTGTCTAGAGTGTAAGTCTAGCAATGTTTATACCCTTTCTCAAGAGGTTAAAAAAAGAACAGAAAAAAAGAAATGAAAACAGTTTCATAGGATGCTATTTGCTCACGAATATAAGCAATTATTCACTGTGAACTCCAAAGCAACAAGTAGATGGCAAGGTTTAGTAAAAATGAAACATCAAGAAGTCAATAACAGCATAATGTTTTTCATCCTATTAATCATTGTTTATGATTCAAGAGGATACTAGTAATTGATATTTTTATTTAGAATAATAATCAGCAGCCAGTATACTATGACCTGTTTAAAGATATACATCTTGTTGGACAGAAATTAAGATATTCTACACACACACACACACACACACACCAAAAAAAAAAAAAAAAAAAACTAGGAGAAGAGTTCAGCAAATGAAAATTAAATTATTCTATGAAGCTATCGTGTCAAAATTTAAGAAACCATGTATTAAATATGTATTTTTACCAATATTGAATATAAAATCTACACATCATATGCATAACTGATAAAATTTCAATACTGTTTTAATATGAATTCTGCAACCTTAAATTCAAAGATATGATACATGTGAGTACATTTCATTTATTCATATGCATCGCACAATCTTATCCCTATACTTCTGCCTTCTTCAAACAGTGAGAAAGCATGACTTAAGTGCTGACAACCTCTGTCATAAATGTTGTTCACATCATATGCGTATTCTCATTTCTCAGTGATTGTATTCTCCTATACAAGACTCTGCAAAGCATCACAAATATAGAAGGAAATACAAAATCAAGCTTCTAAGTATGGCTCAAATTCCAAGCAAAGCTTTAATGTAACAGGCAAAGAAGTAAAAGGGAAACAAGAGACTTTCTACCAACAATACAGCACTGGTGATCTGTACTGTGTGTGCTGCCTGGGTGACCGAGACACATCGTTAACCAGGACAGTGTAAACCCCGAGTTTGCAAACTGGCTGCTAATGGGTCACGTGAAGCACAATCGTTGTAATTGTAAACAGTAAGCAAACTCAAGGATAAGAGATATGTTAAGCTACATACCTGAAACATACACTAATATAACAAGAGTGTGAAGATTGCATAAACAAATGTTCAACATTTTGAAATATTCATTGTCCTCACACTAGTCGCCAAAGGTACTATTTCAGTCTGAATATACATATACACGCACACATATACACATATGTTTGTAATTACTGACTTCTCTCATGAAAAGTCAATAGTCCTTCCCACAACACATACTGATGAAAGTAGAGCTTTATTTTTCTTTGTCTACAATCTCCAGTCTCATCTCTAGTCATTAAATACTATTAAAACCATGGAGGTGACATCCTTAGTAATTATTTTTACCATGCCTTCCCATTTCCCTCATTTTTCACAATACTCAGATGTGCACAGGTGAATGTTGCCCACTCTTTATTCATTAATACTAGATCCTTGCTTCTTTGTATAAACTTTCTATTTGCAAACCTACATAAAACAAAGACCATTTTTTCATATCTACAATACACCAAAGCATTAAAATCAGGATTAATTAAGCAATTTGCTGTGGCCAATGAAGTGTGATAAAAAAAAATCACCAGCAAATGCTTCTGTCATTTGCTTCTTGGTCTTTCTGTCACAAAACATCATATCTTGCTATTGTCTGAATATTAACGTTATTAATGTTCCTGCAAATACAGTAAGACATATCTCAAGTAGGAATGATCCTTATGTTCAGTTTTCATGAGAGAAGACCAAAAGGACAGAGTCACAACGCAACCACACACATGGTTATAAACAGGCTCTTTCTCTTTTAAGAAAATAAAGTCTGGCTTATTCAAAACTCTGAATAATAGAGAAAATTAGTATGTCCCATGGGTTTACATTAATAACTAAAGGAGATATGTATGTTAATCACCCACACTCCCTTTATGCAGTAATAATTCAATACTTCAGTAGTTGAGTAGGCATCCTTTGTTGGTGAGTAACTCATTGTGTCTTTTCTCATTGGCGGTATTCATGTAGTGCCTAGAACTAAACTCACATAGTTGTCTTATTCCTTGTTTCTTTTAAAGGACAGAGCTACATATTTCCCCAAGAATCATTTCATGATGCCTCAAAATATGACCATAATTTTTCAATATAAATTACATAGAATAAAAAGAAAGTATAGTAGGCAAGATCACCTAAGAAGAGCCACAGCAGAGAGAAAAAAAGAAGGGATAGAACAAATGACATTACATTTCTATTAAGTGTTTAATGAGCATTAAACTATTATCAGAGACAATGAGAAATACCAAGGAAACAACTTTGAATAAGGCAATACTGTAAGTTCAATTCTAGGCACTATGTGGGGGCTGCCAATGAGAAAAGACACAGTGAAAGACAACCCAACAGTAGAGTGGAGGAAGCTTCCTTTGTGTTATAACCTCAGGCATAATTAAGACCTCGGTAGATGGACCAGAGTTTGTGTATCTAGGAAGAAATTCTCGGTGGGCACACACCTCTGATTATTTCCCAGCAGAAGCGAGTAAAATCATCCATCATCAGGAAAAGGGATAAGGTGGGATGGGCCACCTAATCTTCAGGAGTTAAATGAGGTTTGTCGTAGTCATTACAGAAAACAAGCCAAGAAGCTAAGTGGAGAGTAAACAGTGTCCTAGGCACAGGTGCAGCCTAGTGGAAAACACAGACAACTGATGTCCAGAGCCAGCTGATATTCCTACAGGGACGCTCAGACTGACCACAGTAGGTATGTGGCTTGTGCCAAGGTAGCTTCAGAGGCCAGATGGTTGCACTATGGACATGAAATTAGGCTTTAGAATACTGGCTGCTGCTCTGGAATGTGAGGTCTAAGTCAGGAAAATGAAAGAAATGCTGGTGGTAAGGGTTCCTCTCTTGGATCAATGCTACAGAAACAAATTTTGAGGGAACTGGTGGTCATAATGAAGCTTAACACAAGTATGACATCAAACACCACAACATTTTCAATGTTTAAAGTGCCATATTGCAAATCTACATACACAAAATTCTGTTTCCTTTCAAATATGTTCCATTCATTAAAAACACCTAATTTAACTGGCCTTATATGCTTTTGAGTTACATAAACCAGCCCTAAAACCTTCATTTTGTAGGACATATAAAAAACTGATCTTTTAGTATTTTGTTTGTTTTTAAATTTAACTAAATTCCTAAAGTATGATTTTGATTGATTTTAGCACCAAAGCTAGAATTATTAATTATTCTTTTGATGTCAGCTTCTTGAGCAAAACTCTGAAACAATAACAATCCATAAAGTGGAACTCTAGTACATGCTAAATTATCCATCAGTTCAAAGAAGTTCTCTTATTTGACCCAGAAACTGCAGGCTTATGACTGGTTTACTGTGCTTAGGTCAGAAAAATATGTTCAGGTAACTTATATTTTGAGGTGATGTCTAGTCTTATCACGCCTCTTTTATGAGACACTGACTTGTCTTTAAAGTATACTTATACAACATGAATTTGTTTTAATTTAGTCATTGGAAGTCATGAAGGATAACTCTACAGCAGGGTATCTTTCAAGGGTTTTGTTTTTATTTAAGTAATTTTATTTAATCTCAAGAAAAAAAAGCTCTAGATAGTATATCAATTATAATCCTATAAGTAGAGCAAAGGTGTTGGTCCTAGTGCCCCAGAATAAATTAATAGTGTTATATGAGAAGTTAAGAAGCAAAATCAGAAGTGGCTCTAGGCTATCAGATAAATGGTAAACAATTTTCCTATGAGCTTCTTATTTTAAATTAAAATTGAGGTCACAGTAAAGTAGTAGAAGACAAAACCAATTAATTCCTCTGATCTCAGCCTGGGAACCATATATCTGCTTGTATTCATTGTTCTCAAAAATTTATTATTTAAATAATGTGCATTAAAGGGACTAACATATTCCATGGGTGAAACTACACTATAGTTTTTAAAGTGCAGGATAATTTCTTTGTGTAGACCTCTCATGATTACTCATAAAAACGCTTCTATGGGAACCAGAAATGACTGCCCTCTGGAAGACCTAACAAGCAGCTGAAAGAGAAGATGCAGACATTTGCACCCAAGCAATGGACATAAGCTGCTGACTGAGAAGGAGGGCGACCCTGTAGGAGGACCAGCAGTCTCAATTAATCTGGACCCACCCGAGATCTCTCAAACACTGGAGCACCAAAATGTCAGCACACACCAGCTGATATGAGACCCCCAACACATACAGCAGAGGACTGTCAGGTCTGTCAGAGATGATGCATCTAACCCACAAGAGACTGGAGGCCCCAGGAAGTTTAGAGGTCAGGTGAGGTGGGGGGTGAGGATGGGAACAGCCTCATGGAGACAGGGGTTGGGTTGGAGATATGAGATATGGAACAGTCGGAGGGTGGACGGGGTAGGGGGAATAAAATCTGGAATGTAAATAAATAAATGAGAAAAAAAGAGAAAACCAGAATAACTCTAATTTCACCAACCTTATATGTGAAATGAAACCAAGCATAATGATAATAAACAAATACACTCAAGTTAGAATGCATTCATCATAAATTTTGTTATTTTCCTTAAAAGACATAATTATTAAGTGAGGGCCACAAGACATTATATAAGTCATTGCTCCTGAATCCTTCTTTAAAAATGGTTATGATATATTTTGTTTCTGAAACTGACTTTTAATTCATCTTTGAATGATTTCATTAAAAGTTGACAAAATTCCTCATATTTGCAGTGGAGTGGTGGTAAAGAACACAGATTTTACAACATAAAGGCAAAACAAAAAAGTCCCTTATATTGATTTTATTTAACTTCAAAATTCAATATCCTTTGCTTTACTGAAAGATTTGTTTTGCCATCTAGTTTTAAAAACTTACATACTTAAATGGATAATCCTAATCACAAGTTCTAATGGCCGTAACAGTCCCCTATATACAAAGTTGCTACTACACAAAGTCCATACTGCATTTCCAATACTTAAACAGAGTGACTGTGGCTCCCAGCTACCAGAAGAGCTCAATAACTTTTGGTTATTAAATAAATATAGCAATTGAAACAAACATATGGATTACTTAATCTTAGATCATGGTCATTCACCTTCATTTTTTTTCCTTTAAAATTAGACCTCTTAGAACACTAGTTATCTGGAGTATTGATATGTTTCTTCAAACATCTATCATTCCCAATTTTTTGTCTTTCTCCTACGTGTGTGTGTGTGTGTGTGTGTGTGTGTGTGTGTGTGAGAGAGAGAGAGAGAGAGAGAGAGAGAGAGAGAGAGAGAGAGCAAGAGAGAGAGAGAGAGGGAGGGAAGAAGAGAGAGAGAGAGAGAGTATGCATGTATGTTTCTGTGTGTGTTTTCAAATATCCAAGACAAGTGTCTTCCTTTATAATTTTCTACCTTATTTATTAAAACAGTGAACACAAAGCTAGTCATTTGGGCTAGAATAGACGGCAACCGAATCTCTAGTGTCCACTCTGCCCTCAGTGATGCAGAGTTGCAATTACAGGTTGCAGTACACAGCTATTAACATGACTGTGGGAATCCCAACTGGTCCTCACTCATGTATAGAAGATATTGAGATATCCCCCAGCTGCCTTTATTTTGTTTACTTTTTCTGTTCTTTGTTTGTTTGTTTGTTTGTTTGTTTTTTAAAGACAATGTCTCATTGAGCCCAAGCTAGCCTGGAACTAGGGAGCTGAGGATGAACCTCAAATGCCTGATGCTCATGCTTTTTCTTCCCAAGAACTGGGGTCAGGTGCATCTCAAAAGGCGTCACTTGTTCTTTCTAATCTTAACACTTTCCAAAACTTATTCTAGGAGATCCAATTATTTCTCTAAGATACTCTATTGAATGCCATTTTTATGCTTTCTATCAGTTAATTTTTTAGAATGAAAAGTCTGTTACCTCAATCTAAGGGTCTCTAAAATGTAACTTCTGCCCTCTCTATTTCAAGAATCACCTGCTATTCCTATAAAGTTCGTTACAGAGAACAGAACAGATGATATAGCTCATGCCTGAAAATTCCACTGTGTTTTTCATGCTAGCATCCTTTCCTTCCTCTCATGGGTACCACTCAGCTCACTCATAGTCAAGCCCTTGCTCAAGCATTGCTTCACCTGTCTGATTAGATGCTCTCCTATGCATTCTCACTGCATCGTATGAATATTCATTCTATCAGCCAGCAATCTATGCTGAAACTCATTTTCTGCATGGCAACTAAGTTTCTTTTTTTTTTTAATACAAGCCCAATGTTCATTAAAAACAATCTAGACCAGATTCCAGAGTTTAACAGCCTTGTAGCCCTTCTCTGAGTTTGTGCAATCAGTCTTCAGCCTTCTAAAGCACACACACACACACACACACACACACACACACACACACACGAACAGTGAAAATTTCCACATGCAATATCCTCACTAAATAGCGCACCAACAAATACATGGATTCAAACATTTTAACTGGTGTAAACAGTATTCACCTTCTGTGTCTTATCTGGACATATTGAAGGACTATAAACTTCTTTGGTTTTAAACTGTGAAAAGAAATAAGGATGTCACTCTGCACCACTCCCTCTGAGTTCTATCAGAAATACACACTTGCTCCCCCACCTAATAAGAGGTCTGAGTGAACACTTTGTAAATTGCCTCAGTTGAAGAACAGTACTACTTTAAATCCTGTTTCCTTCCTAGGATATTCACCTTTAGTATAAAGATCTAAATGGACAATGTAAATCCAGCACATGTGATACTGAGACAGGAAGACTGCCAAAGGCCAGAATGTGAGACCCTGTTTGAGGACAAGTCTGAAAGGTCATCTTCTTGCCAGAGTTTCCGATGGTGATCACTGGTGCTGGCACAGCCACTGTGTCATCACACAGTTGCTTTTTCTGTTCACACTTACCATTCCCTCATTCATGACGGTAGAAACTGTTACAAAGACCATCCCTATCAAGTTGGTAATTAATGTGTTGAATGAATTAATGTGTGAATTTGTCCACATTATTATTAAATCTCTAAGTCATTAGAAGATGGCCACATATTCTTTCCATAGCAGTTTACTAATAGCTACTATGAAAAAATTATACTTGCTAATATACTGATATTATAGATTTTATGTTTTAAAAGTATCATTAATGTCTTAGTTGGGTTTCTATTACTAGGACAAGACACCATGACCAAAAAGCAAGTAGAGGAAGAAAGGGTGTACTTGTCTTAAACTTCCACCTCATAATACATCATTGAAGGAAGTCTAGACAGAAACTCAAGTAAGGCTGGAATCTGGAGGCCCAAGCTGATGCAGAAGCCATTGAGGGGTCGTGCTTACTGGCTTGCTTCCTATATGTTGCTCGGCCAGCTTTCTTATAGAATCCAGGATCACATTCCCCTGTTGATCATGATTAAGATCTCACAGAAGTATTTTGTCAGCTGTGAGTTCCTGCCTCACTGATGATTCTACCTTCTGTAAAGTTGACACACAAAAGCAGCCAGTACAATCATGTACTGCACTATGCTCTTAAAGAGAATACAGTCCTATAAAAGTCTTATGTCGCAGAAGGAAGTTGTGGGTAGTGTGTGTGCTTGGATACTGACACATTAAAGTCTTCCTTTTAAACCTAGAATTGAAAAAAAGAGTATATCCTTATAAATAGGCTAGCTGGAGAGAAAGTACTACAGACTAGAGATGCAATTATCCTGGGCTAAGAAGTGATATCCTATAAAAAAAAATAGGAAAACATGTTTCTTATTAGAATAAAATAATTATCCTGCTGACATTTGCAGTTGTTTTTAGCAAGCTAGCTCAAACTTAACGCTTATTATTTTTCCTTATAACTTAATTTTGCATATTTTGTAGTTCAGCAATTAAAATTAAACAGAGACCTTCTTGAGGGAGCAGTCTGCTTTGTAGTTCATTAGAGACTGTCTAGCTGGGAAGCACAGGTTTCCCTTGTGGCCCTTCAGCTTCTTAAAGTTAACTGTGAGCATAAATCACTGGAAGGATTTCATTAAAATGCAGTTTCTAATTCAAGAGTTCTGACAGTGAAGATTCCACATTTTGAATAAACATCAAGGTGTTACTTATGTGCTGGTCCATAGGTCATGATATGAGTAGCAAGGTTTAGGGAAAAACAGGAACATATGGTCCCAGCTCAGAGCAAATGGCTTAGATAAGAAAGGATTAACTATAATGCATTTCTCAGTAGGTATGTGTGTTGGGAGCATAGATTTCATCTTTATGACGGATAAAATCACATATACATGCAAAATATAGCACAAGATTTGAAGAAGTCACTTAGCTGCTTAACTACTGTACTTACAAAATGAACACATCATAGAAAACCTAGTCAGCCATAATGAGTACTTGTGGTAGAAAATGAAAACTGCTTCTGTAATGTATACCATAAAATGTTATGTATTTTTATAAATACGGACCACATATGGCAATAAAAGTTGTCAGTGGGTTATTTCCTTGCTAAAAGAACTGAATTTTAGATTGTATTTTAGATACAAAATGAATGTGCCTCATGTGGTGGATATCACACAAATAATTTGTGAATTTGTATGTGTGTGTGGGTGTATCACACACAATTTTCTCTCAAAGATTACATGGTACATGTCAGTGACAACTGAAGTAAACAGATGATGAAAATGCTATTTTGTTTCATGAATGCTTCCATACTAAAAAAAATAATCACACTTGGTGTGCTTGTGGATATAGTGCTGGCGAAGATAATTTTGTTTCTGGAAGGAATGTGTTCTTACAGGTATCTGAACACACATACACACACAAACACACACACACACACACACACACACGGAGAGGGGGAGAAAAAGAGACAGAGTAGTAGACACATGGAAAGAGAGGATATGAGTGCCAAACACAAAACAATATGTACATATGCATTACACAAACCTGAAAATGATCTCTGTGACAGTGGAAAATGAACACATCCTGAGTGTCTGTTTGCCCACTCCAATGACATAGAATGCACTCTGAGAGTCCTAAGTACATACAACAGTGTAATACTAGAAAATGAAACCTATTTAAGATTATTTTCATGTATATACAAAGCTCAATACTGTCAATATTTATTGGGACATTTTGTGTGATTTTTTCAGTGGAGGTGGACTGTCTTTCTTTAATTAAGCATATTATTTGATAATTTAATAACGTACATGATGTATTATGATTATAGTCACCCTCCTCTTATTTTCTTCCCACTGCAGTCAACCCCATCATACAAGTCCATTTCCCACATTCATGTACTGAGTTTAGCCTTTTAGTGGCTTGACAGCAATAAAGTTTGGCTAAGAACATAAATACATCCTTTACTCTGGCAATAAAACTACTGAAACAATGGACTCCATAAAATTTGAATTCTTCCTGAAAAAAGAAAAAAAGAAAAAGAAAGAAAAGTAAAGCCTGACCCAGCCAGTGAGTGGGCAATTATTTTTCTCCTGGAAAAAGGTTCACAACTTCTCATACCACCTTCCAGAGGAGACACTGAAGGGTCACTGGCAGTGAGCACAGTCTTGACCACGACTGCTTAGATGTGTATCGCTGTGGTCCACTACATAACCTCATTTCAGGACCCTAAAGATGGACACTGTGGGTGGTGTTGTCACTGATCTCTTTGGCCTTTTCTTTTCAATATGTTCACATTCAATAAATCCTTTGTCTGCTTTTCATTCTTAATTGTCCTCTTTCAACTGGAATACCTGAATGGCTGTTAGAAGCTGGCTAGTTGGGGAACAGGCTGATTCCAGTATTTAGAAGTTCCAACTTAGAGATCTAGAGTTTGTTTTTTATATCCAGTCCCTTAGATGATCTTAGTATTTCCTAAGTCTGGGAGAGACTGTATGGGACCTATGAACAGGTCTGCCCATTTTAAGCAGGTTACCTTGTTTTCTGTTTCACAAGAGAGCAGGAGCTCTGAATGGGCACCTGTTGAGTTGGTCACCACTAGCCTGTCCCTGTGTTCACTACAGACCATCTGCTTAGTATCAGATGCCTTTTTACTCACCTTTTGTCTTACTCTGTCTTCATCCTCCACCACAACAAACACTAGTCCTTGCCACTTGGTGCTGAACATCACCTCCAACCCCATCTTCTACTGGAAACTGATTTAAAACACTGTCACCTCTCCATCATCTAGCTCCAGTTCTTTGTGTGTGTAAGTACATTTTACAATTAAAAAAATTCTTTATTTCTATTTTTTTTTTTTTTAGTCAGTCTCAAGTATCTCAGTCTGGCCTTGATTTTGAGATGTAACTAGGATGACCTTGGACTCCTGGTAGTTCTATTTTTACCTAATAGTTCTATCTCTACCTCCTTATTGCTGAGATTATTGGCATTCACCACTGCAAGCAGCTTATATGATACAATAGATGAAACCTACAGCCCAACGCATACTTAGCAAGCATTCTATCAGGTGAGCTATGGTCCACTCCCTCTCTCATTTTACAAACCTCTGTGTTACACATAAAATTTTCAGGCGATTCTGTGACCACTGTGGCCAGATTTCTCCTCTAACTACGACTGAATGACGAAATTTCTCTCACTCGTGTCTCAGTATGACTTCTACCCTTGGTACACAACAATATCTGAAATCATGAATGTCACACTGTAATGAAACTTTGTTATTCAAGTCGAGTTTTTCGCCAACTCTATCTACAACAGTACAGTATTCTGGGATTTTTTTCTTAGATGAAAATGGTCCTTCTTAGTCAAGTTGCAGGCTTCTTGTCCTTAGACATTGGTATTCCTTAAGTTTGGATGAGGCACTCATATTTTTCTCACAGTATGTAATGGATGGCTCTAAAGCCCACATGAGCCGCACTCTGTTCTAAAACAACTCATGCTATGCTGAATCGGTCTTGACCTGTGGATTTATACAAACTTTTCTAACTGAGCCACAGGCTTCTGAACTTAATATGTTCAAAAATGAAGTCAGAATCTTCACAATAGAACTGCATTACCAATAGAAAATCCAGTGTTCCTAAAAGCAATGACTGACAGGCACCATGAGTCAACTCAGTCCCAGAAATGTAAATGTATTCCTTCAGCCTCTTCCTCTCAGACATCAGCCCTTAGTCTTCTTTCTCCATTATGTTCTATGATGTCATACTAGGACCCACAGTGTGGCTTCTGTTATCTAATATCTTGACTGTTACCGCCAGTGTTCCACTCCTCAAATTTGTTCTCTGTACCCCAATCTACATTCAAGAGACATGGAGAGCCCTGCAAGAGGCCAACTGTAAAATGAAACTTTCCTTAATAGCACCCGTCAAAGGCCCCTTGGTATAAAATTCACATGCAGTGTTTCTTCTTCAAAGATCTCCCTTCACCCACTCACCAATATGGCACCAGTGTTTTATGGTTGTTCTTGTTTGTTTGTTTGTTTGTTTTCCTTTATTCTTTCCAGAACTCCCACACTTTCTGAGTACCACATGAGTCCTTTGTTCGGGATTTTGTATAATAGCAACGGCTCAGATTTCAGACACAGTCTAACTTTGAAAAGGGCTCTGTCCTTTTTGTGTGGAAATAAGGTGAGGCATTGGGTTAACCTTCCTGACTTCAGTGGTTTCTCTTTAAAGATAACAGAAATGTGTATGTCATAGAACATTGTGAACATTAAATGAAACGATGCTTGCAAAATGCCTGGCCCAGTTCTTGGTATATAATATTAATCACTGTTATTTCGCATATGCTCCTGGAATGGCGTCACTGTCTAAAAAACATTCTGGGTCACTGTCCCAACTATTCTCATCACCCCTTGGCACTGCCCCCTATCATTGTCCCCAGTGTGTGCAGCCTCTGTATTTTATTTCTATTGTTCTGAGCCTTCTACATAATAAAGTGTTTTAGGATCAAGACGATATCTGTTCTATTTACTACTGCATGCCTGACATCTAGCACAGGAATAACTCTTTAACAGCAGCAGTTAACACTGTAATAAAGGAAAGGGCTTCAAGATTTAAAGGAATTCTTTCCAACTTCACCAGGACAACATTTTTCAAAGCAGCACATAGCATACTATGTATGCATGTTTAGATGTCTGTACATTAAACATGTCAGGAAAAAAAATCTAACGTTAGGTGTAATTTATTTTCTGTTTTAGGTGAGTTAAATTTGAGATGATAATTTATGTCACAAATATTTTTATTAAATGTAAAGTGTAAATAATTTCATAGATAAATATTATTAGTGGCTGCAGAGATGACTCACTCATTAAAAGCAATGTCTGCTTTTCAAGAGAACCAAAATTCAATTCCCAGTACATATATGGTGATTCAAGACTGACTGTCTATAACTCCAAAGGTTATGATGCTGTTTTCTGCTCTGTGTAACATACCACACTACACATGATACATAAACATACAAGCAGGAAAAACAACCAAGTGCATTTTAAAATAAAATAAAATAAAAGGTTTTTAAAAAGAGCTTTTAAACATATTAGTAGACAGAAGAGATACATATAAATAAAAAAAACACAAATTTCAACTTGAAATAATTGTTATATTTGGAAATATTGAGGATATATCAATTTCTTCAATGAACTACACTGAACGCTCCTTTTATAAAAATCTATATGAAAGCTACAAAATTCTCTAAATGCTGAGACATTTCTATGATAAAATGAAAGGAATTTTATTTTAAAGTCATCTCTCACCATAAAGTAGATCCTTTTACATAGGCCTTCCCTGGGAAAGAGCTTCTGGTGAGCAGTCTAGAATTAGACACAAGATCCTGGCTTCTACACCTTAAAGACTGTGCAAACTGAGTTAAGTGGGGAAAGGTTTAGGTGAGGAACTCTCCATGGTGAAATACTGTGAAGGTTAAAGGTTTGAAAGCCAGATTGTTTGTCCTTTTGTATGAGGAAGTACAGAGCAATATGTACCTAACCAGTAAATGGATGCTTTAGGAAAGAAAATAAGGTACATGTCTTTTAGAAGGCAATTTGGAAAAATATTTGTATAGTTTGACCCAGTAATCCTTCTTCTAGAAATTCACCGTAAGAAATATTTTGAAAGAAGAAAAATGCCAGATGTGCATTACAGTATTTCTCAAAAAAATAAAAAAATAGAGGAAAAAATAAAATCTACCTAGATTTCAAATGTGAGAGGATTTAGTACATTATGCTGGGTGTGTGTAACCCATAAAAACAACATTCTAACCTCAATGCAGAAAAATTATCCTGGCATTTTATAAAGGCAGACACAAGCACTTGTTTTGTATTAATTTCTATTAGAGTTTAATTACATATGTATATCAATAATGAGTAAATAGGAATGCATGTGATTTATAAGTTAATAGACTTATATAATAGTAAACACTACTAATAAATTCTATATAATATGTATATTTCTTACATGTGTATGAAAAACCAAAAATTTTAAATCCTAGATTTATAATGTGATCTTAAAATGCTATTTCTTAATCTACCCTTCAGTAGACAGAGTTTTATAAACTGTATTCTCATACTTTATATAGTACAAAATTATCAATACAATTATGTTCTTATGAATATCTAAGGCTAACCTTGGATTTCTAGTCATTCTGTCTCCACCTTCTGAGCAGGATTACAATTATGTATTAGCCTCTCCAATTTATGAATGCTGGAATCAAACTGAGGACTAGATGCATGCTAGAAAAGCCCTCGAACAATGGGCTACAGTACCAACCACTCTTTTCATGGTTTCTATCAAACCATAATTTGTAAAAAAATAATCATCTGTTTCCCTCATATGCCTAATACATAGGCTTTACTTATAAATATTCATGTATTTCTGTGTTAGGTTGCATGACATTAGTTACCGAGTACTAAAATCAAAATCTATAGAAATTGAAACACATTTTTACTTACTGGTATTGTAACAACTGAAGAAAAGTAAGGTGTTAGGTGAAAAAACAACCCGTTCTGAGGTCCTTTCTCTTAATCATTATTATATCCATAATATCTGGATCAATTTTAAATGAGCCCACTGATGTCTAAGAAAGCTGAATTCAAGGACACATCACTCTGGGTCTGTGTGCCAGCTCCTCTCAATCTGTATGAAGATAAGCAAGTAGAGGAATGTCTGAGTGCTTCACATGCAGCCCTCATCCAGACTTTTGAGTATAAAACCTACCGGGAAGATTGGTGGTAAGCTCTGCAGGTGTTTACAGATGAGAAACATTTAAAACCACTATAGACAGGTAGGCATCTGGCGCTTACTATGGTCCTCACATACCTACTTAACATTTCTCAAATTTTGAATATATGCCTTTTTACATATAACATATTCCAAAGGATGTGCAAAAAAAAAATAAGGTTTATACAGTTTATAAAAGCAGGAGGGTTCATTAGTATCCAGAGTACAAATTTTAAGGTATTATTTAGGATAAAATGAGAAATACAATAGAATCCAGAATATTAAAATAAATTAATTATGTCCTAAATTTAATGCAGCATGTAATGGTGTCTAAGAGGGTAGGTGGTTAACTAATAATGCTTTTCCAAAGGAAGTGTCACAAAAATATTTCTCCAGGGAAAATAAATTTAACTTTTAACATGTAAACTCCAGGAGCCAAAAGTTACAAATTGCATTTATCTGTTAAATATTCTATTTCTCTTACACCAGATGCTGATAACTTTGCAGGAGATTGTCAAAAACATCCCCGTGTAGAAAGCAAGGACTGTGGTCATCACAGAAAACAATTAACCTCCAAAACTCAATGGTCTCTGAAGTCAGGAGCAACTCAGCCTTCAGAAAGAATCCTGCCCTCACCAAGGTAATATTCTGTCAAGAGAAATATCCACACCTATTGTTGTCTTCCAGGGAGCATAGGTTTCATCTAAGGCAGTGTGTGAAATATTCAAGAATACTGTGGGAAGGTGTTAAATTAGAAGAGATAAAAATAGACACACCTTATGCAAAACAGAATCTGAGAGAAGGATGGCCAGACACAAAATTTTCATTCAATATATTCATTCAAAAATTTCCAGCTTAAAAATTCTCAATGAAGAACTAGAAGGAAGCAACACAAACTAAAATGTTTTGGGGGGACACTGTATAGGGAATAAGGCTTGCCAGTAACAGATGGATATTTCTCTCAACATAGATTCTTATGTATATGATCTTTTAATAATGATACTGCACTTTCAAAAACTTTGATCCTCAAAGACCCCTGAAGTATTTGCATAGTCCTAAAGGTATATCCAAATTTAAGAACAAGATTGCCACTAGAAGCAATAACTAAGTATGACTAGAATATACGTGAATTCATGATGCATCTCAACCATGCCTTTCTTGAACACAAATGAAGAAAGCTTTTGTTCATTTCTAGCTTTGAAGTGAACGTCGAAGTTAAATCCACTAAAACTCTCATAAGGTCAGAGGCAGTTACACCAATTGAAGCTACCTGGTCCCCAGAGTCCAGCACTAGTGCATACATGCAAGAATGCAAACGCAATAATTCAAAGTGATTGAAAGTGTCTAAACACTTACAATAGGCTATGCATCTGAAGAATGGCATTTTCTTATTTCAACTCATAAAATAATTCTCCTCAATCTGCTCATAAGCGATAAAGATGCACTGATTACATGTAAGTTGAATGCCTCACTGAAGATCACAAACTGACTATAATTCCAGACAAGAGTCAAGTCTCTGCAAAATTCTAGCTCTAAACACACACACACACACACACACACACACACACGCACACACACACAGATTGAGAGAGAGAAAAGAGAGACAGAGAGAAGACAGAGAGTGTGTATGTGAGAGAGAATGAGAAAGTAAAAATTTTATTTTTACTGGTACAAGTTAATTTTTGAAATAATCACTTTTTCATAGTTATATTCCTTCTGAGATAAGGTAACCAATGAGTCACTTGAAATAACTAACCATAAAACATATTTTAAGGAACTTTCTAGACACAAAGTCGTTGTTGATATTTGAGGAAATAATTGTTGAGGATGAAATTCCCAAGAAAAGTAGCTGCAACCCTAATAGTTCAAAATGTCTGTAACTCTGCATTAATACGATCTCAAATAGCTTGCTATATGAAACACAAACCGCAAAGTAACCACAAAGAAAATTTTGGCTGTAAAAGAGTTTTAGACAGAGCAAAGTTTCATATTTCCAAGTATATATTTTCCCAAAATATTAACTGCTTTTATTTCATTGTTCCTCCTGAATGAATTATCGTGTAAATTAAACCTCTATTCCTACACAGGCCTTGGCAAGGTGAATGGCAACACGAACAGTTTCAGTGTCTATGTGGTTATCCAAGATGAGATGGCACAATTCTGATCCTAGCACTGAATGGATTGGTGCCTACAGGTCTGTGCATAAACACAGAACATACCTTCGTATATAATATACTCAGACATATACATTCCTTAAATATAAACACAAGAACCATTTTGCAAAAAGAAACTCATTCAAAATAAAGTTAATAGAAGCAGTAGGCAAAAGAAACAATTTGTTCAAAGACAGCAAATTAGAAATCTCGTTTAGTTGCAATAGAATATAGCAGCAACAGAACCCTACAGTGACATTTACTGCCTCAACACAATTTGCTCTCTCCTTGTTTTATTAAGAATGAAGCCGAATTTAGAGGAATTATTCATCAATTGCTTACTATCTGCCATATTAGTTGTTGGTTGTAATCACCAATGTTTGACAACTCATAGGAATTTCACTCTAAGATTTCTTCAGCCTAATCCCACACCATTGTTCAGCTTCATGTCCCCAGATGGATCCTTAACCTCTCTCAGTCTTCACTGTGCAACATGAAATTACGTTTGACGCTTTTTTTTTTTTTTCAAATTACATTGTAAACCTTTGTATCATTTTATACTTGGGTAAAACTATATCTTCCTGCTCTTAAACTAGAGTAAATGCTTTCTAAGAGGACTGTGTAAGCCAAGGTCAATACTTTAGTCTCCACACAGCATCTAGGATGGCATTTCTGATAACACCCCCTCAGCTCTGTCCAGACACTAGGGCTCCAGAAAATCTCCTCAGAATAGAAACAAAAATTTTAGAATGACCCTCAAGGCTTACATGGCCAGATTTTACTTAATCTCTGGTCTTAACCACTATTATTTTATCTGCTTCTATGAAGTTTCTTGTTCCTTCCGAATATCAGACACATTTTTACTTGGAGGCCTAATAATCAGAGATCCTTCTGTCCAGAAGACTCCATTTTACCTTCTTTGTGTAACTTAGGTTTTCAATGAATGCCTACTTCATTAAAAAAAAAGCTGTGATTTCCCTTTATAAAGATTTGTTTTTTAAATTTATGTGTTTGTGTGTGTGTGTGTGTGTGTGTGTGTGTGTGTGTGTGTGTGTGCATGTGCGTGTGCGTGTTGACTGCAGTTGCTCACAGAGGCGAGAAGCACTGAGTACCCAGAGCTGGAACCACAGGCAACTTTAAGCTGCCAGATGTTGGTTCTGGAAACAAAATTAGGGTCCTCTGCAAGAGCAGCATGACTGAACCATCTCTCTAGCCCTGACCTTCTAATCTAAATTACTGTTTTTAGAACTCTTATCACTCATATGTATACTTACGACACTGTGCACATACATAGACATAATTTTGTCTTAATTCTCCTAACCAATTACCCTTTAAGATCATAGATATATGTATTTTTTTTATTAGAAACATGAAACATAAAGTATGATGAAGGTATGTGCTTTCCAGGCATTCCCTTTCCAGATTCTATGCCTATGGGTACTTCACTAATTGACCCATTCCGACCCAACAAAGCAACTCAGCCTTTCTCCTTTGCCTACTTCCACTTTGCATACAACTGAGACACTATTTGTTATGATCTTGTGCAATGTACTTGTGACCTCTGGTCTAGTCTGCATGTCCCAACAATTGCTTCGAGTTGATTTCCACTCACAACTACATCTTGATTCCCCAAGGGTCATCAATATCCTTAGATGTTGAATGAACATGTGATTTTGTTGTGTTTCTTTTAAAGACATTTACTGCACTTCATATTGTGTACTATGCCTTTATTAGAACATTTTCCCATTCAATTCCTGTCATGGACCACTGTTTCTATCTCATTCAAGGATGCCTGCTTTAACATCAACACATCAAAATGTTAGTGCTCCATCAAAGTCCATGTCCATGTGTGGTATTAGTCACAACAAAATTGTTTCGATTGACCATCTCTTCTTTCATTATCTACTCACACACTCGTAGCTCCTGGAGGAATTGGGTAAATGATTGCTGATTATGGGATTACTCCCTTTAGGCACAGTGCTTGGCACAAGAGGGAAGGTGAATGCAATTGTGGATTGCTTGGATTATGACGACTTAGAACCACTCTAAACAGTCTCACTCCTCCAGAACTGTGTCTACCCAACCGTAAGCATGCTCACTTGACTCTGGATGCTTTGAGCATTTTGATTACATGTTCAAAACTTAAGTCTTCTATTTTGTTATCTTCTCTCCCTTCATTTTAATGTTGCATTAAATTTTAATGTTGCATTAATGTTGCATTTTTCTATGTATTCTACATAACGAGAAATGAGGTCACAAGAGATAAGCCTTTGGAATTTACCTTTGTGTAACCATGCATATAGAAGGTTTTTTTTTGTTGTTGTTGTTGTTGTTTTTTGGTAACTTTTGTAAGCATCTTCTAGTTGTGTCTTCAGCAAAAATGCCACTATCTGACACTGCCACAATTATGTTGATCCATGTCCTTATTATTTCTTATTACTGACCTCGTTACTTTCAGATTTTCCTAGAAACTTCCTTATATATTGCTAGGGTTTGTTGTTGTTGTTGTTGTTGTTGTTGTTTGTTGTTTTGGATTTGCTTTTCATTTTTGGTAAAGTAACCATATCATATTACATTCTGAAAATTGCCTATATATTTCTAGAATATTCCAAAATTTATTTCCTAGCATATCATACAATGTCCCACAAGAGCCTTACCTCTTTTTCAGACATCATCCCTGATTCTTTGCTCAGTGTTTTTCCTACTTACAGTCCACCAAGTAGGTACATCTACATTTTTGTACATATGAATATATATTCATGTGTATAAGTGTGGGTATACAGGAGCTGCCTCCTCCTTCTCAGCAGTTAAAGAGAGAGGAACTAGGAGAAGGGGCTGTTTGATGGGAGGACAATTAGGGAGTGATATTGGGATGTAAATTGAATAAATAAATAAACAAGTAAATAAATGGAAAATGTATTAAAGATTTTTATTGAGCAGAATGTTTTATCATCTCTGGTTCTTCCAGTCGAACATATTTTAAAATTATGCAGAAATCATTAATTCACCATTTTTAACATGTAAATCAGCGATTCATCCAAGCACGTAAGACTTACTGAAAGAATACTGAAGTAAACAGAAATGTCAGTGGCTTCTCAATAGTTCCTAATACTCATCCCTTGGAAATGGTTTAATATGCAAGAGAGCAGCTTCCTAGTTACTGGAATGAAACCCTGCATCTTTTTCTCACCACCCATTCAAATACAAGAAAGCAAGCAGCCACTGTTAACCTGATGGGAGCAGTTAATCCCTCCTTAAGAGTTCTGCTATGCATATAAAATATCAACGATTCATAATCTGGCATTTCCTTTATACAAGAGTGATCTTCTTTTAATTGAAATATAAAAATGTTTTACTTATCATTTTATTCACAAAGATAAAACTTGGGGGCAACCAGCACTGAAATATAAATGCAGAAGTTTAGATTCCCTCACTCAAGTTTATTTAAATGTTTAAAAAGTTGTATAGAGAAGGTAACTGATTAAATCAGTTTTTAAAATACAGTAATAACTGAAAGCTCATTGGGAATTTTTTTGAGTACAATTTGCATCGTGAAAAAAGGAAAATGAGCTATTAAAAGGTCATTTCCTGGATCACAGTGTAGAGCAGATGACTTTTATCACACCTAATCTTAAATTACTTTACCAAAGCATCTGCATATGCACATCAAGATGAATAACGTTGTACAATTCAGAGGAAAACAGTTCGTCTAAACACCAGGATCTGGCTGTGGTAGGCAGCATCCAGGCTCCTTGAAAATTTTCACATGTCACTCCAGAAGTCTGGGAATATGTCCTATTTACCTTCTGAAAAAAAAAAAGACTTTTTTCTATGTAATTAAAGATTTTAAGATGTGGAGATTATTTTCATAGGGGGAAGGTAATCACAGTGGCTTATATGAATTGAGAAGGGGTTACAGAATAGGACAAAAGATTTGAAAATGCTACTCTTTGACTGGATTTGAAGAGAAACGAGGGAACTCTAAACCAAAAACATAGAAGAAACTTCTCAAAGTACAAAGAATCAGAAAAACAGCATCTCCCTAAAGCTTCAAGAAAGAGGAGAGCCCTGCAGGGTGGAGGGTAGCAGGTCAACAGGGCTCACAAAACCAATCAAGCAGGGCTCACAGGGGCTCACAGAGGCTGAAGCAGCAATCACAGAGTTTGCATGGATCTGTATAAGGTCCTGTGTCTACATGCTAAAGTTGTTTAGCTTGGGTCTTTGATTCTAACAGTGGAAGGGTGTGGAGAGACAGGTATCTCTAACTTTTTTGTCTGCCCATAGAACCCTTTTTTCCTACTGCATTACCTCCTGCAGCCTTAATATAAGGGTTTGTGCCTAGTTTACTGGAAGTTGTTATGGCATGTTTGGTTGATATCCCAGGAAGTCTTGCTCTTTTCTTAAGGTAAATGGAGAAGCAACAGATCTGAGGGAGGGAAAAACTGAGCAGAAAGGAAAGACGGTAGGCTGCAATAGAAATATATTATATAAGAGAATAAAGAAAAAGAAAAAAAAAGGACTCATTTTAGATTTCAACCTTAGAACTATATGACACTATACCTGGTTGCTTTATGTTACTTGCCAAGACCTGGTTGCTTTTCATTATTTGCCAAGATTTGGTTGCTTTATGTGACTTGCCAAGACCTGCTATAGCAGCACTGAGAAGATAATGCACCATGGTTACAGCAATTGTGCAGCTCATCTTCACACAAGCCTATAACTCAAGTGCCTGCCTTTGTTTTCCACAGTTTCTGTTTTCATAAGTTTAACACACTGTAGCTCTAATTTACAAATGTAACTGATCAAACAAGATTCAATCAGAGTATGACCACGTCCTTACATATAACTGTCAACTATTTCAAGACAAATCGATAACAACTAATACAAAGATAGAGCTAATCTTTCCCAGTCTTATTTCACTGAATAATAAAATTCTGTTCTGAAATGTGCTTAATGGCAAAAAGCAAGACTTGATTACACACATCTGTAATTTTCATTTCACCTGACTAATACCTATCTAAATTATCAAACTATAATTTACATATATACCTGAGAAGTCTCTAACATTAATTCTCTACTACTTATGCATTTTTCTATCTAAAGTCTATCTCCAAGATTAGAACTCAGAGACTAGAAACAAAATGATTGATTAAAGAGGCTTCAGGCTAATAGTACAGGGCTCTACATCCTTAGTCCTACAGCTACTGTGTACTTGAACTTGGAACCTGACATGCTATTTTTTGAGTGTGTTAACCAATCAAGGATAATCAGAATTAGTGCGTTATTTATTTTTTGTGGAGTGTAAATGGCAACACACATAAAGGACTCATGCAATTCCAAATGTGATTCGTATTATTAAATAGACAGATTCTGACACGTGCACAGATATATGGTGATATTTGAGTTCAGGGATGAATTCTGACCTTGGGAAATCTTATGTAAACAGTGTTTAATGATCTAAATTTAAATTTAACACCTACTTGCTTTTTAATTCCACATGGATTTGTATGCCCACAGAGCTATGTGTAAAACTTAAATTTTCTGTACCATTTTGTCCAGCTCTCTAAAACATTCTACTGCACTGTGGTATGAAGAGTATTGAAGCACTACTTGACTGATTAAGTGCTTTGTCCTCTCAGATGAACATTGATTGTGGAAACTACAGCTTATACTCATTACCAGCTCCTGTGTTCTACTGTCTCAAATGAACATATAAATTTTATCCACTGACAAACTATATATGAGCCAGAAATATTTTCTTCCCTTTTCATTTACTTTCTTTTATTTTCTCCTTTTTCATCTTTACTAAGTTTTGATTTATTTGTTTGCTTTTTTATATTTGGTTCTGAAATGAGAGCCTCACATTTTTTTTTATTCTAAACCTTTAATTAACTAAGAAATTTTAAATGTGTGCATATATTTTTGAAGTCCCACTATACAAATTTTTCCTCAAAGGTCCTCTATTATCTGTATTACATATCAATAGTTATGTATATGTCCTATTTCAAAAGAATTATTACATTTTTGCATAGTATTCATCTCTGTAATGCAATTTTGGGGATGACTTTCTCCATAATAACATGTATTAACACTAAGTACAAGCTAATAATGTAAAAGAAAGCATAATTCCTTTAAAATGTACCTTGACTTTAGCATTTGGCTCAGATAGTAGAGACCATAAAATACTACATCTTAAATTATTAAAACCTAAATGAATAAAAAACAAAATTAACTTTACAAAAGCAAACGTTGATAGTCTTCTCTTGTGGACAAAGAAACCACATCACCTGATTTTACAGTTAATTTACATACTGTATGCAGGAGAGTAGTCATATTGGGATAAAGAGGATGTTCCCTATGTGTCCTAAATATAATGTTTCTTTGTTGATTTGACACCTTAGAAAACTAACTGTAAGATGTTACCAAACACGCACTCAGCTACAAACACGATGGTATCATTGCTTTCATCTCATTTGTTCCTCAATCCTATCATATATGATCATCACAGAGACATTCCTATAAAGCACAAAACAATACAAACAAACAACTCTGACTAATCACTTAAATTTTATTTTTAAATGCCGATTCCTGTGTTGTCTGCCTGTCTCCCTCCAAGATATGCAGTATTCTATTGCTAAATAGCCTTGGAGACACATTGTATGATAAGACATTTCTGGAGCCTAATCTGGGATTTACTAGTTTCATAGTCTTGTCTACTTACATAGTATGTGATCTGGCCCATGCTTTTCCTCTGTGAATTTTAGGACACTACTGAGGTAATATTTTAAGAATTTATTAAACAAAGTACCTGGTTCACAGAAGAACATTCACACTAAATACTGTTATGGGCTTGATGACAAATTCCCTTGTCTTGTCAGAGACACTATATATTATATGAAGACAAAGACCATTGTTACAATTCTTCAAATGTTTTCCTAAATGCCTACAGAGTAGCGTGCTGCCTACATTTATGTCTCATGATAATTTTCTCAATGAACAATTGTAACCAAAAATGAATAGAGATCCATTAGCTGCTAAACAAGGATGCACTACAACACAAAGAAAGCTCAGCTTCAGAGACAGGGGAAGACCAATAGCAGCAAAAAATTGGAAGGTAGAATATTTTCTAGACAAAGATGAGACAAATCTAACAATAATATACTCAGCAGGATAAATATTGTAACTTTATTTTGGCCTCTGTGAAACTGGGAATAAAATAAAGCTCAAATTATCACTGAATTTTGTTATCTCGTCCTATGTATCCAACATTACTTCTTTACTGAACTATCTTCTAACTGTATATTCTCTTAAGAATGCAGATAAAGATGGCCAAAGCTAATATAGTTTTGGCTCAAAACATAAATAAAATGTAGTATTAATATTATAAATGACAGTTCGTGGATTCTTATTTTATATACTGATAGACCATTTACTTATTTAGAAATAATAGAAGCATATTAGAAACATTTAAAATTAGTCATATAAAATGTTTGTTCATAATGAGTATTCAATAGTTACTTTCAAATTTATGAGCCTAACTGGACTTATATCAAAAAATTCATTGGATGATTTGTTCTTCTAAATGGACTATGGAAGAAATTTTAAATTAAAATTTCTATTGTCATGTCATTTTAAGGCTTTAATAACAATTTCAATTTTAACTAAAGGTTCAGGCATAATTGAAAAGAGACAATAATCCCAGCTATTTTAAAGACTGAAGCAAAAAGATTACAAATTGAGACTAGTGGGAAGTGAGACCCTATTTCCAAAGTAAAGGTCAAGAAACATATCTCAGTGTTATATTAGCCCTCATAGTCTTGGATTTAATCCCTAGTACAAGAGGGTATAACATAAATTTAACAGAAAAGAGACATAACAAATGAGTTCACACACACACACACACACACACACACACACACACACACACACACACCAAAGCAAAAACTATGAAGACTGCTCAGGGATAAGAAGCATGATAATCTGAGAGGATTCACAGAATATATAAACCGTGGGTTCTCCTCCCATTTGTAACTAGAGACCTGGGAATTAATCAGCCCCATAACCACACAAAACAATCTATTTTTTATAATGCTTCAACAAATGAATCTAAAATGTTAGCCTGTGTGTATATGATTATTACCACATACCACAAAGAAGAAATAAGAAAGCTGAGCCAGTTTCTATGTTACAGTTAAAGAGGAGATAGTCCATGACTCTCCATATTCTCTCCATATTTATTTTCCTAATTTCCAACCAAAAAACCTCGTGGAGTTGTGTGGATATGCGTGTTGTCCTGGATCCATACAGTTATGGTACTATGTTGAAGCCATTGGGGCATGAGTGCTATCCTGGAGCTGTGTGTGTATAAACGGTATTCTGAAGCCATGTAGTTATATGTGCTGTTCTAGTAGAGCTGAGAAGAAAGGAATTAAACCTTCACACTACAAAGTTCCAAATACATACAGTTCATACTCTAAAATACAAAGATCTCTTTTTGCATAAAAAATAAAATCAATACACACAAACAAGATAGTCACCAATAAATTACCTAGAAAATAGACTTTACTTATCAACAAAGTAACAGTACAGAAAATTTTTGCTATATTATATGACTGAGATTTCTTGAAGTTCACGTTATCTTGTCTTTCTTATGCAAACTTGGATAATACACAAAAAGCAAATATATTCAATTCGTTGACTATTTGAACGGTTAAGGTTATGATATTATAAGAAAAACAACTTTAGAGGGCTATTTCTGGAGTGAACTTACATATTTGAAAAGACTGCATATCTAGAATCTATACATTACTCCGGAAGGCAGAATAAGGCTCCATCTCCCTGTTTCACAAACTGTTCATGCCTTAATCCATGGATACAGCCAACATGCTTACTGCTTGGGAAACAGAAATTAAAATTGCTTATGTAATTACAGTTGCTAATCAGCAAACTTTAAAGTAGATTATCATGGGTTATCTGATCAAGTCCAATATAATCCGTAGGGTCCTTGAAAGTGGAAGAAAGAAGAAGGGGAAAGTCTAACTATGACTATGAAAGAAGAGCACAAAGAGGCAATGTGCTGCCATTAGAGATGGAAAGAATCAAGGCCACAAGACAAGGCAGATATGAAGCCTACACAAGTGTGAGAAGGTAAGGATTCAATTCTCCATTACAGTCCCTGGAAAATAATAAGCTTCTGCTAAGCCCTTGATTAGATGCATCTCAGTCTTCCAATTTACAGATATGCTAGACATTTTTATGTCTTTAAAAGCCTACATTTGTAGAAAACTAATACAATGATGGGTTTAAGGTTTTATACTTCTGGCAGAGAGCTTCTCCATCAGTAAAAGAGAAAGAATCTCAACTTTGCAAAGAATAGAGAAGCTTCCTGAGGGAAGATTCCTGAGGATCAGATACAGTGCATAATCATACAAGCTTTGTATAAACTTTGATATAACAGTAAGTCTCCTACTTGAAGTTCTAGCTAGTAAGGGCTCAACTGGAGAGATGTAGATGCCTGGATATACAGTAGATGAAAGTGTTGAAAATCAAAATATATGCTATTCCTAAGATGAGATAGATTAGTGTAATAACAATTAATTTCTATTCCTGACTCCTGTGTTACTCTATGTTGTCAGAACAAAATAACATAGTAGTTAATATAACCACTTAGAAAATATTTTCTCACAGCTCTAAAGATTCAAGGTCTATGATACATGTGAAAGATGGACTGGTTTCTTCAAAAGCAGCTCCATTTGATTTTCAAACAGCCGTCCTCCTGCTTGTCCTGCCATCGTCTTTTCTCTTTGTCAACACATTGTGTCTGAACTAAAGTCAAGTGGCTTGCATTCCTGAGGGCATGACAGCAAGACATATACATGTAGATTTGGAGTCTCTTAATTCAGTGGGAAATTAGGGTTTCTTCAAAAACAGAGACCAATCTGGGGTGTTTAACTATCAACAGCAGTGAAGAATTATTCTAAGAAACTACAGACTAAAGTGGTAGCACAGTGGAGGTATTTCTCTTAATTACCCATTCTTCCACCTTTAAACAGACAGAAAATCAAAGCCAGTATTTCATTCAAGGAATAATAGAAGCCAATAGCCCCACCTTTAATGACCTGAAGAAGGGGATGCTTTAGAATCCATATGTCCTCCACTTTGGTGCCTGCCTTATTAATAGAACAACCAAATGGATGCTGAAAAATGTCAAATAAGTAATAGTTCTATTCATAGAAATATAGGTTGATTTGTTACCTTTGCAATGACAGAGTAATACAAATTGAGTTCAAAATGTAGTGAAATTTATCTAACAAATAATTATTGTCCACAACTACAGAGAAAAAAAAACCCAGATTTGCTCATCTCCATGGTAAAAACAGCAGTACACATCCCCTATCCAGAGATAAGACTTTAATAAATTCTGTTATCTTCTATATAAGTTCAGTAAAAGAGAATATATATTGTACTCAATAGATATTAGGAAGAATATTACCTTTTCTTATATCAGGAGAATTTATAATATGGATTAGAGAAGCACACAGTAGCAAGGATTTTGGAATCCTTGATAAGGCAAATGAAACATTAGTGAAAGTTATAGGGTCCCAAGACTAGGTCATGTAAAACAAAAAAAACTTTCCAAAAGAAAGGACAAGTTGCTACATCTTACATAGCCAATCAATAAGAAATCAGCACAATCACCAACAGGTTTAAGTTGGTTCAAAAGATAACATGCTCATTCCACTTACTGAATACCACAAAAGAATGCTGGTCTACACTGATACATATCTATCTATCTATCTATCTATCTATCTATCTATCTATCTATCTATCCCTGAAGGAATTTACTATTCTCATCATATGACCACAAACTCTGTGACATGCAAAATACCTTTGGTAAATGATATGAACAAAAATGGATGTAGTGTTCATGGCAAGCAAGGGTACAAAAAAAAATCCCAAACTAAAACCATTTAATGGTTTTAAGTAAGCCCAAGCCATTTTCAAGAACTGCAAACCATTTAAAAGCAATTGATGGTGTTCAACTGAGCCTTTGTTTAGGCAGAGTGCCTGGAAACAAGCTATTAAGAGACTGTAGTGCCAAAAGTAGTTATTATAAGCAGTGTCTGGTCAGCCAATCCTTAAGATCAAGCAGGTTCTACAGTAATCTGTTATTATTAGATAAAATGGTACATTTGAGACTGAGAACAAGTACAAAGAGATTGGGCATGTGAGCCACATGCCAAGTGGCCAAGGCACCTCTATTTACCATGATGTAATGACTACACAACCTCAATTTGCCTCGTGGTTTCCTAGGAAGTTTAGAAAAACCACCAAGGCACAGCTGAGTTCAGAAAGGTTGGCTCCATGTGTGGAATAAACGTGAAGTAGAATATGCATGTCTGAAAACCAAGATGTATATATGGTTCCTGGCTGCTCCCAGTAAGCCAAGTTGTATCTGTGGCAGCTGTCCATGGAATTCTAAGCTCCATGGGACTAAAAAGAATTTTTTTTCTAGAATGAGAAGACCTTCCCAGAATACATAGTGACAATCTCAAACTCTAACAGTTGACACTTGTTTGCTCTGATCTCCTTATAACAAATAGGGAAATGAAGGAATTTCCTTTAAGCAAGCCTAATTAAAGCCGGTGGGTTTTAGAAGATCCCGGTTTGATCTATCCATGTTTCCTTAGTCACTACATACACACACACACACACACACACACACACACACACACACAATCACACACAAATGAATCCACTGAGACAGTGACTTTAGAAAAGTCACGGTAAAAATGTCATACCCAGAAACTCAAGTCTTTCATAATTATCCCATGAATATTTCCATTTATGCCACTGAAGTTTCCAATTGATAGAAGAAGCATCCAGAAGAAGTCATTGGGTGTACCATCACTGTTCTGAGACTCGGTAGAATGGAAGGGCTGGGGTACGTCTTGATGATTTCTTTTCTATTAGATTCCCAAGGACAATAGGCCCTACACTACTAACCAGCTTGAAGATGATATGGTTCCGGTAAGCAGCTATGAGTGAGCAATGCCACACATGAAAGCGTGGATTATAGTGCATCAGGCAAAATCCTTTTGTATGAAGAGAAGAGCCTTATCTAATGACTACACATCACTGGCATTCTTCCTAAATTTCTAATATGCTGATATGTTTTCTGAAAGTAGTTTATAACTGTGATAGATATGAAATAGTACATGGGTCTTATATTTGGGACATATCTGGAAGCCTTCGCTAATGTCACAGAATCCTAACCACTGCATATAACATTCTCTTGCACCTGAAGCTGAATCAGCCTTCTCCATTTTGTCATTCTAAACTCTTTTTCCTTTAAAAGATTCATTCCTGGATAATATTCTGATAAATACCTGTATATAAATATCCCCCAAGAAAAAAACTTATGACACATCAACATTGTACTTTGCTTTGCTCTATACTTGTGAAAACTCTATAATGCTCTAATATTTGCTGGGAAGATGACCGTATGCAAAGGGAATGACAAGAACTCAATATTAAATCACTGATCTGTTTTTGAAATTTTTTAAGAAAGCTAGGCTTTAGATTTTAGACACAAGAATTCTATTTTTCAGATATATAAGCTAGTTCATCTTTTATTTTGCTTAAAAGTCTATTATAGCTTTTATAGACATTCAATTCACATATTTGTTAACTATTAATAGCATGTGATACTCAGATGTAAGAAAAATAATAACTGAGATATACTTGACTATTATGTATGCAGTTTTATACCTCAGAGATAAAGTCATTGTTTAACTTCATTCAAAATATAGCATGTGTCTAAGATCTGGTTAAGTGCATAAATTTAAAGGAGACCAAGACACAGGAGCAAAGAATATTTTTCTATAAGTACTTTCAAATGTGAGAAACCTTCTGAACTTACATGTAGCTCATTTTTAACTTTATTCTTTCACATGGCATTGTATTTTAATTTGAAGTGTGTGTTTATGAAATAGTGGTGGCCTACACTCCTTGGCAATATGATCACAACGCTCAGTGTGCATGAAACATCATATCCCACTTGGATAAAGTGCTAAACAGTCAGCGTTTGGAGAAGGATTCTCAAAGGAATCACTTGTCCACATTTTTAGTACAGAGATCTTGCTTTGAAGTACAATATGAACTTACTAGACAAGAGAACACATTACACCACACAACAGATTAATCTTCAAGTGTAAACCATAGCTGTGCAATTAATATCTGGGGCACTTCTCTTATAAAAAGACTGAAATACGAGCTAAAGCTCTGAGTGACTCAGTCACCTTTGCAAACTTGTGGGTGCTGATGAGTTAAAGAAAATATCAGCTGGTTAGAAATGCATGGCAGGAGAGCTGAACATAATACCTTTCCTGTTCTCGCTAGGAATCGTTTCCCATCGAAGCAGTTTCTGTATCAATCACACAATAGTGAAAATGGCACAGGCTTATACTACGTGACACAATAAGTGCATTCATAAGCAGAGGAAAATGACATTTATAGTGGCAGTGCTCTAGTTAAACACCTAAACAAATCACTAAGCTACACTAATTTGCAAGCTTTGAGGGTTGAGAAACTCACTTAGCTAAGGAGAGAGCAGAGCTTGCAATCAACGTTCTCCCTCAGCACAACAAGATTTTCAAGAAAAGAAAACCACTGATATAGTCTTTTCAATTAACTCTGTGTGGAAAAAAAATGTTCCAGTCATATCCAGAGGGAACTCAAAGGCAAAAATCAGGGCAAATATGACATTTAATTATCAATCTTTCCAAGGCCAGTGATTGTTCATCAGCTTGGGGAAAATGAAGTCCTACACCTGACATTTTTTAAACACATGCTACAGCTTTACATAGAGAAAGATAACTTCTGCAAAATGCATAATAGAGGAATATCTTCATTTTTATAGGCTACTATACTGTACTTACTAAGTATGAATAGGCTTAAAATACTCTATCCTCCCAAAAATAAATTGTACCAGAAAGACTCTTCAGTATATGTATGCCAATACTTAAATAAACCTTTTAAAAATAATCACATCTTTCATTTCCAAGAATAAAAATTTTATGCTAAGCAGTGGTGATTTTGTGTGTGTGTGTGTGTGTGTGTGTGTGTGTGTGTGTGTGTGTGTCTGTCTTTGGTTAAAGCTTAAAATTAGCACTTAATTATTTGAGATTTGCATGTTTTAATCTCAAGAAGCAAAACCATTAACGTACCTGAGATTAACTTTCATAAGTCACAGAATTTATACATATATTTATGACATCTATATTTTCATATAGATGTCATATTTCATTCTACATTTAGTCACCAGAATAGTAGGACAATAGTAATTGAAACAGTCTGAATTTCAAATTCCAAAAATATCTTATTCAAAAATCAAGGTATAGTATGTATCATTTATAAAATTTCTAATTCAAAGTATTAGAATTTACTAATTCTAACTGTGAGTAATTGCATTTCTTATATAGTGATGGTTTTATTTTCAAAGAACTGCATATCCCATATTAAATTACCTTCAATAACACATGGAAAAGAACTAAAGTTGCAAGCATTTGGTTTGTAGATATATATTATTGTGTATACATTTGACTGAAGAAATGTTTGGTGAACTTCAAACTCACAAAAGATAGAAAAGAATGATAAGGTCCTGACTAATAGAAAAGAATGTCTTCTGAAAATGCAAGTGACACGTTGATTTCAAATGATAGAATAAGATGTACTCTCCAACCAAGAACTAGTTCTACTGTGACAATCCAACAGAGAAGGAAAAGGTATATAAGATGTCTATGAATTCTATTGTGTATAGTTATATTTTATGAATTATGTTTATTATGGAAGTCATGCATGCACAGTAAATACAGAAACATTGTTGCAGTATATATGTGTGTTTTTGTGTATCTTCTTTAGTTCTCTGAACCTGGCAAAGTAAAACATGAAGGTTTCAAAGACTTTTCTTCCAATAAATAATCTGAGAGCATTAAGGCATTAGCAAGTGGAGTTCAATGATGGCAGAAAATGCTTTTTGGAAACATTATCCAAAATAATGTACTAATAATAGAGTCTAAGAGCAACATCACAGTGAACAGGGAGACAGTGTCTTAGGGTGCCACTGGGGTGGCTGGAGGAATGTGATAAGGAGGTACAGGAAACCATCAGAGAATGCTCAGCCTGAGTAACAGGCTGAATTGTCTCAGGCTGCTGGCCAGTATGAACTACTCCAGTCTTCATTGCCATGCTTTACAGAGCAGACCCAATGGAAGAATGGTCTCTACTATTCCAACCATACATATTTAGGAAAATATTCACAAAGGAATAAAAAAAGCTGTATCAACTAATGATTGAGCTCTAATTAGCTGTGAGCTAAAACAGAGGAAAACAACTTTAAAATGAATGTGTCATTTCTGTCATAGAGAAAGGCAAGGGTAGAATAGAACAAGATAAAAAGTAAACCAACAGGAAACTGGGGGCACAATGGCTGAGTGGGCTAGAACCCCTGCCACCAACTGTAATAACTTGAGTTTGATCCCTAGAACCCACATGGTGGGAGGGGACAAATGACCTTTTATACTTGTCCTCTGACCTCCATGTGTGACTTGTATACATGCATACACAATACATACATACATACATACATACATACATACATACATACATACAAAATAAACATTTTTTAAAAAATAAAATGGAAGGCTCAGAGGATAAGGAAAAATGCAGTATCTGTGTAAGTAAGCAAGAACTGAAAGGCACAAACACAAAATAACAGAAACGTTAACTACACTGCTTCTTAATAATAAGTTCACAAATTCTGAGATCTGAAAGATGAGGTCAGTGAACTCCAAAACTACCTGGAAATGTACCTCTTCGGTTATCACTCATACTGTGTGGATGTGTTCGGATGCTAAATCAAATCAGCGTTGTTCATTTCATACAATACAAACATTCCTGACCATGCAATGATATCACTCTGTGTTTGCAGTAAGTCCTAAATAAAATTGTCCTGATCGATAAATGAGTTATAGGCTAGTATTCAGATGGGTAATCTGAGATTTATGCATTTAATTAATTTTATGACTCTAAACATGAACAGTTCTTCATTTGCAAAATAATAAAAATATTTTGCAAAGGATAATTTTTAATTATTTTTTGAGATTTTATTATAATTAAGTAATTTCCCCTTCCATGTGCTCTCTCAGAACCCTCCCATACACAGCTCCTTGCTCTCTTTTAAGTTCATGGTCTCTCTATTTTTAACTAATGTTGTGTCTATACGTGTGTGTGTGTGTGTGTGTGTATGTTTGTGTGTGGGTGGGTGTGTGCATGTGCGTGTGTGTGTGTTTATTTTAATGCACGGTAAATGGTGAAGAAAAGTACTTTTTAGATGTATATGGCCATTATAATAGCTTGAAGTTAAATAATACCTTACCATTTCAGTCAAATATAGTTTATAGACTTTTAGAAAATATTGGCTGAACATCTAAGGGTAAAATCAATATTTGTCATTTTTAAATCAGAATCAGATGTCCTCTAATGATTCTGATGTTTCTTGAAATTATTTTTGCTCATTACCAATTTTAATCCTTAAATTAAGAATAATAAGTGTTTTTACATCAAATTAATAATATTTCACCTCATTCAAGTTAATCATGTTTATACTGCACTATTTCAATTAGTCTCAGAACAAAAGATAAGAAAATTTTTCTTCTTCCTTGAGGCAAAGACAGGGTTTGGGGATCCATTTCAACATATATACACTGATGTGAGAATAAATTTTCAATAATCATTAAAAAAATAAGCATTTTCAGATGGACTGACACATTAAACCATTTTTCAGGGGGGAAAGGGGTAACTGTTACTAGGTCTTTGTTTCTTCTAGTCTCTTATTCTTTCTTTAAAAACACTTGGCAGATGTGGGTCAACTTCCAAAGAACTGGCAAGTAGATGTCAAAAGAGGGAAACTCTCCTCATTTGCTCCTTTCTGTCCTTGGCTGTAATTCCGTTTTTCTATACACATTGACCCCATGTTGAGTTTTCCATGAAAACTGAGCTGATACCATAAACTGGGCAGGAAAGCCCCATGGCCTGAATATTTTCCAAGGTAGCAGACTGCCCTGCATAGAAATGACGCACTCTAGTGGACGCACGTCTCACCTGCCAAAGCATTCACCTCAGTGTCTCTGAACAGAACAGGACGTTCTAGAGCCTCTGGGCCCATGCTCCTCTGCTTTTAAACAGAACTTCTCTTCAGCATTTTACAAAGCCTTTGAAAAGATGTTTTTACTCTACTTCCACAAAGAATTGGGTGTAGGTTTTAAGTTTCCCAAATGTGCCAAGATTTGACGAAAGTTCAGCACCTCCCAGGAAATGAGAGAGAACTCTCCTACTGCATGGAGAACAGCTCAGCTGCTTGTACATATACCACTTCTGAATCCTGATAGATATAGTGTATCTGAGCAACTTTCAAAATGTCATACAATAAAATTTATTTCACAGATCATGCTCGGAATTTTTGCAGGATTATGACATTGTCTGAGAGGACAGATGCCTCTTCTACCTGAGACAAACTCTGAATAACTTACTTGAGATTTGCTGTGAATCCATTTTAGGTGTACTTCCCCTAAAATGTACTTCGGTGTCTCTTTCCCTCCAGCTAAAATTCAGGGAGCAGTGCTCTTGCCTCTTTACATATACCATGCCAATCTATCTTCAAAGTGCAATTCTTAATGGACCCTCTGCTTCCTCTAACTATACCAGCATTTATCTATAATTCCTTCCCTACCAAAGATGGTGCATTTCTCACATATATATCTTCAGGGTTTGTAATTTTTATCACATAACTACATCAAATATACATAGCATTTGTGTTGGTTTATTGACTGCATTTACCCATACTTAGCCAAAATCTCTACAGAATTTCCAGGCCACAAATTTAAATAGGTAGCATGTCTTCTTGAAACAATCTATGGGCTTCTTATAACACACATAGTAGCTCCATCCTCCTGAGTAGGGCATCTACCCAAGGTATAAATAGCATTGACACAATTTACAAATAAAGTCAGAAGGAACAAAGGGAAGGCCCTGATGCTTAAGATAGGCCTCTTTTCCTTATGTTCTAAACACACAATTAAATATTAGAAAAATACTCTATTCCAGAGAAACCACAAGTTCTCTTTAGGAGCCTGTTACATGCCCACCCTTCTTCCCAGGCAAGTAATCTTAATTAATTAATGGATTCTCCGAAGATGTCCTTCAGCCAAACAACAGGCTTTTTTTTTTCACCTGCTCTGATACATTTGAGCAAAGTTCTAGCTATTTCAAAAAATAAATTATTATTTTTCAATCTTGCCATTACTTGAGGCCAAATATATTTGTCTACCAGTCTTTACTTATTATTCATGTATTTTAGATACCAACTACCTATAAGCTGTATGTTTGGTATCCGGGGTATCTAAGAGAGAACCAGTCATCTCTCTTTCACACAAGCCTGTTTCCTATGCTGAATCACTCAAATATTTGCAAATCCCTAGTTCTGTTTACAATAGGAAAATTAATAAACATTCTCTTTGATGATGTGGTAACATGCAACTAATGTAACCCCATTTGGTAAGTCCGATTCCTTATTATAGATTTGATCATTAGTAACAAGAAATATCTAATTCTTTGAGAAAAATTGTAGAAGTGGAAAACTTAGAAAGAATACATTATATGAAAATTTCTAATACATTTTATTCTACCTAATAGCTATTTAAATGATACACCAACAGCAAATGGGATAATTTTAATAGTTGAATTTTTTCTGTTATTATGGACTTCTGGAGAATATATGACATATATTATAAAATATAAGAAACTTTCTTTAGTCAATAACTGGTATCAATGAGAAGAATATGAAATGTTTTAACACTAAGATAATAAATGGCACCATGTGTTGGAAAGGAAGAAATAAACCAATATTGGGAGAGTTTACACAGAATTTGTGCCATGTTAGGAGAGAACATGGAATTAAACTGGAATAAAAACTCAAAGAACTAAGTACATGTCCTGATAATGACGCAGGCACAGTTTGGGTAATTAGTATAGAAAAATATTTACTCAATGGGAAAAAAATAAGATTTCACCAACAGCATAATATTTCCAACTGCCTGACATAATATTTCTTAGATTAGACTAATAATTTATTACAGTCTCTTCTCACAACTTTATGAATTTACATATTAAAAGTTTTAAAATCTGATCTGAAAAGGAAAATGTGGTACCAATTTCTGCGAATGTAACAATGTATCCTAAGTGATATATTTACATTGACAGTCACTGAAGCAAATTCCATTTTGTGAGACCGTTCAGTAAATAGCGAAGGTAATGAATGAAAATGTTCATACACTTATACTTGAAATCCATTCAACACAATACTTTGAATATTCTTCCAAAATACCAACCGATGGACACAATATGGAAAGCATCTGCAACTTTACTCCATTTATATAGTGCCCCTTAAGATGCTGAAGAGTGCAGTTCAGAAGTCAGTTGCAGGATTAAGCTAAAATGTACTTGTTTACATTTCCTTTGGAGATCACAACACTTGAGCACCATTCTTGTGATTCTCCTTCAGAGGCAGGAGGACCAGGCCAGTGGTGGTGAGTGATCAATCACCTCACTATGTGTAGAGCAGCCCAAGACTTCTCATCACTTTCTAAATGAGACTCAAACTGAAGTCACAAGGATCAGGCATAATTACATCCTCATAAAGCAAGCCCAAATTATATTAAAATAATACATTTTGCAAAGAATACCAATCCATTTCTTAGCAAAAATCTTAGTTGCCTTGGCTTCTCACAAAAATATTTAGATGGGTCACAGAACAAAACCAACATTTCACATTACACAAAATAAACATAAAGGATAGTTGCCATAACCAATGAAATTAAGCAAAGAAATTACAACGATTAAAAATGTTTTCATAGTATTTCAAAGTATTCCATGGGTTCACCAGAATTACCTAACTTCCATGTCTTCACCTTTGATCTAACCCTGTCACCATTATCAACTTACTCACTATAGAGTGACGCTTTGGTCTTGGTGTGTACTGCCTCATCTAAAATACTTCTAGTCAACTAAGAGATTTATCCAGGAGAGACATACAGGGCCTAATGAGCACATGACACTGTATAAAATAATCAGCCTTTTTGCCATGTGGGATAGCATTAATATAATCACCAAATAATCCGAAGCATTCCCCAAAAATGTCCCAGATAAGCAGAACAACCCAGATCCTTTGGTAGTGTTGAAGGATTTTGTCTGAGAGCCTGTGAAGAGTGGGTGAAAATTAGGAAGAGAGATCAAAGTTAATTGTATGGAGTGTGGCTTCAGGTTAAGTTCTCTAACATTAGGTGAAATCTCCTCTTCCATTAGCTGGCATCCTAAAATGTTTCAAAGGCAGTATCTGTATACACACTCATCAATATACCTTAAGATAACTTTGCTATGAGCAGGCAACACCATGGGACTGGGCATAATGAATGGTGGCCTTCTGCTGTAGCCTTATCCTTTCCAATCAATGTGTTTATCAGCTTCAAACCCACTGACAGCTGGAAATTTCTTCCAGAATCTCCCTGTCTCACTTATCTCCTTGTTCTGAATTCTACCAAGTCATTTCTGTTCAGCTACTGCCTACAGTGTCATGTTTAAACTGTGTGAGATTTGCTGATATTACTTGAAATGAGTTCATATAAGATAGCTAATGTGTCGAGTCTGTGTGTTTGATGAACATATTAAACTCACTGGTCTTCATCTAGGGAGTTCTGCATAGACAGGGCTTTAACTATTTCAGGGCACTGAGTAACTGACTTATTTTCTCTCCAATTATCTAGACCTAGCATGAGTTTTCATTTGTAGTGTGGAATTTTTCTGTGCCAATGAAGTAATAAGGCTGCACTAAGCCTCCTGGAAGTTAAGGAAATGTTTCTGAATAAGAACAAAATTTGACCTACTAAATCATTTTTTCCTTTTTTTTTAAGCAAGTAAATACAATTCTTTATATTGGATTATTAAAAATTACAACCACAAAACACGTTTTAGCAGGAAAATGCTTCAGAACACCCTGTTTAAGGTACTTCAAGAATCACCTCTTAACACTTTTGGAGTTCACAGTCTGACCCTTCAAGTTCTATCTAATTCCCCAAGTATAATGTATGATGACTGCACCATAGTCACCAACCCAGAAACAAAAGTATCAGATCACTGTTTATTTAATGACTTTTAGGCTGTATTATATGTGAGCAAAAGGAAAATTTAAGCAAAACTGAACTCCTGACAGTATTTGGGGTAATTTTTTTTTAATGTAAGTAACTTTGTAAATTCAAGATGGTATATTAATGTAAAACCATTAATCATTAAAAGATATAAAAATAGGTATTATGTTATTATTAAAATATTTATCCCAAACACTTCACTTGTTTAAGTCACTCTATTATAAACTATTTGCTTTCTTTTCAGAAGTGTATATAATTAATTTATATTAGCTTATTGTTACATAAGATTCAAAATATGGACTAAATACAGAGGACAATTTCCATTTAAAAAATATAATTCCACCAAAATTATCAGTAGAGGGCAGGCAGGTTCTTACAGGCAAGTTTCTTTTAATCAAATGCCGCACAACATACAAACGTCAGACACTGTGCTAAGCAATTTACAAAGCAACATCCAAGACTGATGCAGTAAGCTCCTACCTTTTTAGAAAAAGAAAAACATTATACATGTAACTAAGTTTTAATTCAAGATAATTGAACATAATGAGATTACATTCATCAATATGAAATAACCCATACATTCAAACAAATATATCAGTTTATTACAACTTAGAATCTGAATTTTGTGCTCAGCGTTTCTCAGCCAGGAAACGGGAGAGCAAAGCCATTCCCCACTTTAGCAGAAAATGATTATTTTCTCTTACTTATGGTTATTAAAAATAATGCCAATAATCAATAAAAAATATATCCAACATGTTTGGGGGATAACTTTACATCTGGTAAATCCAGGTAAATAAAGGGATACCAGTTTTAGAGGGTTGCAGACATTTATACTAGTTAAATTACTACAATTTTTAAGTTTGTATTTAAAGGTGTCATGATTCTAAAAATCAAACTTTTTTCGAAGCTCTTAATATAAAATGTTCAAAACACTTCATAGCATTACACAGAATCTCTTATGGCTTTAAAATCAATTGTTTTCCAACTAAAGCAAACATAAACTGTTTCCTTTATCGTTAGCACTTATTAAACACAAAAGTTTACTTTAAGTGAAGAAAAGCCTTGATCTACAAAGTCAAAGCAATGATATAGGAGTCTGTGCTAGTGTTCTCTGGCTTTAGTAGACTTTGTGGAATTCACTGGGAAGTGATGGGTAAGGACTTCTGGAGTGGGCCTTCTGAGGTCCTGATGCAGGATATTGAGAGAGGCCTACTCCTGACTCTGCACTTCTAATAAGTCACAAGATAATGTTTAGAAAGACCACCTCCTATGATCTATAAAACAGATCTGAAAATTAATATTTAAGTGTTTCACTTCACCTACCTAATAGCTGTGACATTTATCTTGGACTAAGAATGCTGATTAATTTTTTTTTTTTTACACAAAGCTAAGTGTATTCCTAGCTAAGTGACTAACAGACACATCTATAGTAAAATAAAACAATGGCCACTGTCTTCATCATAGTGATCAACTCAGTAATGGAAAAGCATTCTCTTGTACTGATAAGTGATATAGACAAGGAATTATTTTAATTATCAATCCCTACTTATCTATACCGACTCTTTCTTCTGGCCAACAGGGGACTTGCCTAAGTAACCCAGAGAGGACTGAGAGTGTCAGAAAAATGGAACCTTTCCTCTCTAAACTTTACAATTCTAACATTCCTCTCCCCCTTTCCAGTCTCTACACCTCACATACTTTAAAAACAAAACAAAACAAAACAAAACAAAAACTCCTTTCAGCTGGAAAAATCTGGGCCAATAAGAAACAAAGACAAACTTGGACAGGAGATGACAGAAAATCAGGGAAACAGCTCTTCTCTCCAGCAGCCCTTGACCCTAAGTGGAATCCCAGCTTCCATCTCTCTTTGCTGCTCAGGGCCAAGATCTGAGTGAATACTAGTTCTCTTCAGGCCCCACCTCCTGGTGTCAGCAGTCAAGCTTTCCAGAGCATTTCCTTCCTATATTTAAGCTCACCAAGACCAACACTCACCACCATATTTTATGAGGGCTCTGCTGCAGCCAAGCAAGTTGCTTTGATTTAGAAAACAAAGTGTAAAGAAAAAGGAAACAAGACGTTTAGAGGTGGGAGAAAATAAGGCTAGGAAAGAACTGTGAAAACAGGAAACTGGATGGCAGCAGCAGGAATCAATGTTCTCAGTTGGGGACCTCCGGTTTTTGCTCTTTCCTACACACACACACACACACACACACACACACACACACACACTATGTAGTTGTTTGCCCAGAATGAAACACAGAGCAGGAAGAAAAGGCTCTGAGGGATATGCTGAACTCATTCACCAGCTGGCTGTACACTACATGGTTTCCAGACAGTTTGAAGAGTCCAATTCCACTGGTACCAGTAACCACTCTGCAGGCAGTTCTGAAGACTGAAGGGAAATCAATGGCTGACATTTCTCAGATACTAATGCTTTTTGCCCGGGGCAGTCACTGAACTAGCCCACATTGAGTCTAAGGCAATGCAACAGCATGAGTTTTCTACACGGTTTACAAGTACATGAGGGCGTGTGCTATGGGAGAGTCTTGGCCCGCTCTGTCTTCTAAACCATTCTTTATAACATTATCCTTGTAATATACCTTGAGGACACAAAAAGTTCCTTTGCTTTTAGGGCATTATCAACTTGCCCCAGAAGATAAGGATATTACAAGTTACTATAATTAGCCAAGGAGAACGTGTACAAGAGAGAGGGAGAGAGGAAATAGGAGAAGAGAGAGAGAAAGAGAGAGAGGGAGAGGGAAGGAGGGAGAGAGAGAGAGAGAGAGAGAGAGAGAGAGAGAGAGAGAGAGAGAGAGACTGAGACTTCAGTGACTAAACACAAGAGTGCCAACTGCTGACAGGCAAAGGAACCTGGATTTGTTTGGGAGTACTTCAAAGCCTTCCAATTAATAAGCTCCCCCTTCCTAGGTCTCAAGCATCCTGGATATGAGCTTTCTGTGAAGAGCTAAGATTTCTGTTCTGTTTGTAAAGAGTGATGTCCTGCCCTGGAGCAGAAACGCACGGACTTCTTCAGTTCATTCATGCATTTGCTCATCCATTCACACAAACATGTCCCTTAATTATGTCTGGCACTGAGAATCTTGCCTGCTATTTCCCCTCCCCAAGTCAGTGCTCATGGCAACGGGTGGTGCAGAATACAACTCAACTGTCACCCCACTTCCTGAGCCAGAAAATAGAGTCCCATAGACATTCAAAGAAAAAAGGAAAAAGACTTTATGTATATATAAAAAAAATGATTAATAGGTGGGAAAGGAAGAGATCATCTGCAGGGAGAGGGTCCTCTCAGGAATTAAGGAGTAAAATGGTGAAAGGGACTCGGGGTCACATTCCAAGCTTCCCTTCAGGGGAAACCGCGGCAGTGACACCGCGCCAAACCATTATTAAATCCAAGACTGCAAGAGCCCATGTTTCCCCGCGGGGATAAATCAAGTGCAAAGCCACTCGTTCCTCTGAGTGAGATGCTGTTGGCCCGACCCAACTCAGAGCCCCAGTGGAAGAGCCGGGGGAGCCGCTCACAGCCCAATCCGCAGCGCGCTCACAGCCTCCTTTCAGCTCCCAATAACGTGATGAAGTGTAAATCAAATGCCACGCCAGGAGGGGCCCCGGAACCGCGAGAGTCGTGTATCTAAGCTCAGCAGCCTATCTTGCCTAGGAATCACAAGGTCACGATAGCGTCGCGATTCCACTCACCGTACACTCCTTGGCCAGAGATTCCCTCCAGGAGGACTGTCAGCAGCCACACGAGACCGTACACTAAATCCATCTTCACGTGAACATGAACATATCCAGCCCAAGGGGGACGCAGTGGGACCTTCTGGAGGCCAGCGGCCAGCAAGGCGCGCTCCACTTGTGCCCGGGCCGAGTCGAGGTGCCCGGGAACTGCTAGCAATGGGAGGAAGCGCTGTCCGTCTGTCCTTCCCTGGCGGCGGTGAGCGGAGTGCTGGAGCCCCACACACCCCACACTCATGCACACACACACTCACACACGCACACACACACGCACACACACATACACACAAGCACACACACGTACAAGCACACACACGCGCGAACACACTCCCACTACACAATACCCCGATACACACACTCACACGCAAGCCGCACTCACACCGGGCGCCTGGGAAAATCGCAGACGCCGGGGAGGAGCAGGGGGCGGTGATGGGAAGCAGAGCTGCGAGGACAAGTGTTCTTCGGGGAAGCGGCTCCAGGCTCCGGGCGCGGGCAAGCGGCAGGAGCGGGCAGGAGCCCCGGGGGCGCCGCGCGATGTGAACCGCGCTGGACAGCCACGGAGCAGGAAGTGGCCTCTGACCCGGCCACGAAGCGGGGCTCCCTAGCCCGGGTTCGCCTTTACAAAGTAACTCGCGAAGGTCCCCAGAGGAGCGTCAAGCGGCGGCAGCGGCTCGCCCGCCCGCAGTCCGGAGCCCCCAGCCCTGCTGTCTTGCCTTCCCCCATTCCATCAGTTGCCATTGCAACGCCAATCCTGTTACACGACACAGACTCGCATCGCCGAGCGGGGAGAGGAAGAGGAGGAGGAGGAAGAGGAGGAGTGGGAAACGGGGGATGGGGAGGAGGGAGCGGAGGAGGAGAGAGGAGGACGAAAGGGTCCAAGCGGGAGCGGAGCGCCCGTCTGGAGCTCGCCAGGCACCAGCCTCAGCCTCTGCCGCCACCGCCACGGCTCTTCCAAAAAGCCTTGAGCGCCCCGCCAGCAAAGAGGGTGCTCCTGGCGGCAGCACCAATCCTGGGAGCCGAAAGCAGAGTCCGAGCACCACCACTTGCAGGAGAGGGAGGATGCCGAGCGCAGAGCAGATCCGCACACCGTCCACGCGTGCCCACCCGTACCGCGCGTCCTCTTCTCTTCCGCGCCGCCCCCGCCAGGTGGAGGGGGTGGGGGCGGTGGAGACTGGCGGGAGTTTAGACCCGGGAGCCGCAGAAGGGCTTTCCCCACCCGGGCTAACGGAGTGCTGGCATCCGGAGTGGAGCAGAGAAGCGGCCGCCTGCTGAGGGCACCCTGGCTGCGCGGCCGCCTTGCGGGCCGCAGTTGCGGCAGAGATGCCCAAGCTGGGCAGAGAAGCGTCCGGGGCCCTACGCTTGCTCGGGATCCCTGGATTGACGCTGAGGGTTGCGCACCGCGGAGGCGATAGGCGGGAGGAGGAGGAGGAAGAGGAGGAGGATGGAGAAGCGGCGGACGCGGAGCGCAGGCGGCCGGGCTGCCGGGGAGGAAGGCTGTGTGTGGTCACGTTGTGCGCTACGTGCTGAGAGCGCGAGGCTGCTAGCCGCAGCCCGGCGACGTCAAAGCCGAGTGCAGGGCTCGGCCGCCTTCCTCTGAGCCTCCTCTGCCTCCCTGGCTCTGCTCACCAGGGTCAGCACTGGTGCTCATCAGCTTGGACAGCAGTGATGAGCTCAGTGGGGTAGCGGCACCCAGCCTCTCTTCCACCCCACCGAGGCAGTCCCTGGTTCTTCCCTAGCTCCGCGGGGGCGAGGGCCGGTAATTCATTTCCGATGCCGCCGCTGGCGTTTACACGCGGAAGGGAAGGGCCGGCTAACGTCCTCAGACACGCGGTAATTACAGGACACCTTTATCCCCTTTCTGCCGTCCAAGGTCTTCCAGGAACCGTTCTGCTTGGCTAGAGGGCAGAACAGGCCAAGTCTTTGGAAGCTGCCTCATTCTTCGCCATCCCTGTCATGTTTTAGTGGAAATATGGTCATCATAACAGAGGAAGGCTGTGGGGGGAGGGAAGAACACCAGAAGTTCAGAGAGAGTCGGTTTTATATATAACGCCTCCTAAACTTAAATGCTTGGAAAAGCCTCCCTTTACATGAAAGACAGGCTTTTTTGAGATAGGGTCAGCTCCTCCGAAGAGCTTCCAATTTTTCCTATTACAAAACTACCAGAAAGAGAAAGCATCTTTAATTTACACTAGAACAGGTGTAAAACTGATCAGCTAAAACATAATGGAGAATATCCGAGACAATCTGAGTTACTCTGGTGTGTTTCTTAATCAAATTAGGTTTCACTGTCTAGATCCACTTAGCCAAAATACGATAGAGAAGTGAGTGAAATGGTTAAACGTGCACATATATACATGTGAAAAAGTTATTTTCATGGGGAATCTGGAGCACGGTAATCATGAATTTGTCTCCATAATAAACTGGCATAATACACTACCATTGAGGATTCTCTATACACACGGTGCTTCTGCAGGGGACTGGGAGGGAAAGGACTCCCAAGCACTGGAAATGAACAGCCCTCATTATTTCCACCATCCTTTCTTCACGTTAGTGAATTGCGAATGTGATTTTTATAGGGTTTGGGCTAGTACTTGCTCTTTGGGTTTACAGGGTATGAAGAACCCAGACGTTCAGAGGACTCCAAAGGATGGCTCACAGTGTAGAGGATCCTGTATGCAAGAGATGACACCTTCACTAGACGGAGCGAAGTATCACATGAGAGCCAAACCCAATGTGTGGTATTTCTGAAAGAACATGACTGCACTTCACTTACTGGTCACCTGGGCTGGAGAGGGGGTCATTTTCTTATGGTTTGGGCCTTTTAGATACACTTCATTCCTACATATCACAGCAGAGACTTCCAGGGATTACATTTCTTTCAAGTTCAAGCTCAGGATGCATCTTGTGTGGGGCTCTCTGAATTGTTTTTATTCTGTATGTCACCTCTATATTTGTACCCCACATTTTAACCCTTAGTTGTGAAACCATACGCTCAGTGAACCTTTGCAAATCTTGATTGGAAATGTGATTATCCTGATCAATTAGTGTATCACAGTGGTAAAGGAACCCAGAGATTTTTATAGTTCTAATGTGGTCTTTAATACTCAACACTAGGGACATGGAGTCTTAATTTCCATTGAATGTGTGTTATATATCTCTCCAAATTTTTTAAAATATCACCACAGACCCCTCAGCAGTTCCTTGGTAAAATGTTGAATTTTGGAAACTATGTAGATAACCTGTGACTTCCAAATTTCTTTGAGCAGTTGAGATAAGAATTTAGGAAATAGTTGGGTTTGTGACAGACACCATCCTAAATAATGAATAAAGGACCAACAGGCATAATTCTTCCCTTCACTCAATTTTTAGGGGGCAGAATGTGCTGGCTAATATGAGTATTGTCACTGCAAAATCTTATAAAACAGGATAGGGACAGTCTTACATGCAACCATGTGTTGTATTGTACAACAGTAAAAAGCAAAACTCCACTAAATTAAATATAGACCTTTCTCCTATGAAACACTATATAGGGAACTTACAGAATGAATTAGTTGGCTTATTATCCAATATATTAATTTCTTCTTGAAATTTAATATTCTTTCAGGCTGCACTGACCAAACAGGCATGATTTTGTAGTCATACCATACGTAGCACTGGCTACTTCAGGCCTCCAGGTGGTGAGCCTGAGCTGAGCCCGAAAGACAGGGAGACAGAAGGTACTAAGACAGAGCCGTAGCCCCAGAACTTATTATGGAATCAGCCTAATTAGAGAAACCTCCTGCAGAAGTAGTGTGATTCACATCTTAGACCACTGGGATTTTTCTTTATACTTATGTACTGAATAGTGTTATAGGGGATTTAACAACTTAAGCAATCCTCCATGCCATTGATAACAGGATCCATTCAACAGTATTCTGTCTTTAGAATGTAAAACTGTGGACATTATCATTTGTGATGACAGCCCACGAAACTTCGAAGCTGAATCGGTTTAGTCACCTGTTGCACTTTTATTAACTACAGCTTAACCTAATTAAATCTTCATTTAATATTTACTAAATCCACCTCTATTCTTTAATATGTTTAACCCTAAATAAAATGGGCCACACATATCACTGAAGAATTCACAGGATCCACTCTAGGAAGTAGGGCAGAGATAAGATAGGAAAGATCTGGTGGCACATGCCTGTAATCTCACTACTCAGGGAGCTGAGGAAGGGGAATGGTGGGTTCAAGTTCAACACGTACTCCACAGTAAATCCCCGTCTCAAAAGAAGGAAAAACTGAAATACTAATCTGGATATAGGGCTCAGAAGGGAAGGTGCAGAACTTCAATGGCAAATCTGTCTTCATTTTCCAATCTAGTCCCTTCTCGTAAAACAAACACTATGCTATATTTAGTCTGTTTCCTAGTTCTCTGGAAGCTAGTTATATCACACAAACGCTCATCCACACTACTCCCTGAGCTAGATTATAAAAGGAAACAGGGATGAGAAAATTCATTATTTATCTACATGAAATCTTTTGAAAAATCCTACACAAAGACAAACTCCACACATACGTTTGTTTTATAATTCTTGCTCACAGATCCTGACCCGCACCACAGCTTATAGTGGATATTAGCCAGCCTGGTTAGCTGCATATATGAACTTCTAGCTTTGTGAGCTGAGTTCACTTCTGGTATTTCTAAAACTTGGTAAGCTACATTGTTCCATAACTCAGTTATACAATGAAGACTCAACTATCCCTTGACCAAAAAGCAAATCTACCTCAGATTACAATGAAATTCGATAAATCTCCCAAGTTAGAACTACCTTTCTATTATACAAAATCATCTATACCAACAAAAAATTTAGCAATAATAATTGTTCCTCGGACATCTTTTCTTTCTCTTTAGCAGTAGATTCCAATCTTAAAACTCTAAGCAACATCACATGTGATTGATGATTTCAGGTGATTAGGAAAAACAGGAAGTATGACATCATATTAGCTAGGACTAGCTGTCCAAAAGGCAGGTGGCAAGTAGTGACTCTTTAGCAGGGGAATCACCCCAGCAGTGTTAGATATAAGATAATGACTAGATTGGGCAAATATGATGGGCTTTCAACAAAACTTTGCTGTGAAAAAAAAAAAAGAATGAAAATAGTAAGTGCTAAAACTAGAAATAAGAAATTTAGCTGGATACCCCTTAAATGGACTGAAAGAGCTTAAAGGGAGACACTCAGCCTGAGTAAGGAACAAAAAAACCTAAAGGAAAGCCCTGGACAAAGCAAATCCAGAGTTCAATAAGAAAGGGAGGTGCCTGGCAAATACTACATATGCAGATGCTGGTCTGGGAGGATGCAGATGGTAGGGTTGGGGCTCATATTCACCATGGCTGCGGCTTAGAGATAGGTGCCTGGCCAGCTGAACGAAATCAAGAATGTTGAAGCTCTTCACAGCCTATTTTCAGCTTAGAAGCAGTAGCATAATTCAGAGAGCTTTCACTCATTTGGCAAAGAGTATCATTGTATTCTAAACTATACATTTTTGAAAGCAAAGCATTATAAGTCCTTAGTTCTAGACTTCTAGAATTTCGTGACCCACTCCAGATTTCTGTACCAATTTTAATCTTGAACCCCTGATTAAAAGCCTACCCTTACATATTATAGCTTTGATAGTTTTAGTAACTTGCCCTATATTAATTCTAGATCCCTTGAACTTTTATTATTCTGATGCCATTTTATGGACTACATAGGCAATATTCAGTGTGGGACAAGAGGATGTATTAGGTTAGGGAAACACTGAGCACTGACATCAGCACACCCTGGGCCTGAGCCCTACAGCGTGACCTTAACATCCTTATCACATAAAACAGGAGGAAAATGAGATGCCATACTCAGACTCTGACAAGGGGCAGTCAAAGAATTAATTTAAATATTGTTCTGATAAAATTCATCATACCGGAGCTTTTGTGTGTGAGGTTAGTGACATGTGATTTCCGTCTTGCATTAGCTGACATCTTACCGTCTCCAGTTGCATGAATGTGGTGGAGCATTACAGTACTGGCGTTAGTCAGCGTTCATCTGCTCCACTTCTGTCCATTCACATCGGATCCTGCAGATTTTCTTGTACTTTAGCTGAAAGGATTTTGGAAGTTCAGTACTTAGGAATAGCTTAATAGCTCCCGAAGACTTGAAAAATTGAGAGCACAATTCTGCTTCAAGATTATTTTTCAAGTGTTCCATTTCCTGTTGTATCCTTGGAGAACTCCACAGCTTAAATATTAATAGAGAGAAGTTCCTGCACATCACTGTGCTTGATAAAAAACACATTAGTACGACAAAAATTAAGACTTTGGGGGCAACAATAAACCAGATTACAGGCAGATTAAAGACCAGTATCTAAGTTACACCAGAAATGTTGTTGAAAACATGAATAAATACACAGTTTCTGGTAAATAAGTGATTTGATTAACCCAAAGTTTGGGTATAAAGGACACTAAATATAGATTAGCAAAAATATCTCCATGAGATTTGAAACAGTGTACAGATGCCTAAGCAATAGAAAATAAAGAGAAGGAAATTTGGGTCCTAAACAGGTGATGGTTTTGATTTGCCATCACAGCATAATATATAGAGAAATGTAATTTTTCATATTCTCCATCAGATTACCCTGCTAACAAACTATTGTCTCAGTCAATGGTTGTAAAGTGTAAAGAAGAAGCACTAGGGGTTTGTCTGGATTGTTTATGCACAGTTGTCTTCTTGTTGTCTTATTAAGTGCTGGTTTGTTGGATGGTATTGGCGAAAAGTGTCTCCATGCACCCTGCAACACAGAGTGTCTCTAATTGAACTCTGGTGCTTATTCTGATGCATCTGAGGCTCCATGTTCACTACAGACACTGAATCAGAATAATCCAATGTCCTCCTCTTTAAGTCTCAGGATTTCCCAGCTCTCTAGCCACCGAAGCACATCTCAGCTTTTGAAGTATTTGTATCAGAGATAAAACACGATTCAAAGAAACTTTCTGCACATTAAATCTGTGAAGTATAAAGAACATGCCTTTCTCCCTGTATCAGCTCCCTCCCACATGCTTCTTAGCCCCTATGTGGCCCCGCTCATTGTAATATTCCCTCAGGTCAAAAGGAATTTGACTTCCTTGTAAAGATATTAAAATGCACACTAATTCAATCTTCTGCATCCTCCACTTTCTGGTTTATAGAAACACTGCTATAGCTTGAATCATCTAATGTGGAGCTTGTTAATAAAAAGCTTGAGTCTAATCATTCTCTCTCTCTCTCTCTCTCTCTCTCTCTCTCTCTCTCTCTCTCTCTTTCTCCCTCACTCTTTCTCTCTCTCTCTCTACATATATCCTCCACTATATATATTTTTTCGTCTCTTGAGTATATGGCAAATGTAAACTGAATAGAAAAGTAATTATTTTTTAAAAATTAACTATGGCTAGTATCCCAGTCCTCTATAAATATACTAATAAGGTAGATATACCAGGAACCAACTATTTAAGGCAGACTAAGAACTAAAAGCATTAGTTTAGAAATTCAGGAGCATATTAAAAGGAATGTAAGGTTTGGCAAGAGTACAGTGTAAAGAATTCAGTGAAAACTGGTACCTCCAGGAAGGGGGAAGACATCCAGGGAAAGAATTTGGAACAAAAATTATAAGACTATACAAACATGTCACTCTATGTGTCTTAACAAGCATGAAAGCAAGCAAACAAAGGGAAGAAAAGGTGTGGCAGGGTGGAAACGGGTGAACTGGGCTGGATGGTGTCCCCATCAGGTCCTTCAGGGAGTCTCAAGGTTTGATCTTATTTGGAAATAAATCTGTAGCAGATAAAGGTTAGTTATGATGAGATCACACTGGGATAGTGTGACTTTATTCTAGAATGACAAACACCTTTATGTGAAGAGGAGATAGAGGATTAGATATGTAGGTTAATTGGAGCATATGTTGCCTAGCCACTTAGAGTAAGGTCATATGTTGCAATATCCCCAGCAAGCCCAAGTAGAAACTTACACATAGCCAAAATTGGAAAAGAAACTGATATACTGGGAGAGGATTCTAGCTGGAACCTGTCTCCAACATCTTTTCTTCAGGGTGGTTTTCATATAAGACATTATGGATCTTCCTTTCATACTCTGAGAAAACCCAATGGTCTCTGCACCACAGGACTTTCCACAACTGTAAGACATGCTACTTGCTGCAGGAGAATATGAGCCTCCAAAGAAATAAAGTCTATATACTCTTCTATTGATCAGTTTTCAAATGTTTGCTAACGACTCTTGTTTTATTTTCTAATTAATCTCTTTGGCTTTGCTCTCACTCTGATTATTTTTCTTTCTGTTTCCCCAAAATATGTGTGCCCCTTCAGTCATACCTGTTCTGATTTAGTAATTAATTTATTTCTATCTTTACTTATTTACCGAAGAATGAATTTACTACTTGCCTGGAAACAGACAGATGATGCCCTGACAGTGGAGTTTGTGTTTTACTGCAGTTTTGAAATACTTTTTAATTTTTTTTTACATAAATACTACAATGGTTGCTTTGAAATTTTTATTAACTAACATCTTCATGGAAAAAACATTTAATTTTTCCCAATATTATCTATCTGATGTCCTAAGTATACTATACCGGATTAATGTACATTTTGCCTCTTTCTGGTTTTTATAATTTTGTTAAAATATTCTATGCAGACTTTGGAAGAATTTTGCTATGTAAATATTTCAAGAACATAGGAAATGCCTTTTCATGTTAGATATAAAAGTTTTATGTAACTTAACTGTATAGAATCAACCTCAATATATCTTAAATCTGAATACATACAAGTGATGTCTGCTCCAGCAATTAACTTGAACATTCATTCATTAATGCTAAAAAGTAGCACTGAGTCCAGCCTGAGTTTTCATCCACTCTAGGAGTCTACTTTTTATAACTTTGTGTTTTCATTTAATCCACTCCAGATTCAACTGAATATTTCTAGTGTGTTACTGATAATGATTTGTAATTTTTCTTGAAGACTTTGGCAATTCATTGATTATGTTCATAATTGTACTTTACTTTCTTTCCTTTTTACATTCTCTGACATGCAAGATGTCATAAACCTTGTTTAATAAGTGACAGTAATTTTCTTTTTTCATCTTGCAATAAATTATTGTCAGAGATGGGCTCATTACAATGTGGCTCCTTACCCCTTTGTTGAAAAAAGTAACTTTGCATAGTGAGCTTAAGAATTTAAAGAATGCTACTCTGCTGAGCATTGAAGCAGCAGATACTGCTGATAAAATTACCCATGATCTGCGTTCAGTATTTCTATTTTGGTCAAGCTTCAAGAATGGCATATATAGCTTGATCATGGGGATACTGGAATACTTTTATTCCAGCCCATCGTGTTAAAGTTTGTCTTTAACAACATCAGTATGTTGGAAGCCAAAGTACATGGCTTGAAAGTGAAAATGGACCCCCAGACAGAATTGTTAATCCAACAGACTGGTAAACCAAGGATGGGTAAAATTCTACACAGAGCCTTACCAAACTAAGACAGAAGTGCATTGCTTTTGATAATGCATATTCCATTATGGTTAAGAAAGGCATTCTTGGAAGAAAGACCTAAGATAGGCTCAGTCTTGTTTATGAAATAAAAATTGGAGAGAGGCAGAAAGCTTTTAGGGCTGCTTGGCAAGGATCTGACATGGCCAAGGCAAGGAAGTGGGCTTCAGGCAAAATTCTGACATTAGGCTAGAACAAAAAAGTAATTTTAGGCAGGAATCTTAGGCTAGAACAAGGAAGTAGGCTTAAGGCATGAAAATGACTTTGGGCTATGACAGGGAAGTAGGTGCCGATATTTTGGTCATCCTGATAAGCCCTTAGAAACAGTGGTCACTGGAGTGTTCAAGGAACTTAGTTTATTGCCTTGCTTATTCTTTGACTATTTATGTTTATTGTCTTGCTTGTTCCTTGACTATTTGCATCTATTGTATTGCTAGTACCTCAACCTAGAACTGACCTTAATACTTACATGTAATTAAAATGGTATAAAAGCAGAAAGGAGGAGGGGGGATGGGATAGTTGGTTTCTGGGGAGGTGAAATGTGAAAAGGGCATGACATTTGAAATCTAAATAAATAAAATAGCCAATAAAAATAGTAATTATTTTTCCATTAGAAGGTATTTTGTATATATGAGGGTTTGATCTTCATTAACAGACTAAAGTGATTTCTTAGGTTCTTTCTTCTTCTATTTGAAAAATGTGAAATTTTCCTGATGAGTGTCATGGATCACGTGACCTATTGTAGCTTCAGCATCTGTACAAACTGTGCAATGCTGCCTGGACCATATTACAGTACTTGAATAAAACCGATTTTCCTAGTTATAAGTTAATATAAAGGAAAATAGTAATTTGTAGCATGCAACATTCTTATATACTTTCCATCCAAATTATACATTTTCTAGAAAGTATATATCCTCTTGTGTTCTCTGTAATCTTTTCTTTAAAAATAAAGTGGCAGCCACTTAGTATTTGTTTATTGCAAACTCTTAGAAACAGGGCAAATATTATGCATTGTTTTTATCTGTCTTTAAAAAAACAAGGTTCTTATTTTAGTTCAGGGCAAAAACAAGAAAAATACTATCTTGTTAATTTTCTTTCCTTCCTTTTATCTTCCTTCTTTCCCTTCCCTCCCTCTTTCCTTCCATCCTTTCTTCCCTCCCTCCCTACTTCTGTCATTCCCTACTACCCTCCCTCCATCCCTTGCTCTCTCCCTGCTTCCTTCCCTCAATCCTTCCTTCCATCTCTTCTTCCCTCCATCTCTCCTTTCCTCCTTCCCTCCCTCTCTCTTGCCTTCCCTCCATCCTTCCTTTTCTCCATCCTGTATGTATGTATGTATGTATGTATGTATGTATGTATGTATGACTCATGTCACAGAGGCAAGAGTTAGCTAAGAGCTGTAAGACATCTCTGAAGGAAATAATCTTGGGTTGTAAACTTCCAGGAGGAGAAGTCAGCAGCTGCTAGTCTCTGTACACAGATCATTTCTACATGAAGACTTAGAACTGGCTTCTGAGGAAAACTTTGTTATCCTACTGAGCCTAACCCTGGTCAGCCTTCACCATTTCTCTGAGGTTGAGACCTTGGAGTCTCTGACATGGTAGACCTATGTCAATAATACTCATTAACTCAGGCTTTCCTTGGCTCCCTAATGTCATAGGCTTAATATCTGATGATATATTAACCAAAAATTGGTTAGAAGAAATAGGAAGGGTACCTCATATTCTTTAAAAAAATGCATTTAAGGAACTTTATAATCGTAAACATTTATGCAACAAACACAAATGCATCTAATATACACTCTTCAATCTAAACCTTAGATTCATGTTAATCTAGAGATTGTTGGTGACTTCATTGCCTGACTCTCACTGTAAACAGGACATCTAGAGAAGTAATCCACAGCAGAACTATGAAATTAAATGAGAGCATAAATCAAATGGACCTAACAAATATCTATGGAAATTTCCACCCAAACATTAAATAATACATATTGTTTTCAGTACACAGTGGAGCTTTCTCCAAAGTTAGTCAAGTAGTACAGCACAAAGCAAGTCTCAAACATGAAGTAAAACTGAAATAGCATGCTATGTTCTCTAATGCTACTGTAATAAGACTCAATGTCAACCAAATATAAACTGCACACTGTACACAAACTCACGGGAACTAAAAAATACTCAGGTGATGACTGGGCCAGGGAAACTACAGAAAGGAAACAAGAAAAATTCTAGAACTGAATCAAAATAAAAATATGATACATTAAAAATCTTTGGGATAAAATGAAGGCAAGGAAATGGAAAGTTTATATCACTAAGTATATACATCAAATCTCTAAGAGTATGAAATGTCACATAATCTGTTATACAATTTCAACAAATGTGTAAATTTGTTATCATTTTACATTTCACATTTTACCTTTTAAAAATCTTCATGAAATTTAATTTACACAAATACATGCAAATAAATTTTCTCAGAACTGAACAGTTATCAGTATACAGATAAAACAATGAAATATTGCCAATTTCATAAAATTTCCTTAAGATATTTCTGATGTCAAAATAAGCAAATATTATTTTAACTTCTAATTTACCTGAATTTTAAGTAAATAACACGAATCCCATCATTTTGAACATTCATGTATGATATATTACTATATATGATTGTCTAAGGACAAAATCCCACCTCAGCCCCACTATGTTTCATAGGCAAGCACACTTACCTTTTCTAAAGTACTATATTGAAAAACACTTTCAAGTAGAATTGAGCTGAAATCTAGAATTAATGAACTTAAAAACATGACAACACAGGATAAAAAAACTAGACATTGAGTATACAAACTTGGGCTTCATAGAAAATTAAGAGTATATAGTGTGCAGATAGACTTTCTGATCATGCATATCCTGTCTGTCTGAGTTAATTTTTTTGTGTGTATGTGATAAAAATCTCCTGATCCAAGAAGCTTAAGAGAAAAGTGGGGTGGTTTTGCTCACAGTTCCAGAGTACAGTCAATCAAGGAAGCATTGCATTGTATGCAAACTCAGAAAGCTAATACAGATTAACGTTCTTTCTCAGCTATCTTTCCTTTTTATGTAATTCAAGTTCTCAACTCTGACAATATAGGTTTCTACTTTTAGGTTGAATCTTATAACATCAATTACCCTTACCAAAAATAATATCTCAGAGGTATGGTCACAGGCTAACCACATCTACATAATCTTTCATGTGTGTTTGCATGAAACAAACATCTCCTAGGTGATTCTAGATCTCATCAAGTTGACTAGGGAAATCAATCATCACACTGTTCTGTTTTGAACTTGATCGTGTTTTAGCTACAAATGATTGTGATTTCATTACAAATGTCTTCACAGCATTATATTCTAGCTTTAATCTGGTGTTCAAGAAATTGTTTTACTTACACATAATCTATACTGAAAATTTTATTTAATATGGCATGTCAAACCCCTTCAGCCTTCTTCTGTTTTTTCTCTAACTCCTCCATTGGGGACCTCATGCTCAGTCCAATGGTTGGCTGAGAGCATTCTCCTCTGTATTTAGGATTTGCAATACCATGGGAAGAACAACAATATCAACCAAACAGACACCCCAGAGCTCCAAGGAACTAAACCACTGACCAAGAGTACACATGAAGGGACTCATGACTTCAGCCATATATGTAGCAGAGGATGCCCTTTTGTTGGGCATCAAGAGTACACATGAAGGGACTCATGACTCCAGCCATATATGTAACAGAGGATGTCCTTTTGTTGGGCATCAAAGGCCTTGGTCCTGTGAAGACTGGATGCCCTCATGTAGTGGAATGCCTAGGTGGGAAGGCGGGAGTGAGTGGGTTGGGGAACACCTTCATAGAACAGGAGGAGAGGAGATAGGATAGGGGGTTTCTGTGAAAAGGAAAAGGGAATAACACTTGAAATATAAATAAAAAAATATCTAACATATAAAAATGGCATGTCAAAGTTGTGACTTTTCTTCTTTAAAAGTAAAAATGTTCAAAAATTGTTATTACTGATAACATAATTTAATGCGTTGTAAGATGTTGTTTTCAACAACAGAGAATACTACCGTTTTAGTGAAATTTTTCCTTAGTTGACAGACAATATCCAAAGAAGTCAATTAATGTAGTGTCTGACCAATTCTTTTCTTGTTAACATATTTACTTCCTATTGTTAAAACAAAAATAAAGTACTGAGAGTGAAATTCATCAGATCATTTCTCTACATATCAAAACCCTGAATTAATACATGTTCATTTTTTCATATTGAATCACTAATTTTCTGTATGAATGCTCATGTGTGCATAGCTGAATATGTACGGGCAGATGTGGGTACGTATGTGTGAACATGAATGAAGAAACAGAATAATCATGAGTCATTCATGCAGCATCATCCACTGATGGTTCTCAACCTTCCTAATGTCGTGACCCTTTAACACCTCATGTTGTGGTACCTCACAACCATAAAATCATTTCATTGCTAGTTCACAACTGTCGTTTTGCTACTGTTCTGAAGTATAATGTAAAAATGATGTGTGACTCCTTTGGGTCACAATCCACAGATTCAGAACCATTGGCCTAGGGATCTCTTTATCCACCATCAGAAGACGAAGATTACAATTCTTTGGTCCTACACTAAATCTTTTTGTGAGTTCTTGTAATCCTGCTTTTGAGTGAGTTATGGAAATCCAACTCAAGTCCTCATGCTTGGGCTTGCAAAGCATATGCTTCACTGAGTTTCCTTGCAAGACCCTAAATCAATAATGTTTGTAAAGGAAAATACTGTAGACAGGAAGTTATTTTAAAATGTTCTGGTCAATCATCAGTTTGAAAAATATATTTGAGGAAAAATCTTGGTGGCTTTTTTCAATCAATAATGTGGAGAAAATATATACACTTTCTCCCTATTCAAGTGATATCATCTAGTTGTATAGTAAAAGAGAGCCAATAAATAAAAATTTACATCAGTGCACTTCATTGAAATGTAACAAATATAAAATAAAACTACATCTAAGACATATTAACATTATATAAATTATTGAAAATTACTCATACTGCTTGCTATCTTGGCCTCAATTTTATAGCTGTCTAAGGCTTTCAGGCTCTGAAACAACTCCTACCATCCCGTTTATTCTGTGGATAATATATATTTTCCTGGTCATTTATTTTCCTGACTTATCAAACAATCCAATTATATGAATTGTAACCAAACTGATTCAATCAAACATGCTCTATTTGTATAAACCAATAAAAAATTTAAGAGCATAAATTTTCCAGGAATTCTTTCCCCAACTCCCTGCCCCTCCACGAAGAGTAACCCATTATGTTATCATAAAGATTATTTTAATCATATTGTGTATGATAGTACACACAAAGAAATTATCATTTTGGAGTATATGTATTCATTTTAAGTGAAACTTTTCAATGTAGATTATAAGAAATCCCAATAAAATAAGTCTAGGTACTTGAGTTATGTATCAGTGAAAAATGATTCCTGGCCTTGTGTTCCTTCTCAATGCCCTTGTTTTCATGGCTTACAGAGTCATTTAAGAAATAACTTTGTGTTCTATAACTATGAACTTTTCTCTTAGCAGTGCTTTTATTTGACCTCTAAGTTTGAGTAAACTGACCCTATATTTTCACTGAATTCTAGGAAGTCTTTAATTTCTTTCTTTATTTTTGCATTGATCCAGTAGTCATACAGTAGAGAGTTGTTCTCTTTACATGAGTTTTTAGGATTTCTGTTGTTTCTGTTGTTGAAATCCAGCCTTAATGTGAGATGATCTAACAGGATACAGGGGTTTATTTCTATTATTTTATATTTGTTGAGACTTGCTTTATGGATGAATATGGGGTTGAAAAGAAGGTATATTCTCTTGTGTTTGAGTGAAATGATCTATAGATATCCGTTAGATCCATTTGAGTTATAACATGCATTAGTATCATTTCTCTGTTTTGTTTTTGTCTGAATGACATTCCACTAATAAGAATGAGATATCGTAGTCTCCCTACTATTAGTAGGTGTGTGTGTGTGTGTGTGTGTGTGTGTGTGTATGTGTGTGATGGGGGGGTTAGTAATGTTTCTTTTACGAATGTTGGTACCCTTGCATTTGGAGCATAAATGTTCAGAAGTGAGATGTCATCTTGGTGGTTTTTCCTTTGACGAGTATTAAGTGTCCCTCCCCATCACTTTTGATTATTTTTGATTGGAAGTTCTATTTTGTTAGATATGAAAATGACTAAACCAATTTGCTTCTTTGTGTCCATTTGATTGAAATTTTTTTTCCAAGTCTTAACTCTAAGTCAATGGCTATGTTTGGTGTTGAGGTGTGTATTTTGTATGCAGAAGAAGGATGGATCCTGTTTTTGCATCCATTCTGTTAGCCTGTATTATTATATTGAGGAATTGAGTCCACTGATATTGAGAGATATTAATGTTCAATAGTTGTTAATTCCTGGGGTTTTTTTTGTTGTTATTGGTGGTGGTGATTGTGTGTGTGTGTGTGTGTGTGCCCCTCCCTTCTTTTGGTTGTGCTATTGTGAGAATATTTATTGCCTGAGTTTTCAGGGTATAGTTAACCTTCCTGTGTAGCACTTTTTCTTCTTGTACCTTCTGTAGCGCTTGATTTGTGAATAGGTATTTTTTAAATTTGACTTTGTCATGGAATGCCTTGATTTTTTTTTTTTATCTGTGGTCATTAAAAATTTTGTTGGGCATAGTAGTCTGGGCTGGCATCTGAATTCTCTTAGAGTCTGCCTCACATTTTCCCAGGCCTTTCTGGCTTTTAGATTCTATGTCAAGAAGTAGGGCATTCTTCGAATAGGTCTGCCTTTAGAGATTACTTGGTTCTTTACCCTTGAAGCTTTTAATAATATTTCTTTGTTATATATGTATAGTGTTTGATTACTATGTGGCAGCTAGACTTTCTTTTCTAGTCTAATCTAATTGATTTTCTTTGAGTTTCTTCTATTTTTGTAGAAATGTCCTTCTTAAGATTAAAAAATATATATTCTTTGATTTTTAAAAAATATTTTCTGAGTCTTTGAGCTGGGATTCTTTTCCTTTTTCTATCCATATCATTCTTAGATTTGGTCTTTTCATAGTTTCTCAGATTGCCTGGATGTTTTGTGTATAGGATGTCTTAAATTTTAACGTTTTCTTTGACCAATGTATCAAAGATTTTTATCTTCTACACCTGAGAATCTTTCTTCCACCTCTTGTATTCCGTTGGTGAAGCATGCATCTGTTGCTCCTGCTCACTCACCTAGGTTTTCCATCTCCAGTTTATGTTTTATTTAATTGCTTAAATTTCCATTTTCATGTCCTGAATAGTTTTATTCATTTTTATCTGTTTGTTTATTTGTTTTCTTAGCTTTTAAAAAAGGATTTATTTTTCTCCTTCCATTGTTTGTGTTTTCCTGGATTTCTTTCAGGGATTTATTCATTTTCTCTTTAAGAATATCTATAATCTTCATAAAAGTGATTTTAAGGTTACCTTCTTGTGGTTCAGCTGTGTTTGAATATTCAGTGCATGCTATAGCAGGATACCGAGACTCTGGTGGTGTAATTTCCCTGGCTGTTGTTGATTGTGTTCTTAAGCTGGCCTCTAGGCAGCTAGCTTTAGAGTAATTTTATGTTTTGATACTGATTTTTTGGTTTATCTTTATGTTGGATATTTTTCCCTTGGTTTCTGTTTTCTGATCTTCTGACCCAAATGGCATATGGTGCTTAGGTTTTGGTGACATGGCCTTTGGTAGAAAAAGGGGTTTCTTTTGGATTTGTGGACCAGGATATGGTGATGAGAGGAAAAGATGCTATTGGGGAAAGCCAGGCAGGCTCTGAAGAGTGTTGATGGGCTGTAGTCAGGTCTGACTTGCGGTTCTTGTGATTGAATTTCAAATGAATATGATGCTTCCAGAAGGGATTCTTGATAAATTTAAAATAATGGCTGTTCAGTCTGAAAAGTCTCAGAATGTCTAACAACTATGATAAATATCATAGAACGCAGGCTTCAATTCATTTACTCGAGTTTTGGTTCACTGTGACCTAGACTATGCCTGTGATCTATAAGGGAGTCTATAAGGTAGTAACTTAGGATGGGGTTTACACCTTTCCTGTTTTCCAAGTTCAAAATACAAGATTTCTCTTTAAGACAGTTGATCTCCAATAGTTACTTCTGCTTTCAAGTTGACATCTCTTGCTTTTCTCCCTCAAACTGCAAATGACTAACATTTTTTCTGCTTCACATTTTTGTTCTCCCTCACTCTAGACATGGCAGACAAGAGCTATGCCATGGTCTGAGTGCCATCTTACCTAGAAATTCTCTCCACTGGATAAGTTTGTCTGTTATTTCTCTAAACAGACTCACTCAAGTTCTTAACCAAAAGAGAATTTTACCATAATGCACCAAGAGTAGTCTCTAGCTATTCCAGCTTCACAGAGTCTTCTTTCCCCTCGGAACTTTCTTGAGGTGGGACTCAGCTATTATAATTTCTCTCAGGATACTTTTCTCCTAATTTCTTACCAGAATAATACTGGGTCCTCAAAAAATTTAAGCAATATTTAGCCTAAATGTGTTTCCCCACTTACTCAATGTACAGAGTGCCTATTCTGCTGTTAAACCATAAGCAGTATTACATCCTCAAGGGAAATTGAAGTTTCTTTTTTTTTTTTTTCAAAAAGATTGTTAAAGGTCTAAGGTTATATCTGAAATACACACACACACACACACACACACACACACACACACATAAAGACACATTCTCTCTCTCTCTCTCTGTGTGCGTGTGAGAGAGAGAGAGAGAGAGAGAGAGAGAGAGAAGAAATGCAGCTTAGTGATACACATCACATATTCATTTAATTTAACTATTTCATATTTAATTTGTTTTGAAATACTTTATTTTTATTTTGTTTACATATATGTGTTTATATCTGTGCATGTAAGTATGCAAGCCTGTCTGCCCCCTAACCTCAACAAAAGGGCACTATAAAAGGGCATTGGATTCCAAAAGCTGGATCCCACGTGACTGAGAGACTCCTGATGGAGGTGTTGGGAACTGCCCACTCTCCAACACACACACACACACACACACACACACACAAAGGTTTAACAGACTTTAGACAATAATTTACTTGACTCTTGAAGTTAATGATTTAGATTCGGATTTGGTTTGTGGGTGTTTGTCAGGAAAGTACATGGACCACCAAGAGTTTGAGGTTCTTTTTTTTGTTTGTTTGTTTGTTTATTTATTTCTGTCAATCCCAAGAAAATATTTGCACAGGTGTACAGCCAGGTTATACTCATTGTCCTTCTGTAATTGCAGTCTCTAGAGATCTTGATCCCCGGGAAACTTTGAAAAGTATTACACTGTTCATGTAATCAACATTGATGTATAAACTGGTGATATTATTCATAGTACATTGGATGAAATGAAAATAGTAGACACTTTAGAGGCCTCAGTAATGTTGGTCCAAGAGTCAAAGATAAACCTCATGAAGCCTCGGGCTTAGTTAATATTCCTATGAAATTACGGAAGTCCCAGAGCTCTGGAGCAGAATGTCCACACTTTAGAGTGAAATGTATGGTCGCTAACAACCAGCTTTCCTCCAAACCCTAAGAAAGAAACATTTGGTTGATACTTTGGGAATCTGAAAAGAAGTATGGTTCACTTTGCATCTTACTTTAATCTGTACTCCAATTGCTTCTATGCTCAATCTCCCAGGGAGAAATAAAGTACCTGAAATGAGTCCAAGCTTCAGTGCACTGTCGTGTTCCCCTTGGGACTTATAGTCCAGCTGATCTAATGACACTTGAGTTTTCTGGAGCAAATGAGAATATTCTCAGGAGAATCTATCAGCCTGTAGAAGAACTGCAGTACAGCCTCAACAATTTTGCAGGAAACTGAACTGATACCTTATTTGTCAGATAACCATTTTCTGTTTGAGAAACAGTTTATGACTTGCTGCCTGACACTGGTAAGGATTTGATGCTCTTTGTACATATAGGTAACATGAAGATGAGCTTTCTGTGATCAACTAGATATTTCTGATCTCTCAGGCTGAACTCTGAGTGTGAGCAAAGGTTATGTATCAAATGAACAGAGCAGATAGGAAACTTGACTCAGGAAGTTTCCAAAAGTGCAGAGAAATTGGATAAGCAAATGTAGTTCACTTATTTGAAGCCAGTTCTTTCTGTGTTGTTCCATCTTTTTGGGCCTGCACATCTGGATTAATGGGGAACTTCTTATGATTTATAGACTGATTGTACAGAAAAAGAAAATGTATTTTACTGTTTTCTACATGATTATTGTTAATATGCTTAGATAGCCTAACAGCTAATAGTTAGAAATTTGCAATTCTACACTAAAATCACTTGGTTACAGGAGATGGCCAAGATTTGAAATGAAGGGATTGAGACATCAATCCAGCCACAACACCTTACACCAACAATTTGTCCTGCCTATAAGATGTACAGCTATAAAAGATGCAGCAGGATTTGAGGGACTGGCCAACTACTGCCTGGACCAGCTTGAAACCCCAGTCATGAGAAGGAGCCTACCCAGACACTATTAAGGATATTCTGCTATATTTACAGACAGTAGCCTAGCATAACTGTCCTCAGAGAAGCTTCACCCAGAAACTAATGGAAACTGATTCAGGAACCCACAGACAAACATTAAGTGGAGCTTGGGGAATCCTGTGGAAGAGGGGAGAAAGGATTGAAGGAGCCAGAGGGGTAATGAAGAAAATATACAAAATCAACTAACCTGGGCTTATAGAGGTTCAAGGAGACTGAACTGACAAATAGAAAGCACGCATGGGATCAACCTAGGCCCTCTCAACATATGCAACAGTTGTGCAACTGGGTCTTCATGTAGGACTCCTAAAGTGGAAGCTGGGACTGTCTCTGACTACATTCCCTAACTTTAGATCCCTTTCCCTGAACTGAGCTGCCTTAACAGAAAATGTGCCTAGTCTTACTGCAACTGGATACCCTAAGGCTGATTGATATCCATGGGAGGCCTCATCTTTTTTGAGGAGAAGGTTGGGAAGGGAGTGAGGGGGAAAAGGAGAGAGAGGGACTGGGGTGAGAGGAGATAAGAAAGGCAAGCTGTGATCAGATGTAAAGTAAATAAACAATTATTAAGAAACGATCACTCGAGTTGTCTGTAGTGAGGTGTGACACTCCACTAGATATGCCAGCAAGCAGTTTCTTTCATTGTTTTCTTTGGATGGACTAAGAGACAAGTAGTCATAGAAAGGCAGTGAGAAATGAATAGTTGGTAATTTGTCCGGATGGTTGGGAATTTGAAAAATAGGAATGGAAAGTTTGTTAGAAGGAACTCAGAAAGTGGTATAGGGAGGAATGTCTCTGAAAGGGAATGGACTATAAAGGCATTTTTGTTCTTTGCTGATATACATGCTGAAAGCCATTTAGTTTAGAGGACAGACTCCATAATGAGGTAGACAAATGACCTTGTCCATATTACAACTTCTGTTCTCAAAGGACCCAGAGAGGTAGGGTTGAAATACGTACTCCAATAATAAGAACTTCCTCTTTCCAAGGTGATAATATCACAGCTCAAGGCATAATTGACTGGTAAAATATCTGTACCTTGAAATACCTTCATGGCATGTCTCCTTATGTTGATTAACCCACCTCTAGAAAGTAACTTGAATTGCTAGATTTTTATTCTCATGAAAGCAGAAGAGAATTGGCCTTGCTGTGATAAAAAATATTTTCTAAAAATGGACATTCTTTCAATGATCACAGTAAATATTTCATCTAGCACCACTGACAACGTTCAGTCATTTAATCTCTGGTATAAAATTTGCCAAAATCAAATCTAATTGAGTAACAAATTTCTCAGTTACAGTGATCTTACTGATTTAATTGGGCTTATTACAAAATATGTCATCTAGAAATGGTTGGACTACAATCTTTATGGTAGATGTCCTGTTGAATAGTCAGTTATTAGGTATTGCAAGGTACTATTAAAAGTTGTATCTACTTCAAATCACTAATAATATTATGCTTTTTCTACATATGTCAGAATGATAGATCTGAACAACAATAGTAGAAAGTCGGTTCATTTGTGGTCTACCTTGTATAACAAACACAGATGTTTGCTTTTCCTCCTAGAACCTCTTGGTCTGTTGTTCTCAGAGGACCAATTTCTCTCTGGAAATATAATGCTGCTTGCATTCACCTTTAAGAACAGATTGTTAAGAACATTTGGGTCTTCTTGTGCCTCTAAGTAACTAGAAAAAAAGAGATACTTCACCAAGTGTAATAATTTATTCTAATTATTATAAAATTATGGGTTATTGCTGTATAATAAACCAAAGAAGGTTATTCCTGGAACTCAGGAATAAAGTTTTGAAATCATCTGTGAATGGTGGTAGATTATAATAGAAAATAACTTTATAAAATAGCAGCAGTAATCCTGGTAGCGTAATCTTGCATCCCCATCTAACTGGGTCATCAGTACAGAAGGATAACAAGTTCACAGACTGCATGGACTGTACTGAGAGTTAGTTCAAAGCCAGCCTAGACAGCTTAGTGAGACCTTGTCTCAAAAAATATTAAAAACTCTTGACAATGTTTTCTGTACTCAATGAAATACCACAGCTGCTTGAGGTAGCAATGAAAATTTAAAATATAAAGTAGTCTTGGAAACAGAAGTGAGATATTTATTCATAACTGATTACTTCAATTGATTACTTCAAAGAGAATGGAAGAAATATCATGTTTCCTAGAGGTGCATTTTCTCTGTGGGAATGAAAGACGGCATAGCAACAAACTGCAAGAATTTTAGGATATGGAAAACTATTTTGAGACTGCAACTTTCCTATTTGCTTAATACCCCCATACACACACTCTCTCACACACAACAGTATTTTAAAACATCTAACTCTTAATATGTTTTGTACTTTTTAAAGTAAATTCAATAGGACTTTGAGTGTATTAATTCATTTATAAACCAACAGTGCATGTCCCATTGTTGTGAGGGAAAGGAGGAATGTGTTTACTTCTATGAAAATTGCCTATGTCTTTGTGTGTGGAAATATGATAGTTTGCTTCCTTTCTTTTAGTCTTAGCATAAGAACAAGTTTCTGACCCTTTGAGTCAGTATTTACATTTCAGATGTTAGCCATATTTTTCTAGTTAATGGATCCTCTTAATACATTCTCTAGCAAAAATGGTTCCTAACTCCTTCTGTTTTCTGAGATGTCACTGCTTTTGTGTATCTATCATTATACAGCAAAACACTCCAAGACTTAGTAGCATGACACCATTGTCCGTTACTGTTAGTCATGATTTTGTGACTTGACAGAATCAGGCGACAGTTTTTGCTTGGATGACTATGAAGCATTACTGGGCAAGATGGCCAAGACAGTTCTCTCACATGGATTGGAGATTAGAATCATTCATGGAGCTCATCTAAGCCTCTCAAATGAAGCATCTACATGTGACCCATCAGCCTGAAGGCAGGTTCCCAGAGGAATCATCCTGAAAAGAAAACTGAGATGCACTAAACTAAGTAAAGGATAGTGATGTCTGTGCTACACTCACATGCATTAGAAAACAATAAAAAAATAGCTACCTGTGGCATTCTTGCTTTCCTCAGGCATAATGTTTCTACTCAATGCACCTATTTATCAGTTAGATTCCTGATCAGCAACTATTATGATCTGCAGATTTTAAATTTACATAAATCGCAAATAGTTTTAATGCCTATTCATATATCAAGGATCTCATACATGCATGTAACAGTATTCATAATCTTCTAAAATTTACAAGAGAGCAGAGAGGTGTCTTAGGATGAATTCTTTCCTAAGTAACTATTTTCATTGGTGAAAACATAATCTGACAACAGCAAAAGCACTAGAAATTGAATGATACTGTTTAAAAATGTTTATTCCCCTCCATTTATTAAGAATTCATTGTGCTGTTAGTTCAAAACTGTCTTGAAGAACTTCATTACCTTTGATAAATCTAAATTACATCCCTAAATCCAGTCTGTCAGAAGGAATGGGCACACAAGAATTCTACGAATACCTTCTTTAATTGAAATAAATTTTGCTTCCTGTCAAGACTCAGAAAACTAGGGACTTCTCTAACATAGAAAGTAGATACAGATATGAAGAGGACTCCCAATAAAAAAATTCTGACATGCTTATAAAACTCTTATTCCCAATAAACTTTACAAACACTTTGAATATATTTGTTCAAGACTCTAAGATAAGTGGTTATTAGTTAAATAATGAAGTACAAACAAACATTTTAGATCCCCTCATTTTAAGTACTAGTGAAACTTAAAAACATTGTCCTTGTATACCTGTTCCAATTTTGAAGAAGAAAAATTAATGAAAAATAATTCAGAATATATTTCTGAGAAGTATATTTACAAGAATATCAATATATATATATAAATATTTTGTTGGCAGTATTAAATGTTTATTTGTATATCATTTTTTGGATTTATTTTATTGATTACTTTTTATTTACATTTCAAATGGTATCCCCTTCCCAGATAAACCCCCATCGCCTCCTCAACTCCCTGCTTCTATGTGGATGCTTCCTCACACAGACACATACCCTCCTGCCTCAGTGCCCTAGCATTCCCCTACCCTGGGTCCTCCACAGGACCAAGGGGCTCCCCTCCCACTGATACCAGACAATGTAATCCTCTGCTACATATGCAGATGGAGTCATGGATCCCTTTTTGCTTGGTCGTTTAGTCCCTGGGAGCTTTGGGGGGTCTAGTTGGTTGATATTGTTGTTCTTCCTGTGGGGTTGCAAACCCCTTCATCTCTTTCCCCTAACTCCTCCATGGGGGTCTCTGTGCTTATTCTGATGGTGGGCTGCATGCATTCACATCTGTATTGGTCAGGCTCTGGCACAGCCTCTCAAGGGACAGCTAAACCAGGCTTCTGTCAGCAAGCGCCTCTTGGCATCAGCAATAGTGTCTGGGTTTGGTATCTGCAGATGGTATGGATTTCTAGGTGGGTCAGTCTCTTCATTGCCTTTCCTTCAGTTTCTGCTTCACTCTTTTTTTCCTGCATTTCCTTAGAAAAATCTGAATTAATATTTTTGAGATGGGTGCATGGCCCCATCCTTCAACTAAGGACAGTGCCTATTCACTCAATATGTTCTCTACAGTTTCTACAAAATGTTCTCTCACCTTTGTTGGGTATTTTAGCTAATGTTATCTCTGTTAAGTCCTGGGAACTTCTTGGGTTCCCGGCATCTGGGACTGTCTAGTGGCTATCCCCAGTTCTCCATTCCCCACTGCTACACAACCCTATTCAATTTCCTGACCCTCTGTACTTCTTCCCTATCTCCTCTGACACCCGATTCTGCCCACCTTTTTCCCTCCCTCTGATCTCTCGCTCCCAGATCCCTCCCTCCCTCTAACTCCTATGATTCTTTTCTTCCCCCTTCTGAGTAGGACTGGAACATCCACACTTTAGTTTTCTTTCTTCTTGGGTTTCTTATGGTCTGTAAGTTCTATAGTAATCAATCTTCTCACAACAAACTCAAGAAGAGAACCACACAAACATAATTCTACTTTTAATGAATATAGCTATTTACGTATTTGATGACCCAATTACTATTTCCATTGGTAAAAACACCATCTGGAAAACAGTATCCTTCATGTTTTTCAGGGAATATTGATTAAGTAAAGTATTTCTATTTTATCCCTGGGAAGAGAGTCTCAATGATGGTTTGCCAGGATCAGGTTGGTTTATGGGCATATCTATGGAAGGAATACATTCATGATATGTAGAAAGTCTGTATCTATTTGTATGGCACAGTTTTGTTGTTGTCATTGTTTAGGTCTTGGACTGTGTACATGCAGAAGTAGGGTTGTAGATGAGATGAGAACAAGCAGATTCACAGACATTCATTATCTCTGTTGAGTTCCTGCCCTGACTTCTTGGAAATGATGGACTGTAAACTGAAATTTTAACCTTATAGTCCTCTCTCTCCTATTAAAACATAAACAACAAAAAGGGTTTGTATTTTAAAATTTAACATTGCCTCCAACTTTGTGAGTTTTTTTTATTAAAATATTGAAATGCTTTACTGTGTTTTTATTTGAAGTTTCATTGTCATTGAGTTTCATTAGAATAGCTATTTAAGTTTCTGTTGGTTCTTTCTCACTTATTGCTGGCCACCCAGTTTCTACATCAGTGAAGTCATGGTTTTCTGAAAACTTTTGACAGTGACTGGTATCTGGTTACTGGCATAACAAATAGTTTTTATAGTCTCCTGCTTTGCCTTTGCTTTTATACTTTTAGAAAATTTCAGAATACTGTTCATATTCTCTGGAATTACAGTCACTATCACTTTTTCAGCACAAGATGGGAGCCCCACTCAGATTTACCAGGGCCATACTGTCATATTAATGTTTACAAGGCAATCCAGGATCAATGTTTCCCCCAAATACTATGTTGATTTAATGTTCAGAACCAGGTGAATATGTTTTTAAAAATAAATTTTTCCCCTTACCCATCTAACTGGGCCTCTGAGGATCAAATTCTTTGCCTATTGTTGATAACTTGTTACTCTAGACAAGCCTCTTCTTTGGGATCACCAAGAATAAACTGGTCTAGCATCTGTGGTCACCATACTTATCAAGCTATGGCAGACCTAATATATAAACCAATACCAGCATTATTCTGTATTCTGACCACAGTCAATATTGTTGGCTTCCTATTGCTGGAATAGACCCATATACTGAGATTGCTGTAATCATCTATGTATAATATTGAGTGAATATAATTCTCATAAACCAGGCCTCTGTGTCTTTTCATGGCACTAGAGTTGTCCTAGTATCTTTATCTGTGAATATATCTGGGAATGGAGGTGCTTGAGGTTGACATCATCATACCTTTCAGTAATTCCTAGGGTATATTCTTATGATTACACCCTTTATCTATGCCCAGTACATGGACTCCTGTTCTACATTATTAACTGCTGAGAAAATTTTGGTGAAGACAGGTTCTTGGCTACAAGGGCTGAAGATAAGCTGGGCACAATTTGTGTCTCATATTAGCTGAGGACTGCACAGTCTCTGGAGAAGAGATAGGTATTTCTCAGGTTTACTTAAAGGCTGGTGCTTATGTGGACAAATGTGTTTATCCCACTGTTACATAGATCTCTCTCTGATGGTAAGCCAGTCCAGAGACTCTGAGTTTTGACTACTGTAAGAAACTTCCTTCAGTTTCTATTGAGTAATGAGTCTAATAGCAGTGCAGCTGACAGAACTTATCACTGATAAGTTTCTTTCTCTGCTTCTCAGTTAGTGGAATCCTATTTTGTACTGTGCTACATATCACTCGTGTATAGTTGGTGAGGACTATCAGTGACCTGGCCTAATGTAGTTTCAATGGTATCATCCACAGGTCTATTTAGTTTCTTTCTTTAAAAAAAATGGTTATTTTTTTTTCCATTTCAAATGTCCCTGTTCTCAGTTTCCCATCCACAGCAAAACCCATCCCACCCTGTTTTCCTCCACATTGTCTCTATGAGGGTATTCCCACACCCACCTATCCCCATTCCCATCTCAACTTTAGCATACCCTTATGCTGAGGCATCCATCCTCCATAGGACCAAAGGCTTCCACTCCCATGGATGTCAGATAAAGCCATCCTCTGCTACATATGTAGCTGAAGCCATGGATGTAGGAGGAGCTCAGGTGGGAGGAGTAAGGAGAGGAAGAGGAAAAGGAAGAGGAGGAACTAGGAGACTAGGGAGAAGAACAGAGAGGGGGACACGGAGACAAGCAGTCAAAGGTAGTTGGGTATTGGGTTACACCTCTGATTGTATGGGCATCTCATTATTGATCATTATTAAATTTATAAAGCCTTTGGATAATCTAAGCATTAGAGTCGCATTTGTACTGAGCCCCCATGTTTGGCAGCATGGTCTGGGCAATGCCTAGCCTTGCATTGCCATCTCCCACTCTGGCATCTCATGGGTGGCAGGGCTGGTGTTTCTGCCTGGCCGTTTCTAGCTGCAGTGCACACATGGCCTCTGGCCAAGCAACTTGGCAGCTCTGCAACAGCTTAGATAGTCAGCTTGACCAGTGGGCGTTCTTAAATAATTACTACAACACATGGGTTCCTCCATGTGTATACACTTTGGTTGGTGGTTTAGCACCTGGGAGCACTGGATCATCATATTAGTTGATAGTGTTGTTCTTCCTATGAAGTTGCAATCCCCTTCAGCTCCTTCAGTCCTTCCTCGAGCTCTTGATTGGGGTCCCTGGGCTCAGTGCAATGGTTGGCTGTGAGTATTTACATCTTTATCAGGTGCTGACAGAGCCCTCAGAAGACAGCTATACCAGGCTCCTGTCAGCAAGCACTTCTTGGCATCAGCAATAGTGTTGGGGTTTGGTGTCTGCAAGTTGAATGGATACCTAGGTGGGGTAGTCTATGGATGGCCTTTAGTCTCTGCTCCATTTTTTTCTTTTGTATTTCCTTTAGATAGGAACAATTCTGGGTTAACATTTTTGAGATGTGTGGATGGCCCCATCCCTCAACCAGAGGCAGTGCCTAACCTCTGGATATAGTCTCTACAGTTTCTGTCTTTTCCTTGTTGGGTATTTCAGATAACGTCATCCCACTTGGGTCCTGGGAACCTCTTTCTTCCCTGGCATCTGGGACTTCCTAGTGGCTACTCCCCATTCCCCACTATTACATATTTCTGTTCAATTTCCTGACCTTCTGTACTTCTCTCCTGTCTCTTTCCATACCTGATCCTGCCCAGCTTTTTTCTCCCCCCTCAGGCCCCTCCTTCCTTCCAGGTCCCTCCTTCCTTCTATCTTCCATTATTATTTTGTTCCCCCTTCTAATCATGATTGAAGTATCCTCACTTTTGTCTTCTTTCTTCTTAAGATTCATATGGTCTGTGAGTTGTATTGTAGGTATTATGAGCAGGTCTATTCAGTTTCTACTGATGGTGGAAGTCCACTGGACTTTGCAGGCTTTAGTTCTAGTTCTGTTTAGGCTGGTATTTTGTTTGAAATCTAAGGCTTATACTTAATTCTCTTTCCCTTTCCCAAGCAGGAAGTCCACAACTTCATCTTGGGCTGCTTAGTGTTGTAACCCAGGCAATTCTTCCTGCTTTTTTCAATAAGTCTTTTAGACCTAGTATACTAAAGTCAAGTACTATGCTCTTTAATCTTTTTGTGCTGGTATTTTAGTGTTTGAATATCTATTTAACTTGGTGTGACCTTGAGAGAGGTTGTTGTACAATTCTACTTAATTTCAATTTTGCTGCAATATCCAGAATCTCATTTCTTTAGGTTCAATTAACTATTTTTTCCACAAAGATTTGGGAATAATAGAAAGCCCTTTTGATTTTTCTTCCTTTCTGCCTTTAACACTATTCTGTACTCGGTTTCCAATATTCACCTTATAAACATAGCCATAAGTCAAATTTAACTTTTCAAATTGCTGTTCTTTGAAATTAGTTCACATGTTTTTCATGAAGTTCAACTTTGTGTGTGTGTGTGTGTGTGTGTGTGTGTGTGTGTTCAAAGCAGACATGTTTATGGGTCTGGTGTATGTGCACATTGGTTTGTCTTGTCTAGAAAGTCATTTTATTCTGTGGATTCTTTGTTTCTGCCCACGGAGCACTGGTCAGTCTACACCCCAACCCCTTTCTCTCACCTCATAGTTCTCATACTTGAATGACAAGCATTTTATCCAGTGAGCCAACCAACCCCCCTTTTAACTTTTCAAGTCACAAACGATCAAAATTGCTAACAACTTAGAGGGATAAAATGTTCTCTAGAGAGATGGTTTATTGGTCATAATACCTTTTACCTGTAATTTTTTGGTTTGTTTCTCCTTCAATTTTAATTGAAGTTTTGTTGGATGCAATTGTCTAGTTTGGCACTGGTGGTCTTTGAATGCTCAGAGTATGTCTTTCAAGGCACTTATAACTTTCAAAGTTAAATTGATTCTGACGGGCCTGCTTTTATGATTGACTTGTTCTATCTTACACCTAATGTACCTTATCTATTCTACATTTTTAAGTATGTTTCAACTATACTGTGATATGGATAGTTGTACTTGGGTAGGCATTTCTTTCTTCAGATTTAAAAAGTTTTCTCCTATGATTTATAAAAATATTACCTATGCTTTGGGTATTGTATTCTTCTTAGCCTTAGTTAGTGTTCTATTGCTGTAAAGATGCAGCATAATCATGGCAACTCTTGTAAATGTCAATCATTTAGCTGGAGCTGGATTAGATTCAGAGATTTAGTCCATTCTCATCATGGTAGGTAACATGATGGCACATAGACAGACATAGTGTTGGAGAAGGATCTGAGAGTTCTACATTTGGATCCATAAGGCAGCATGAAGACAGAGACACTGGGGCTAGCTTGAGCTTTTGGAACCCCAAATCCCACCCCACCCCCAGTGACACACTTTCTCCAACAAAGCAGCACTTCCTAATCCCTCTCACATAGTACCACTCCTTGGTGGCCAAGCATTCAAACATATGAGCTTACAGAAACCATTCTTAATCAAACCACCACACCTTCTTCTGTGATCATAATTCAAAGGTAAGGCTTTTCAGGATGTTCCAAAGCTGTCCCATGTTCCCTTCATATATTGTTTTACATTTTACCATTTAACTTTAGTGCATGGTCAAATTCCTCCACTAAGTCTTCCAAAACTAAGTTTTTGATGTGACCCATTCTGTTGGTGAGGTTTTTCCCTTGAAGTTTTTGTTTTGCTTATTAAGCTTTTAATTTCCAACATGTAAGCTTGGGGCTTTATTTCGGTAATTCTATCTTTTCATTCAATTCTGTTTTCAGATTGAAACATGGATAAAAAAATAAAAGGCCTATACTGCCCCAAACTTTTGCAGCAAGAGTCTCACATTGCTTTTGGATTCTCCTACAGAAAGACTCAGCTGTCTTACAGTGGAACTAATTGATCTTCTTGATCAAGAGTCTTCATATTTTATTTATGATGATAAATGATACACTAACACTACTTAGCTAATGCATAACTGAGGTGCTCTTGAGATGCTTCTGATATGGGTTCACATTGTTTTCAGACACTGTTAATATGCCTGGCAACAGGACTCCTATTACATCAGCAAAAAAATTGACCAGCTGTAGTCAAACTGTAATCAAACTGTAATCAAACGCATGGTATGAAAAAAAATAAGAATAAAAACAATGTCCCCAGTTTATTTTCAACATCTGTGGCCTAAATAAAAAGTACCACCTGGAAACTATTAAATTGATCATCAAAATCAATTATGTAAAATGTGGCACATCAAAAGTAGACTTTTTCTTTAAAAGATAAGACAGACTTATCACAATAAGTGACTGAATCTGGAGGGTAATTCTCATTTTGGTTTGTTCATGTATATATAAACCTCTCTTAAATAAATAACAAGAAAATAACCAACTCTATATCCTGATAGAAAAATTATGTGATGACATAAAAATATTATACTAGTACATAGAAACTATATATAATCAAATCATATATTTACAGATTATAACTTAGAGGTGATAAACAGTGGACCAAGTTTGAAAGTGTAAATCAACAAAATATAAATAAGTATACCATATTCTATACTTGGTTAGCTGTGTGTTGAACATTATTAAATATAAAAAAATTATAAGCAGGTAAAGTTTTAATAAATTGTAACTTGGCTGAATAAAATATTCTATTTCAGAACAATATTAGACATATATTTATATCTATAAAGATTCATTACACAATATTTACTATATGGTTTTCATATATGTCTTTATTCTATCTTTCAATTCCTTTCTTTAGATTGTATGCTACAGATTATCACTTTTTAAATATTATCTTTAATCTTGTTTTACAGTCCAGTCATTATTCCCCTCCTGGTCTGCTTTCCCACAGCTTCTCATCCCATTCCTTCTCCTCTGTCACCAAGCAGATGTTCCCACCCCACTCCAACCCACCCCTACCTGCCAGGGTTCCCCATTCCCTGGGGCCTCAAGTATATTGAGGGTTAGATGTATCTTCTCTCACTGAAGCCAAACCAGGCAGTCCTCTGCTGTATATGCATCAGGAACCTCATACCAGGTAGTGTGTGCTGCCTGGTGAGTGGTTTCAGTTTCTGCTGATCTTCCTATGGGGTGTCCCTCCTTGTCAGCTTCTTCCAGCCTTTCCATCATTCAATCACAGGGGTCCCCAACCTCAGTCCACTGGTTAGTCTGTGTCTGTCTCAGTCAGCTGCTGGTTGGGCATCTCAGAGGACAGTCATTTGAGGCTCCTGTCTGTGAGTATACCATAGCATCAGGAAAAGTGTCAGGCCTTGGAGCCTCTCCTTGAGATGGATTCCAAGTTGGGCCTGTCACTGGACCTCCTTTTCTTCAGTTTCTTCTCCATCTTTGTTCTGCAGTTCTTTTAGATAGGAATAATTCTGGGTCAGAGTTTTTTGACTGTGTGTATATTAGCCAGAAATTTACAGAATACCCAGGGTACAGATTATTATTTAATATAAATAATATAATATAGTTATTAACACATTAAGAAAGAAGTTAAATCTTTTACACAAGCAGTCAAATAAGAATGTTTTACCATCTTTGTCCCAAATAATCTTGACTTAGTTATTATGCAGGTGAAGATCATTCCAAACTCCTAGATAAAAATAGAAAGGCAGAGTAAAGGGTATTTAGGAACCTCCTTAGATGGACCAAAAAGGAGTCCCTATTTGCTGAAACTCTGTTACAATAAGGTCATGAAAATACAGATACTGATCAAGCTTACTAATATAAACAATTAATTTTAAATCCATACTCATACAGATAGACCAAAAATTGCAAATGGTACTGAGTGGATACTTCTGTCCATCTTCAAGTTATAGTTACTTTTAACCAACGTGACTTTTTCAAGCTCATGTGATTATTGCCAGGCTTCCATTCTTTGTTCAATGGCAGATCTTTGATAAATAATTTTTGGAATATGTGGTAACACATATGGTTACAAACGAAAGGGTCATACTTTTTGATAAACAGCTGTGGAACAAAGCATGTATCAAAAGCGATGTACTAAAGGGTTAAATGTTTGTCACAAACAGATGAGCACTATAGCACATCACCGGTCTTCAGAGATTTTACAACCTGCCATATATATTTAGAAGAGGAAATTCCAACATACTCAAACAGTGCTGAAGTTACAGATGCTCGCGGATATTTAATCTGTTTGATCACATCAATAACTATTAACATTTTTTAGAAAAATCTATTTCATACAGTTTGTTGACCAGATAATTCCAGCCAGTGATGACTTTCTCAGTTCAAGTACCTGTGTAAATACCCAGTTCTGCTTGAGAAACTTATGACATAACTCTCACAGGGGGAAAGCAGTATCCTTTAAAAAATATTTATTTATTTATTATTTGCTTTGGTATGCTTTCACTTGTGCTTATTATTGTCCTTAAAAAAAAAATGTTTCAATGGTGGCACAGATGACTAGAAGCCAGTGCATGGTGTGATTCTCTGATGGTAGCTCAAAAACTTGAGAAAGTGTTCCAGAGATAATAAGTACCATGGAGAGCAGCAGCAGCCCCATTACACATGGTTCACAGCTAGGCAAGGCTTCAGATTTTGAATAAATAGTCTTCACCAAGAATATATTGTATGACAGCTTCTGCAGAAAGATAGAGCGAATTCTCATATCAACGATGATGAAAGAGTATACACAGAAAGTAAATGCATTTTTAAAGCAAAGCAATCATTTCAAATGATGACAGTGGAAATTTTTTATTTTCCTTTAAATTTGTCCTGGCATCAGTCTGAGAATGGAAAAGAACAATTGCTTCATGGGCAATGGACTCATTAAAACAACCGTATGAGAAAAAATTCACATCATCATCTGTGAAATTACCTATGCTGGGACTTTTCTTTTTAGCCAAGGGCCTTTTTGTTAATTTAGTCATAGATATAAACAGTTTTGTGTAAGAGTAATTTTTCCTATTTTCTGTTTTAAAATTATAACCTATTTTTTCCCTAGGAAAACTTATAATAAGCTTACAAGTGACCTAGAGGAAAGTGAATCAGCTCAGTTCAAGGAGTTCTCACAGTTAATTCAAATTCTAATATTCACGACTTTTATCTAGTGAAGTTCATTGGACCTGTAAGGCAAGCTTTCAGCTCTCCATAAGAGAAAGCAATGGCAGGAGCTGGAAAGATGTCTCAGAGGCTCTCCCAGAGGACATGAATTCAATTGCCAGAATGCATGTCATGTAGCTTACAACTGCCCATAATTCTGGCCCCTGAGGATATAACACCTTCTTCTGGCCTCCCCGGAACATATATATATATATATGTATATGTATATGTATATATATATATATATATATATATATATATATATATATATATAATGAAACAAGTGTAACCACATGTAAACCTGATTAAAACAACGCTGAAAATAACTGAAGAATTTTAATAAGGACTTCTGATTGCTTTTTTTCCCCCAAAGTTTTAGGAAGTGCTGTTTCTAGGATGGTTACCATTTTAGTTTCATGACATAAATTATGCTGCCTTTAAATATCACACCTTTTCAATTAGTGATTGACATCCATGAGAAGAGTATAACCTTTGGGTCAATCTCTCAATATGAAGGTCTTGAGGAAGGTGAGAAGCAAAGACATTTATTCTGGATGGATCATTCCATGTGCCATATTTATCAGCTAAGATTACTCTCTCTCTCTCTCTCTCTCTCTCTCTCTCTCTCTCTCTCTCTCTCTCT
>JANHMN010000010.1:2860921-2902119 GCA_030674055.1 Rhabdomys pumilio | reverse complement strand
TCTCTCTCTCTCTCTCTCTCTCTCTCTCTCTCTCTCTCTCTCTCTCTGCGTGTGTGTGTGTGTGTGTGTGTATGTAGAGGGACTTGAAAGTATTAATGCTTAAAATTATTGAGTGAATTATATCACAGAGGAAAGATTCAATTGCTACAAATCACAGAAAGGCTGGTAATGAATATGAAGAGAAAAATGTGATAATTTGGTTTAATAGTTTTGGTCTGAATAAGACACTAAGCATGTGCAACACAAACCACAAATCCATAACCACAATCTACTGAATAAAGTTAATATTTAATATTCAACTCATTTTAAAGCCTACTCCTTTACCCCTATCATTTATTGAACGTTCTGTTTCTGTGGCACTTGGAAAAGTGTTTACTTATTTTCTTTATTTTAATCCCAAATTAACAGCCACATTTAAAAAGAGACAGCAGCTTGACATATCACCATCTCTGAGTAACTGGAACAGGATTCAGGTTTATTTCTCTGTCATGCGATTTAATTCACAGTTGTGATGTTGCCCTTGGCCACAGGCATTTCAGAATCCATCTTTCAGCTTTCTGCCTGTTCTCTTATACTCAGTCTTAAACGTTTATCAAGACAACTTATCTAGTACCTGTGTAAACTGATTTTTATGAATATAAAAAAATTACTGAGTTTCTTGCACAATTATGTGAAAGGAAACTAATTTTTTTACTGTAGTTTATTATTTTTTAATTTCTTCAGTTATTTAGTCACATTAGATTGTTATTTATAGATGAAAGAAATGATGAATTTATTCATAAGGAAGCTACTGTTCTTTCACTTTGTTACAATATTTAAATTTTAGCAAATGAGATAAATTCTCATAGTTCACAGCAGATCATTCGTATGTTGAATATCAGAATGTGGCTGTATGTGAAAATGGGACTTTGAAAGAGATGATTAATTTTAAATGAGGTTCTTAGCATGGACCCTAATCTAATCTGAGAACTGTTCATGAACAAAGAGTAATTAGAACATAATAAAAGACAATCGTCATGTAAGTCCACAGGAAAGTGGCCATGTGAGAACACAAAGTGAAAAAAAGTACACAAATTAGCCAAGCTGTGTGAAAATCAAGGAAAGAGACTTCAGAAGGAACCAAGCTGCTGATTCTTGGATGCAGCACCTTCAGCTAAGAAAAGCAAAAGAAAATAAATTTCTATTGTTTAAGCCATTCAGTGTATTTTGTTATAGCCACCAATGAGAGGAGATACATTTCTTTTAGTCAACAAATATTTTCTTAAATGCCATCTGTGCAACAAAAATGTTTCTAGGCAATTTGGATGAATGGAGAACCAAACAGTACTGTCTCCATGATTAAAATACTCTGACAAGAGCAAGTTAAGGGAGAAAGAGTTAACCTGGCTCATTGGATACAGTCTGTCATGTTGGGGAAATCATAGTGGCAGCAGCTGCTCAAATAGCTTTGCCTTTTTATGTACTTCCTGACTTCCACCCAGGAAATGGAAGTACCAGTTGTTATCGAGAGTCTCCTCACCTCAGTTGCTCATCTGGATAATCCCTGGTAGACATTACCAGAGTATAACGGGAGCTAGATAGTGCTCATAGCCATGTGCCCTGAACAACTCTAGGCACTGTCAAGTTGACAAACATTTTTAACTATCATACTCAGCAGTTATGAATTGCTGTATGTATAAAATGCTGTATGAATGTCAATGCCATGGGGGTAAAGAATGGAGTATAGAGCAAGTCTGAATGGTACTGTTTAGTTTCCATAGGGGAAACAAAGGGATTGTTTGAATGGGTTGAGCCTTAATTGTCTGGAGCATCTTTCCTGGTGGAGCTGGCCTAGGTCCTGATTCTAAGGTTTGTGTGTATGATACAATCCAGTTATACTGATGAAAGAAGGAGAAAGCCTTTTGGAAGGAGTGAAGGTTCGAGTCATGAAGGTACAAAATTCAGGGCTGATGGTCAACCTGACTTTTGTTTTTACACAGATAGGCAAAGTCTGAAACTACTGTCGATTGAACCAGTAAATGCTCCTGAGTCTCCAGTGAAATGTTAAAGTTGAATACTGACTGTCTTTATTGGAACTAAAGTGTCTTATACTTTACCCTATGACTTAACACTTCTCACAAATGGCCTTGGCAGAATATTTTAATAGGATATTTTTGTAACACAAGTATTTCTTATTATACATCAGATTTTATAATTCAGAGTGAAATGGATGTTTTGAAATTTGGATTATGTTTGAACAGTAATTTAAAAGTTCCACAAGTATCATTTCTCTTGTTAACTCTCATTATCTATCATCTATCTTAGTGTTTATGAGTGTCTCTCTTTCTCTCTCTCTCTCTCTCTCTCTCTCTCTCTCTCTCTCTCTCTCCGTGTGTGTGTGTGTGTGTGTGTGTGTGTGTGTGTGTTTGATAAGAGTGTATGGTCCCATAAATAGAACCTGGGCTGTCACAAATATCAGGCAATTGTTCTATCATTGAGTTGTACCTGCACTCCATTCTCCAGCAATTCTAAAAGTATAGTCTATTTCATAATTAGTTCTTTTACTGAGATCCTGAGTGATTTATTTGCTCAATAATTTTCCTCAGTTGTACAGATAAAAACCAGTAAATAAGAATGATCACTTTAGTAAGACAGCAATTGAGGCACAGATCAATTTAAATGTTGTTTCTCTATAATGAGCTCCTGTTATACAAACAACAAAATCATATTTCTTTGCCACATTTTGAAAAAACTTTTACCTGATACCCTTCTTGGTTACATATTTTGCTTTGAGGTGGATAGTTTTACAAATGAAATAATCTATAAAAATTTTCTTACATTTTTCATTTGTGTGTTATGTATATGTGTGCATTCATATTTGTGTGTATTTGTGCATGCAGTGGGGGAAATGCCTGTTTTTACTTTACATTCCAAGGCTAGAATTACAGGCAGGCTGTCAAGCTTACTTGATATCTACATGGTTTATGTGGATCCATAGTCTAGCACTTCAACCCAGTCATCTTACAAACTCCTTTCTCATTCCTTAATCTGCCGTGCATTCTAAATTGAAATGCTGAACAGGATGAAGATTTTACATTATTATTTGCTGTCTTTAAGTGAAGAGCTCCTGTCATGAAGGCTTATGACTGTCTTCAGACTGCAGTGCACATTATTCATTTGTGCATGTATTATAATGGATTACCAATCTATTTCAGAACAGAAGATAAACAGGTCACTGTTTTGTCCTTTCCTGCCAATGCATGTAAACAAAAGATGATTTAAAAATATTTTGAACAACCCTGTTTCCCCAAATCAAATACATTTAAAAGCCACTTCTTACCCATTTGTCATACATTTTATAAAAATTATAAACTTCCCTAGTAGTTATTTATATGATTACCACAAAAACATTCCTACGTGCAAGTAGATAAACTTTGCCAAGACACTAACACTCTTTTAAACTCACTTGTCTGGTAGCATGGTAGTTCTGTTGAGTTTTCTAAAGTTTCAGTAGCATGTTACCAACTACGGACATCTGAGTAAACAGAAAATAAAATAAAATTAAAATTAAATTACTATTTTTGTTAATTCCAAGGTTAACTAGAACAACCATAGCATATATTTTCTTACAGAGATATACATATATTTGTTATATGCACAACATCCTTGACTGGCTTGCATGAAATCAAAAGTTCAATCCTTGGTCTGCCCTCCAATGTAAAGGAAACAGCATACAAGTTATCAGTATAAAGTCTTTGGAAGCATCATGCTTTTCCTCTTTCAGCATTCTACATTTGTAAGTTTTTAAAAAAACATGAATACAAACTTTCTATTTCAGCATGATTATCCAATATAAATTCTTCTTAATCCTCATCATGAAAAAAAGAAATGAAAAAGAAAAAAAAAGGAAAAAAAGAACTTTTTAGAAATTGTTGTTATTGAATACATAGATCAATTCTCTTGACACAATGAATTCACTGTTTATTGAATAATAGAGTGATTATATTTATTCTTTATCTATATTTGTTTTGAAAATTGCATTATTCGCCAACTCTTCTAAGATCCTTCCCACTTCTTCCATCCAAATCTCTTTCTGTTTCTCCTTAGAAAACAGATGGTCATCTAAAGAATAATAATAATAAAATAAAAAAAAAAAACAAAACAAATCAGAATAAAAAAAAACCAAACACAATAAAAAAATCCTTCCCCCAAAGCAAAAGCCACATATATAGATGCAGAAACACACATGTTCATATACTACAGAAGAATCATATCAAACCCCAAAACTGAAAACTGTAATATATAATATAAACTGAAAAAGCTCTTAAGAGTGTTTTGTATCCTTAGTGAGACCTCTTAGATAGCATTTTTCTGAGTATTATCTATTAGAAATAGCTCCTGGATTAGGGAAGTAGGTTAGGGGTTGTGTCCACTTCTCTCACCACTGGAAGCCTACCCGTCCCAGACCTGTATGATCCCTCGGGTGCTGCCACAGTCTCTGTGAGTTCATGTGTGTGTGTCAGTCTTGGTGAATTCAGAAGGCCTAGTTGTCCCCCATCCCCTCTAGTTCTTACAATCTTTCTGCCTCTTCTTCCCCAGGGTTCCCTGATACCTGAGGGGAGGGTTTTGACGGAAACATCCTATTTAGGGCTGAGTGATCCGAGATCTCTCACTCTCTGTACATCAACTGGCTACTCAGCTCTGTATTTGTTTCCATCTATTACAGGAGAAAACTGATGGTGACCAAACAGCACACTTATCTCTGAGTATATCAGAAAGTCATTAGAAGTCATTGTGGTGCTGTGTTCCTTTAGTAGAACATTAGTATTTGGTTTTCTTTTAGATCCCTAGTCTGAATGGATTCCAACTCATAGAGTGAACCTTAGGTCAAATCAGATATTCTTAGTTAATCCTGCTTTGTGTCACTATTTCACTAACAAATCTTGCAAGCTGGGCAAAATTGTGGATGAAGAGTTCATAGGTGGATTAATCTTTACTTTTCTCCTTTGGTGGTGTGTAGAGTACCTCCCATCACCATAAACACTAGTCAGTAGTAGTGAAGACTTTAGCTAGGCACCAGTTTTAATTCTAAGAATTCAATAATGTGTAGACAACTTCAGCAATGGCTTACTGCCAGTCTTCTTACTTACTTAACTTACTATTTACTTTCTCATTTACTAACTACTTGCTTACATAACTTACTCAGTCACTAACTTACATACTCACTCACTAACATACATACTCACTTACTCACTCACTCATTCATTCACTTTCATTTTTTGTGTTGATTGAATATTCATAAGCTGACTGTTTATTTATTTATTTATTTATTTTATTGGGTATTTTCAGATTTTATCCCCTTACCCCATTTCCTCCCACCACCCAGAAACCTCCTATCCTATCCCCCTCCTATTGCTTCTATGAGGCTGTGTCCCCACCTACCCCCCACCCCTACTCCCCCCTCCCCACCCTCATATTCGCCCCCCCACTCTGTGTTTGTCCTTCATGGGACCAAGAATCTCCTCTCCCATCTATACCCGACAAGGCCATCCTCCCCTACATATACAGATGGAGTCATGGGTCCCTTCCTATGTGCTCCCAGGCTGGTGGTTTAGATGCTGGGGGGCTCTGGTTGTTTAGTGTTATGTTGTTGCTCTCCTCATGAGGTCCCAAACTCTTTCTGCTCCTTCAGTCTTCTCTCTAACTTCTCCATTTGGGAAACCCTTGATCATGTCAGTGGTTTGCTGTGAGCATCGTCCTCTGAATGTGTTAGTCTCTGGCAGACCTCTAAGGAGACAGCTATATCATTTTCTTGTCAGCATGCACTTCCAGCCATCCACATCAGTGTCTAGCTTAGGTGACAGTACATGGGATGGATACCCAGGTGGAATGGTCTCCAGATGGCTCCTCCTTCAGTTTTTGTCCCATGATTTGTTTCCATATTTGCTCCCTTGAGTATTTTTGTTACTCCTTCTAAGTAAGACTGAGGCATCCCTACTTGGTCTTCTTTCTTCATGAGCTTCATGTGGTCTGTGAGTTGAGTCTTCGCTATTCCAAGCTTTTGGGCTAACATCCGATTATCAGTGAGTAAATACCATGTGTGTTCTTTTGTGATTGGGTTAACTCACTCAGGATGATAATTTCTAGTTCCATCCATTTACCTAAGAATTTCTCAAATTCATTATTTTTAATAGCTGAGTAATACTCCATTGTGTAGATGTACCACATTTTTTTGTATCCATTCCTCTGTTGAAGGACATCTGGGTTCTTTCCAGCTTCTGGCTATTATAAATAAGGCTGCTATGAACATAGTGGAGCATGTGTCCTTGTTATATGTTGGAGCATCTTCTGGGTATATGCCCAGGAGTGGTTCACTCAGTTCCTTAACTCACTCACTCACTCACACACTCACTAACTTATTTACAAACTTTCTCACTCAATAACTTGCTTACTTTTTCACTCTCACTCACTCACTAACTTACTCACTCACTCACTTACTTAACTCACTCCCTCACTAAGATACTTATACACTCACTTTCTCACTGACTTACTTTCTCACTCACTAACTTACTTACTTTTTCACTTTCATTCACTTACTAACATACTTACTCACTCACTCACTCACTCACTCACTCATTCACCTACTTAACTCACTTACTTACCCACTCACTAACTTACTTACTTTCTCACTCACTCACTTACTCACTAGCTTACTTATTTGCTTGCTCACTCACTCACTCACTCACTCACTCACTCACTCACTCACTCACTCACTCAACTAATTCACTCACTTACTTACAAGCCCTAAAGAGACTGGAGGCCCCAGGGAGTTTAGAGGTCAAGTGGGGTGGGGGGAGAGGATGCAGACAGCCTCGTGGAGAAAGGAAGTTGGGTTGGAGGTATGAGATGTGGAACAGTCAGAGCGTGGACGTGGGGGGAGAAAATAAAATCTGGAGTGTAAAAAAATAAATAATAATAATAAATGACTATAGCAGCTGGCTTCTTAGGTCCATTTGTTTGAAGTATCCTTTTCCAATACTTTACCCTGAAGTGATGTTTATCACTGATGTTAAAATGTGTTTCTTCGATGCAGTAAAAGAATCCAAACTGTTAGTCTGTGCCTCTTTAATAGGGAAATTGAGATCATTAGCATTAAATGTTAACAGTGAGCAGCACATATATTCCTGCTATTTTATTGTTGTGGTGTGGGTCTCCCCCCACCTCCCCCAGCCATTTTGATTTCCCAGTCTTAGATTATTTATTCCTTGTGTTTTCTTGGCTCTGGTTAATTTCATCAGGTTGTAAGTTTCCTTATAGAGATTCCTGTAGAGCTGAATTTGTATTTTATTGTGAAACATCTTTACCTATGTATTGTGATTAGTTTTGCTGAGTGTATTGTCATAGGCTGGCACCTGTGCTCTCTTAGAGTTTGTATAACTTCTTTCCAGACTTTTCTGACTATTAAAGACTCCATTGAAAAGTCAGGGAGATTCTATTCTATTTGCTTTCATATGTTATTTGGTCTTCTCTTGTAGCTTTTACTATTCTTTCTTTGTTCTGTACAGTTAGTGTTTTGATTATTATATTTCATGAGTAATTTCTTTTCTGGGGTAGACTGTTTGATGTTCTGAATGCTTATTGTACCTTGATAGGCAATTCTTCCCTTAGGTTTGGAAAATTTTTCTCATGATTTCATTTTTGTATCTTATGTGCTTTTGACCTGAGTTTTATCCTTCCTCTATTCACAGTCTTCTTACATTATGTCTTTTGATGGTGTCTCAGGATTCCTGAATGTTTTGTTTCTGAATTTTTAAAAATGTAACATTTTTTACCTGGGATATCTCTTTCTCTTATCATTAATATTCAATATTGAGATTCTGTCTTTCATTTCTTGTAGTCTGTTGATGAGTCTTGCTTCTATGGTTCCTGTTTTAGTTAATAAGCTTTTCATTTTCAGTTTTCCCTTTGTTTGGTTATTCCCTATTGATTATATTTCCACCTCCATGTCTTTAACAGTATTCTTCATTCCATAAAATTTTTAGTTTGTGTTTTTCATAGATCTTATCAATGGATTTTAAATTACCTCCTCAAGAACCTTGAACACATGGGTAATAGTTATTTGAAAATTCTTGTCTTGTGTTTCATCTATATTGCATTTGTTCAGGCCCACTGTAGCACTGTTGTTGGACTCTAGTGTAAACATATAGTCCTATTGGCTGTTGACTGCATATTACACTTGCATCGAGTCATCTGGTATTGGGATGGCTACAATTCTAGGTACTGGTATCTTGTGTTTGTTGGTGTATGTTTTGTTCTTTAGTTTATGATGTCTTCTCTGGGTTGTATGGTAGGGAATGCTTTTGTGATTCTGAGAGTTGTGGCTGCTAGGAGTCTGGTATAGAATGTGTATCTCTGAATAGAGAGCTGGCTCTAAAGAATGGGGATAGACTAGAACAGGAATTGCAGAGGGGCCCACAGGATGAAGGAAAGGACAGTGTCCTCTCAGGATCTACCTAGAACCGTGGAAATGGGGACAGAAAAGGGATTATAGCAGTTATTCTGTGACAGTGTTGGGAATAAGACTAAAAAAATTAGAATTAGAGAAACTGATTCCCTAGCCTGAGTGGTCACTGGGTTACTATGGAGTGCATATGGGCGTCCAAACTTCATGTTCTTTTTTTATTTCTTTTTTTACATTCCAGTCATTGGCCCTCCTCTTATCATCCCTCCTAGAGTTTCTCTTCCTCCTCCTCCCCCTTGCCTCCAACAAGGTAAGAACCCACACACACCATGCTTCTCCCTTCCCTGTGGCCTCAAGTATCCTGAGGATTAAGTACAGCTTCTCCCACTGTGGCCTGACCAGGCAGACCTCTGCTATATTTGTGCAGGGGGCCTTGGACTGGCCCCTGTATGCTCCTGGTTGGACGTGGTGAAATTTGTATTGTCCTACTTAATGTATTTGCCATTCCTTCTTCTCTGAAGGAATTCATGCTATGTAGGCTGTCTACGGGTTTTTTTTTAAGACTTATTTATTTATTTAATAAATATGAGTGCACAATATGTATTTATTGTGTATGTATATCTGCATGCCAGAAGAAGCCATCAGATCCTAGGATACATGGTTGTGAGCCACCAAGTGGTTCCTGGAAATTAAATTCAGGACCTCTGGAATAGCAGATTGTGCTCTTAACTGATTAGTCACCTCTCCATTTCCAGACTGCTTATTTCTTAATCATTTAACAGCTGTGTTATTATGGTACAATAATGCTTGTATACACTTCATCCTTATTTATAAAACAATGGCTCAAAAGTGCAAGACAGGGGTGCCAGAAGTTTTTGGCATGTATTCTAATTTCCTGTTCATTTATTAGTTACTACAAATTTTCTACTGTGCCCAATCATTAAATTCAACTTTAGTCCTGTTATGTGTATATGCCTGCAGAATGTGGCATACATGGTTATTCATAAATTCAGACAAAATACTAGGATAACACTAGAGCATAAAATATTTTTCAATGAGCATGTACCAGTTGGCAGATGTTACTGGTCATAAATAACACTAACTTTCACATTTTGATGACATAAAATAATGTGTGATTTAAACTAACTTGGAGATTATTTTCTAGAGAGTATAAATATAATCTAAATATAATACAGCTCTTAGTAACATATAGTAATTAAATTTTGTGGCTAAAACTTCTATGGTTGTTGATTGATTACATATTTTAGAATATTATATTCATAATATATATTGTGTTTGAAATAAACTACATTATCAATGGATTTTCCTAGTATCTTCTAATGTCAACAATGAATTGTGGAACAAGAAGGAAATCATATATCTTAAGCAGTATTTTTTGTTTCTCTGTATAAGATGTTTTAACTTACTGTTAATGTGAATTCTTTGTAGAATAAAATAGAATCATGGGTGGTTTTCATCAATACATTATTTATATATTCATAAATTCGATGCACTTGGATTCTTTGCCTCTTGCACAACATGTAGATGTATTTCTTCAATATGCCTTGTGTTGGAACCATAGGTTAAATTTCATGCTGAATTCTTTTTGGAGTTCTCACTCATATTCCAAATATTTCTATCAGTAGACTCACTTTTGTTAAGTGAAATATATAAGGCATAAATAAAATGTGTAAATAAAATAAATTTTGTTGCATAATATTTGAGTAAAGTTACAGGAGGTGAAACTTCATAGTTATAATACTTTGGTAATTTAATGTCCTCTTAGCTTAAGGAAATTTGGTTTAAATACAGATACAAATAGATTAAAAATATTGTTTGTTACAAGTTTTTTCCAGCATTAATAGTTATTTTTGAGAATGTTCCCAATGTTGTATTGTTGATTTTTAAGTTTTAATTTTGTTAGTTATTGGCTACACCAGTTTTGCTTGGCATTTATTTAAATATTCCATTCTATTTTTTTCTATTCTTTTGTATCACATGAGTAATTATACATTTTTGCAAGACTTGGGACATAAGCAAATACGACTTGCATAGTATTTCATTCAAATAATTGTGAGATATTAATGGATGAAAAATTACTTTGCAAAAGCCCTTTGTCTGATAAATCTGGGAGATACTCAGCAAACATACAAAGAGAAAACAAGATTGTTTCAGACTAACCAAGCTCTCTGTGAAAATATTGTGTTTTTCATTTTCAGCTCTACCGTATGTAACATGAGTATGACATTCTGGTCATTAACTGTACTGAAGTGCCAATATACATTGTCTCTTAAACAAAAGCATACAAAGGGTGTCTTTACCTGTTTTTCTATTGAGCTTTTGTTTTTCAGCAAATGATAGACTTGCTAGCTAAGGATTTCTTAAGATAGAAAACCTCTTGTATGTGTTGGGGCCACACAGATGGGCTACATGCTCAACCTATATATTTCTCTTCATATTCACAGGGAATATTTTTCTCAATGTTAAACACAAAATGACCATAGTACCATATAAAATTTACAATTTATATGTGATATACATAGGATTTAATAAATCAGTGAGACTTCTGTTATTTGACATAATCAAGCCAGTTTCCAAATATCGTTAAATAATTCTAAGTTAGTGGCTGGAAAGTAAGTAAATTGCCTAAGGGGTATTGCTCTTGCCAAATAAATTTTTCCCCAGTATTAAATAAATACACCTTATTGGTAGGAATGAAAAGATGGAGTCTGAAGGGACAATCATACCTTTTCAGTGAATTTTGTAAGATGTGTTGGTAGTCTACCTTGAAAAATTTTATTGGATATTTTATTTATTTACATTTCAAATATCATCCCCCTTTGCCATTTCCCCTCCCTAGAAACCCCCTATCCCATACCCTTCCACCTTTTTACTTTTATACTATTTCAATTACGTGCAAGTATTAAGGTCAGTTCTAGATTGAGGAACTAACAATACCATAGATTCAAATAGTCAAGGAACAAGCAGGACAATAAACACAAATAGTCAAAGAACAAGCAAGGCAATAAACCAAGTCCAATAATCACTCCCGTGATCACTGTTTCTATGTGCTTATCAGGAAGATCAAAATATCTGAGCCTAGGAAATTTCTAAAATAAAATGTGAAAGCTGGCAACATATAGGCAAATATTAATAAAGGCATATACTTTTGAGATCAAAGCTGTCTCTTCCTGATATACCTCTCATATACTGAGATAAATTTGTTTTAGTTTCAAAATATTCCTTTGATATGCTCTACAACAAAAATATTTGACATAAATAATAAATAGTATTGCATGCATGGAAAAGGCAGATATAGGTAAAGTGTCCATGAGGGGAGCATTCTTCAATATTATTATTACTATTTATTATTATTATTAATTATTATATAATGTTTTATAATTACCTCAGAGATGCCACGATGGATGCAGAGTTTTCTCTAGAACATTTCCATTGTTTACTATATTTTATCGGTTTTATTTCATATGACATTCTGCTGAGAAACCTAATGTAAATTTTTAGTTTGTCAAAATTTATAGCTGTCCATTTTCCCATATTATTCTCATGTGTGATTTACATTTCTCAGTAAGGCTTAAAGGGCTTTCAGAATCTGACCTTTGACTCACCTCCTCAACAGTCTATCACTACTATCCACAGGGTATGCATCTATTCAACCAAGGAACACATTTTTTTCTGACTATTTTGGATCAAGAATTGATTAACATCAGGCAGTAGTGGCACACACCTTTAATCCCAGCACTTGGGAGGCAGAGGCAGGCAGATTTCTGAGTTCGAGGCCAGTCTGGTCTACAGAGTGAGTTCCAGGACAGCCAGGACTACACAGAGAAAAACCAAAAAGAAAGAAAGAAAGAAGGAACGAAAGAGAGAAAGAAAGAATTGATTAACATGTAAGAATATAAATGGTGCATTATCTATGCTATATTGAAAAATAAGCATGAAGAAGTCAGAAATATTCCTTTGCTTCCTAAACATACATATATTGATAATATTCTTATCATAGAAATTATAAAAGCTCCATCATTTAGTAGTGATGGAGATTTTGAAGAAGACAATGAACAAGCTTAACCTAAATAAGTAACTATTAATTGTTTCACCTATTCATACTATAATTTTGTATAGTATCATGATAGTAATTTTAAAAAGAGATAAGGGATTGCTAGATTACATATATCTTATAAAATTATAAGATAGCTTTTAATAGCTGATAAGTATTGCCCATTTTTTACACAGCCAAGTGTAGGTGGCAAGCAAAGCTTGGTTCAGAAAAGAGCATGGAAAACCGAAAGATTAAACCTAGACCTGATGATATGAAGAATAGGGGATTTCTATGATTTTCTGGGTTATTTATTATCTACTGCAAGAACAGGCTTTTCTGATGAGGACTGAGTGATACACAGATGTTCAAGTATAGCAATATGTCTTTAGAAGTCATTTATTGCTATATCTAGTTAACAAAATCATGGTAGGTTTCCCACTAAGGGCCCATAATATATCTAATCTTAGGTTCTTAACTTATATGTATTCTGTCTCATAGAGCATTTTTTAAACCAATTAAAAAGCAGTGGGTTAGTCCAATAGCATTTATCAAACTATTGCACATATGGGCGTATTTTGCAAAGATATCAGTAGCATGTCTCATAGGGTTTGTATGTGGGTGAGATTAATGGTTATTTTTTCTCATCCCATAGCATATACAGCATCTTCCAACTCAATTAATGCTAGCTCCATAGCAATGAAAATTCCAGTTGAGTTCTAGCTAGATTTCTGCATGCTCTGTGACATAATTATGTGATGCCTTCAACAATGAATAGAGTCTTGTCATCAAGCTGTAAAGGGTAACAAATGACATTGGCAATAGATTTTAATATTTGGATATATATTCTACTCGTGAACGATATAAAAAGATGTACCCATTCCTGATTCTGGGGTTTTATTTGGTATCATGTGAAGTATCAATGGGGCATTACTCTTCCCCTAAAAGAAATATGGAACATCTGAATGATCCTAGAGGAAATAAGAAGCAGATACACTGTGGCACTAAAATTCAAGGTAATGTGATTATACTTCATATTACATACATTGATTTTTCTTAAGAAGGTATCATGTGTCTTATCAGCTTACGTTTTTTTTCCTATTTTATGCTTTCCTGGAAATATCCATAGTGCCTATATATTTTTCTTCTTCTAAGATTTTCTCCTTTTCCATTTAAAATCCATTTTATACTCTTATTTTGTATTCCATACACTCCTCTAGTTTTGGATCAAGGATAGCATGCACCATATAATATTGTAAATCACATAGTTGTCTCACTCCATAGGCTGTGGCTTTTTGTTGTTATTGTTTTGTACAGAGGCTATTTCATTTCATTCTTTCCATACCCAGCACCTAGCACAATGGCTGGAATATACCAAATGCTTGGCAAATATTTGTAGAACAAATGTGTTCATTTCCTAGTGTCAGCTCTGCCTCAATGCATTTCATTCAATGTTAAGCTTGTTCAGCTCTTGAAATGTCAATCATCTCCAACGCCAAGCAGCAGTGTTAGACATGGTGATTGCTCTCATAAGGGCCTTCACTTCCAGCTGGGATCCTAGACTGGCATGAAAGCCAAACTACAAGTGACCTAATTAGTCCTTTGGTTATTTCCAAAAAGGTTGGGAATAATCATGAGAAGAGATGGCCAAAAACTAGGCCATGCAGAGTTTGATGAGAGTTGAAATGTTTGGGGTGCCAGATGTAAGTCTTTTAGACATTTTCAATAGTTTCCAAAATAAAGTAGTTTGCATTTTGATTGTTTGGGGAAGATTTTATCAACAAAATATGTGCATTGGCTAATCAGATCTTTGTAGAGGATTAGAAATTAGCAGTATGTTGGACACAGAAATAAGACACAGAATCTTTCTGGCCCGGCTTTAAAAGAACTCATGGTAGCAGAATTCAGCCAGATGCTGTTTATCTTTCCAGAGTGTAATTTTGGGGGCTAACACATAGTGAGCTGCCTTCAGATCCTATGCTTCTGATCAATGTCAGTAACTCGATGCTATGAATGCATTTCTCCCAGAGGAATCAGCACTTAATGGATCTTTGACAGGCTTTTAATGCTTTTTTTTTTTCCTAAAGGCTTATCTTTAGTTTCATTGTCACAGACTGTCAGTGAATCTGATGGCTGATGTCACAGATAAGTGTAACTAATGTCCTGTTGGTATCTTATTTACTCTGGGAAAAAATCATGAACAAGATATTTTTCAAAGAAGACAATATTCAAGGGGGAGTTGATGAACTTAAAATTTAAGAATATGCATTTGAGATGAGGGTAACTATTACTATTACTAAGAAATCATATTCAAATAGTTTGAAGACATCTGTGGGCTAACACACGATATCACATAAGAATCTCTTTGAAGAGCTGACACATCCCTATGAAGCATTGCAATAGCCATTGACAGTCAAGATATCCACCTACTTTGGAAAAATAGAGAAGTCTGTGTACAAATATACAACTGAATAAAACCTACCATCTATACATTTTCATGGATTCTGTGTATGACGTTCTTACAATCAATAGTAAACAGTGTCTGGTTTTTGAAGTGAAAAATCCAATATACAGTTAAAGAATCCAAATGGGCCAAAAGTAACTCAGCAGAGTGACAAGCAAAGCCATTAAAGACCATGTGTGCTGATATCTGTCAAATACCTGATACTTAGTAAAAGTTATTTCTATGTCTAAAAATTACCTTTAAAATGGGAAACTAATGATAATACTCATTGAGTGGGAACTGGAAGATTTTAAATACTTAGGTAACATCCTCTTGCCTTGGGCTGTTTGAGCTAGTCATATAAACACTAGAGAACTGACAATTATCACATGAGCAGGTTGAGAAAGATGACTAGTAAATTAGATGCATATGTACAGGGCAGCCGAGTTTCAGACTAATTCATCTGTAATTTTTTGATTTCCTAAGTGTATGTTTCTTCTTCAGCTCAACCTGTAGAAAGGTTTCATAGATTTCTCTATCCCCAAGAAAATATCAATCTTACCGTGACTGCTTTCTGTTGGTAATAATGTAGAAAAAAAATTTCTATGTATATACATTTTTTATTTACAGTAATTCATATTTTAACTACTGACTATAAAATGTATATTTCAAAGATATACTATGAAGTAGACTGGAATAATATCTTATATCTGGGATCTATCTCAGATTCTCATGCTTGCACAGCAAACATTTTACTGACTGATATAGCTTCCCAGCTCCCCAATTAGTGCTTTCTTGAAGTCTCCCAGTTTCTAAACTCTTTGTATTACCACTACCACTGTTTATAGATATTTATCACAACATTATTGCTATACTATTTGTGATGGTTTGTATATGGTTGGCCCAGAGATTGGCACTATTAGAAGGTGTGGCCTTGTTGGAGTAGGTGTATCACTGTGAATATGGGCTTTAAAACATTCATCCCAGCTACCTAGAAGCCAGTATTCTGCTAACAGCTTTCAGATGAAGATGTAGAACCCTCAGCTCCTCCTTCACCGTGCATGCCTGGATGCTGCTATGTTTCTGTCTTGATGATAATGAACTGAACCTCTGAACCTATAAGCCAACCCCAACTAAATGTTGTCCTTATAAGTTGCCTTGGTCATGGTGTCTGTTCACAGCAGTAACACCCTGACTGAGACACTATTTACAGAGTCTCTAGCATAGAGCTGGGCATGTGAATATTATATCTTTGATAGCTGTGGTCTTCTCTTGTTCCCATCATCTTTCTTTATGCTTCTAAATTTCTTTCATGAGTACAATATATTGTTCAGTTTCCATCCTTTCTTAAGCAAGGTGAGTTATTGATACTTCGGTGAATATCTGTGCACCATTCATGTGCCTATCTAGTGCTTTCAGAGACCAAAGGACGATAGCTACTTGCCTGAAACTAGAATTACAGATAGTTATGAGAAATTGTGTGGGTTATGGGAATCAAATCTAGGTTCTCTTGAAGAGCAACCAGTGCTCTTAGTCACTGCATCATCCTTCCAGCCCCTACAACCATTTAGAGTCTGTGTTGGATATAAAATAGAGGTGAAAATTAGGTGTTGCCTTTTTTTTTCTCTCTCCTTAATTTGATCTTGAGGATGATACGTGCATCTTGGATGCCCTGCTGTCTGTATATTGAAGATCATACTTTGTTTTTCCATTATTGATGAATCTCTTGTTAATAATCTGGTGTCATCATTTACCTCATTTTCTCCATGATCTACATGCATGTGAATTGTTCTTACAGAGGCTGTGTGTAAATGTTTTTTCTTTCCTTGGATGTGGGATGAGATAAAAGCCATACTCAAGCAGTCCAAATACACAGCTTAAACTCAGAGCATTTCAACCTCACTAACCATAGGCCTAAACCTGGAAACTTCTAGCCTCCATACAATCTAATTTTCGGCAAGCCCAGACCTTGAAGGCTTCAGCTTCCAGCCTCTGTCTGCTCACCTAGGCATAGAATGTTTTCAGTCTCTGAGATGTGCTTCCTGTGCCCTGGACCATCTGCTGCCCGACCCTAGTTGCCTTTGGGGGTTAGAGATGAGGTGGTGCTGGTGAGTACTCCACAGCAAGATTTTATGAAAGCTGCTGGAAGCTCATTTAGTAGTCCATGAAGTTATACCCTCTAGCCACATTCTATTGGTTCAAAGCAAGCATCTATTCCAAGCAGCAGTTCTCAATTGACTGGCATTGTCTGCATCATGAATCCTTAGTCTCTCAGACGATCTTCAATTAGGAGCTCCTGCAGGAGTTGCCTTTGTGGCTGCAGAGCCCCATTTATACAGTCGTTCCTCCTCACCCTTTTAGTTTTCTTTCTGAACTCTTGCTGGCTGAGTCTGCTCAGTTGTTCTGGCTCAAACTGTACTCCAACTGATGTATTCAATCTGTCTTCTCTCAGCTTCTCACTGCATTGCTCGGCTTAGACTCAAACTAACTCTGGCAATTTGGTCTAATCTTCAGTTTTCTTCTTATTTTCTGGCATCAATTGCTTCTGCTGACCTGCACTGAACTGCATGAACTCATGAATGAATTCATCTCTTCTGCACTCACTGTGTTGACTACCAACTGACTGACCAGAACTGATTCTCCCTCCCTCTCTCTCTCTCTCTCTCTCTCTCTCTCTCTCTCTCTCTCTCTCTCATTTCTTATTCCTGTGTTGTTCTCATGAAAGGTGGGCATATCCTATCTCTAGCTCATTTAGTCAAACCTTTCTCTGATTCATCACTTTTTCTGTTCTTCAATTAGACATAACTTTCAAACGTGGCTGATTCCTACTAAAAACTTCCTTAATTTTAAAAGTCTGTCCTAAGGGTGTTTCTGTATTCTACTCAGAGAGAATAAAAGTGTCTGGCATGTGTGCATTCCAGCAAAACACACAAACTTGGGCCTTTTGATGAAATCCTTTGACAGAGCAGCCATGTTGCTGGATTAAATTCCTCTACAGCTCAGCTTCCACCTTTCCAATAACTTCTAGTTCATGTAATATCTTGTTCTAAGAATATACAAAGGAAATATTATAATTAATACTAATTTAAAAATATGCAATGATATACATAAGACATAGAAGTTAAAAATATAAAGAAACAAAATTTGGGACAATAGCAAAACATGTGTGAAAAGCAAACAAAAAGCCATACTTCATAATGTTGTTTTCTATGATTATAATTATTTCTGTTGGAAGAAACTTAGCTGACCAATAGATTTATCTTAGGATAAATAGTCTCCAAATATATTTAATGCCTCATAATCCAACACTAATGTGTGTGACAAAAGCAGCTAAAGCTTTTTTGCTTCAGATGACCCTCACGAGTATGTCCTGATAACTATGAAAGCAAAGGACAAACCTGACAGAATTTCCAAGGTACATATTTTAGCCCTCTGTGGTAGAAAAGGAAATTAAATAAAATATTTATACTTGGATAAGCTACATAAATAATCAGGTATGCATTTTCCCTATGTGATCAGTGACACCTACATTATCTGTAAGTGAACGAGCTTCTAGTTGCAGAAATGCAAAGAAAAAGGTGCATTAGATAATGTTTCAGGTCCTCTAAGCCAGAACAGTAAATCATTCTGAAAGACAAAGCTTCTGATAAAATCCCTGTATTTTATTTGAAGAAAAAAAAAGTCCTTGAAAACAAAAGTCAAGTTCTCTGATTGAATAAAAATAAACATAAAACAAATTCAAGACCAGTGTAGCCTGAACAAAGATAGAGCAGCAGCCATCTATGAAGTGAAAGTTATTACATGCTAGTAAGGCTCACAATGAAAGGAATATGAGTACTATGTCAATAGTATAGTTGTGTTTGAGAGTGTTCTCTGTTCTCTTAGTATCATGTAGTTGAAGGATGTTGAGACATTTGAGGATCATCCAATGTCATGTGCAGCCTTTTGTCTTTTGTGATGACGCATGAGAACTGTACTAGTTATGTCAAAGGATCGAGATTACTAAAACTCATGTGATTGTGGCTCAAAGAATGGAATAGATCCATTTTAGTTTTATGGCATCAGAGGTTTAAGGGCTTTATTTCCATATTTATTACAGCTTCTTTGATGCACTAAAACAAAATTTTAATGGAACAAAAACTAGACTAGTGAATTATGCAATTGGCCACCATGACTGCTTTACATGGAACAATCCTCCCTCAGCAAAAATTGCAGTACCTACCTACCAAAAAATTAATTTTTGTTCATAATATGATTTTTCTAGTAAAGTTTTGCAAACTGTATATATAAATTTATTTTTGGAAGTATGCATTTTATAAGTTTTTAATAATTAAAATTATTCAGCATTTATACATCTTATTTTAGTTTTTGCACTTTATATTAAATATTTTGAGTGCATTAGGTATTTTTATCTTGCTGTGATAAAAATACCATGACTAAAAGTTACATGAATGAAAATCTATTCTTTCTTACAGATCTGGAGAGAGTCTCTAACAGCAAGGGATGTATGATTTCAGGCAGCTGGGGACAGGAGAGAGATACCACATCTCCAACCACAAACACAACACAGAAAGCAATGAATCCCAGGAATACTATAAAGTTTTAATATCCAACTCTAGTGGAATACTTCCTCTAGCATGCCTCTATTTCCAAAAAGTTTTCAAAGCCTCTCCAAATAGTACCACCAAGCCAAATATTCAAATTCCTGAGCCTAAGACACTCTTTAAATCCATCTGATTATAATTTCATCCATAATGTCCAAATGCTGATAAATACTAATTTATGTGTTTCCCACAACTAAAAATAAACATTACTTTTTGGGGGGGGTGCTATGCACTGAGTATTTAGATGCCCAGATGCTTGATTGCAGTCTGGATGTTGTCATGTTCAAGCATCTCAGATCTCTTATGTAAAAATAGTTTTCTATCACCTCTCATAGATTAATAAACAGCTGACTCAGTCAATAACTGGACAGAGGAGAGAGAGAGAAGAAGGACTTCCAATACCAGTCAGGGTGTCCCAAAGATAACAGAGTGGAGAAAAGGAGGGAAAGAGGGGGTGCAGAAGAAGGAAAGAGAGAAGTTGGACCATGTGGATGAACTATTTGGAGAGGCAAGGGGGAGTTAGTATGAGGACCCACATATAGGAGAACAAGCCAGGCAAGACAGCTTGCAAGAAAAGTACCACAAGGGTGGGAAGTAGGCAGATTACCGAGTCCTAGAATCAGTAAAAATCTGTTTAGTTATAAGGCTAGCAGCCTTTTAATAAATTTAATATATCTCCATGTCATTTATTCAGGAAGTAAAATTGGCTAGAACTGGCATAGAAATGCCATGTTGCTATTAGGGATCAGAGGGGGCATAGAAAACCCTTAATTTTTTTTTTAATTTTGTGATGATTATCAAACTTTTTATTTTTATTTATTTTTATTGGATATTTTATTTTTTTATATAGCAAACGTTATCCCTTTTCCTGGTTTCCCCTCCAGAAACCCCCTATCCCATTCTCCTCTCCATGCTACTATGAGAATGTTCCCCCACCCAACCACCCAATTCTGCATTACCGCCCTGGCATTCCCCTACACTGGGGAATCATTGAGCCTTCACAGGACCAAAGGCTTCTCCTCCCATTGATGCCAGATAAGGCATCCTTTGCTATATATGCTGCTGGAGTCATGGGTCCCTCCATGTGCACTCTTTGCTTGGTGGTTTAGTTCCTGGGAGCACTGGGGGATCTGGTTGGTTGATATTGTTGTTCTTCCTATGGGTTTGCAAACCCCTTCGTCTCCATCAGTCCTTTCTCTAACTCCTCCACTGGGGACCCAGTGCTCAGTCCAGGGGTTGGTTGTGAGCATCTGCCTCTGTATTTGTCAGACTCTGGCAGAGCCTCTCATAAGACAGCTATATTAGGCTCCTGTCAGCAAGCACTTCTTGGCATCTGCAATAGTGTCTGGGTTTGGTGTCTGTATATGGGACAGATCCCCAGGTGGGGCAGTCTCTGGATGGCCTTTCCTTCAGTCTCTGCTCCACTCTTTGTCCCCATATTTTCTTTAGACAGAAGCTCTTCTAGGTTAAGAATTTGGAGATGAGTGGGTCGCCCTATTCCCCTACCAGGGGCCTTGCCTAACCTCTGGATGTGGTCCTGCTCCAACTTTGCCTCTTGCTAACATATCATCATAGAGAACTGCAGTTAATTTTTATATATGCCTCTGAAAATGTCCAGAACCAGACTTTCAAATGAAAACTGTTATTTCCAATATTGGATTGATTTCTAGACCAGTCCATGATTGAGTCTGAATAACTGGTCACATTTAATAACAATACAAGAGGCATAACTTCTGTTTTTGATTCTCTGTTCCACAAGGTCTAAAAACTTGAGGCAAGGCAGCTTCTCCCATCAGGGATATAGGTAAGCAGTGATGGACTGGGAACTTATGTCCAATACAGCTTCCCATTCACCATTGTCAGGGCACTCAGCAAGATCACAGATCAGCATCAGTCTTTATCCTGGCATCAGCATGTCTCATCCATCGCTCTGGTGGCCACCATGCTCCTTCAGCATCCTGCACAAACATGTCCTCTTCCCCATATTTAATACCTGATCAGAATCATATCTTATGCCAGTAAGTGGATCCTTCCCTTTCACCTATGCATAAGTATGCCTAGCTATAGAGCATCATAATACTCGGCAGAAAGTTCCTTGGCATCCAATATTTTAAAAAAAATAAAAAGAAAAAATAAAAAGAACATGATTTAAATAAATTTGTATTGTACAAGGATATATCTCTCCATTTTTTATTTTATAAAGATATTGTTTTAAAGTTCCATGGGCCAGGTCCACAGTCTCTTGTCCTAGACAATTATAAGGAATCCCTGTAATATGAGTAATGTTAAATTGTTGTTAAAAGTCTCAAATGTTTGACTGCCATAGGCAGTTCTATTATCTGGTTTTCTTGTTTGTTTGTTTCTTTGTTTGTTTTTCTTTTCTTTTTTTATTATTGGGTACTTTATTTATCTACATTTCAGATGTTATACCCTTTCACAATTCCTTACCCCTAGAAACTTTTTAACCCATCCTCCCTCCTATGTCTATGAGGGTGTGCCCCCACCGATCCACCCACTCACACTTCCTCTTCCTCAAATTCCCCCTCACTGGGGCATCCAACCTTCAAGGGACCAAGGACCTCCTCTCTCAGTGATACCCAACAAGTCCATCCTCCTCTATAAATACAGCTAGAGACATGTGTCCCTCCATGTCTGTTCCCTGGCTAGCTGTTTAGACCCAGGGAGCTCTGGTTGGTTGGTATTGTAGCTCTCCCCATGGGGCCACAAGCCCCTTCAACTCCTTCAGTCTTCTCTCTAACTCCTCCACTGGGAACCCTGTGATCAGTTTGATGGTTACCTGTAAGCCTCAGCCTCTGTATGTGCCAGGCTCTGGCAGAGCCTCTCAGGAATCAAGTATAGCAAGCTCCTGTCAGCATGCACTTCCAGATATCCACAACAGTGTTTGCATATGTAATTGCATCTCAGAGGGATGTCCAGGTGGGGCAGTCTCTGGGTGGTCTCTGCCCCACACATTGTCTCATATTTGTTCCTGTTAGTATTTTGTTACTCCTTCTAAGGACCGAAGCACCCACATTTTGGTCTTTTTTTTCTTGGGCTACATGTGGTCTGTGAGTTATGTCTTTGGTATTCTGAGTTTTTGGGCTAAAATCTACTTATCAGTGAGTGCATACCATGTGTGTTTTTTTGTGACTGTGTTACCTCACTCAGAATGATATTTTCTAGTTCCATCCATTTGCCTAAGAATTTCACGAATTCATTGTTTTAAATACCTGAGTAGTACACCATTGTGTAAATGTACCACATTTCCTGCATTCATTTCTCTGTTGAAGGACATCTGGGTTGTTTCCAGCTTCTGGCTATTATAAATAAAGCTGCTATGAACATAGTGGAGCATGTGTCCATCTTATATGTTGGAGCATCTTATGGGTATATATCCAGGAGTGATATCACTGGATCCACAGGTAATATTATGTCCAGTTTTCTGAGGAACTGCCAGACTTATTTTCAGAGTGGTTGTACAAGCTTACAATCCCACCAACAATGGAGGAGTGTTCCTCTTTCTCCACATCTGTGCCAGTATCTGCTCTCATCTGAGTTTTTAATCTTAGCCATTCTGATTGGTTTGAGGTGAAATCTCAGGGTTGTTTTGATTTACATTTCCCTGGTGACTAAAGATGTTGAACATTTCTTTAGGTGTTTCATGCACATTAGATATTCCTCAGTTGAAAATTATTTCTTGAGCTCTGTACCTCATTTTTAATAGGGTGATTTGATTTTCTGGAGTCTAATTGCTTGAGTTCTTTGTAAATTTTGGATATTAGCCCTCTATTGAATGTAGGATTGGTAAAGATCTTTTCCCAGTCTGTTGGTTATCCCCTGATTCTTAGAAAGAGACAGCAAGTACCTTTGAAAAAATGTAGCAAATAAACTCAAAGATCTGCTGCCTTTGTAAGCTCAGACAATAAGTTTAGCTGGCTGGGATCTTGCCCTGTGACCACCACTCCCTAAATTCCTTTATCACTTCTTGAATCTCTTTCTGACAAAATGGCTCATTAGTGCAGCTCTCTCTGTTCCTTTTGGTCCATGAAGCCCCTCAAATTTATATTGCCTTCTTATACTTTCCATAGTTGAGAAATCCTATTCATATAATTTTTTGAACTCACATTTTCAGCGTTCTTTTGCACAGTCTTAAGGGATGTCCTAAAGGTCTCAGTACCACAGAGACATATTTTCAATTCCTGGATTCATGCTGCTCATAATCATCATGAAGTCATTAACCTTAACATGGAGAGCATTCCCTGAAGAAGGAGCAAGAAAATATGTACATTATTATGCAAACAAGCCTTACACAACACATGTAGAGACCCATGTCTTGCTAGTTCTGAGCATCCAGGGGCAAGAAAGTGTTTCAAGTAATCATTTCCAGGGCCATGAAGGACTTGGTAGTATGTGTATCCATCAGGGATAGAAGCCCCACAATCAAAAATTACCAGTTATACATGTCTCTCCTAGTCTTTGTCACCTGCAAAAAATGTTTTGATAAGAAGTGGAAATTAGACTCATCTTTAGGTATAAAGGTATAAAAGCATTTAGAATGCATTTATAAATTATAGTGGTTTAGAAAAATGATGATAATATGTTCCAGTCTAGGGTCTATGATTTCTCTAGTCACAGGTAGTTTGCTATGTTCATATTACCAAGCACGGTTTTTTTTCTGTTGTGTAAGCCTTAAATCAACTAGATATCTTTGTGTTACCTCCAAGATAAAAATATCACTACTATATCACTGAAAAGTCAGTCATTGCTGTGGTTCAGAGATTTTATAACTGGGTAGGACAAATGCTTGCTTTTTTCTCTTGGCATCTTGTATAACACTTTCTAATATTATAAACCTAGTTGTCATAGAGCAGGCTTTTCAATGATTTCCAGTTCTATTTCTGCATGTCCGGTATCTGAAGTGTATGTAGTTTCAGTAACAGAATTATACTTTCAAGTCATAAATCTAGAGACCACTTTGATATCATGTTCTGTTTTCATTTTACCGTATCATCTTCCTTACAGAGAATCAAGAATTATTACCATAAACTTTTATCTTCTTGTTATTGTAGATAAAAATGAAAATATAATAATTATTTAAACATTATGTTTGACTACTACATGATTCTTTAAACATTCAACCTTACTTTTCTATCAATTATGCTAATTGAATATATTATGTACAAAGTAGTTCTCCTTATTAAACACTTTTTTGTTTATGAAATTGTGATTATAAAATTAACTTTCTCTTACAGAACTGGTAGATTTTAGCTGTGCAAAATGTTTACTGCTTTAAAGGTGGTGAAAAATGGGAGAATAGTATGTAAAAAATGAAAGACTGAAGTCTCATGCAATGGCCAGTTTTATTCAGAGCATCGGACAATTTACCCACTGAGGCTTAAGAAAGGTCACATGAGTTATATTCTCTTGAGTTCAATCTATAAACAATCATAAGGGTAAGCTTCTTGTGGCCAAAACATGCTTTTTATAGAGGAATACAAACAAATAACAATAAACAACTGTAATGAATAATCTGAAGTAAACTCACTCCTATCTGCCGTACATGGGAAGGACACCAAACCACATTCCATGGTCAATTTCATGTGGGTATTTTTTTTTGGGGGGGGGGAACTGAGGTCATAAAACACTTTTCATGTTTCCTTGGACTTTTCTCAGTAGAATAGAGGAATTTTAATCCAACAACATAGCTGTTCTGGCAAGGGATCACATTCCAAGGCCTAGGTCTTTCTGATTTAACTGCAATGCAGTCAAGCTGTTAGTATATACCATAAACGTACAATTAGTTTGCAGAAGGAAATAGCCATGTTTGAAAATAACATCTAATTGAGGGTCAGACAAATTTGGCAAATCAAAGAAAGACTTGTCAGATCTAGTTAGAGATACAATATGCCAAACTCACATGAGGACAGAGCAGGAAACGGAAACTATTTAATAGCAGTGCAGGGAGAGTCAGGGAGTTGAGAGTCAGTGCAGTGAGTGCAGTACCATGGAGGTTAGATTGTTCATAAATTCACGCAGTTCAGTTCAGGTCAGCAGAGGCAGTTGAAGCTTGAGAATAACTAGCAGCCAGAAGATTAGAACAGATTGCCAAAGTTAATTTGAGGCCAAGTAGAGCAATTCAGTGAAAAGCCAAAGAGAGTCCAGATTGAATCAGTCTGCTTCAAGATGAGTTTGACTAGAACAGCTGAGTTGATCCAACCAGCCAGAGTTCAGCAATGTCTCTGAAATTACAATCACATCTTGTGAATAAAAGTTACATTTATATATGAGCAATCAGAATTCCCCTAATAGGACTCTATTCTTGGACTGTGTTCTGATGGAGAGCATATAAATGTCTTAGACTTCTACTTGTCAGAAGAAGTATTAGGACCAGTAATCTGTAGAATGTAATTTCTAGAAAATATATCTTCAGGTAATGTTTTGAGACTTAGTGAAAACACAACCTGATAATGCTTTCCCTGAACCAAAATTACAGTGAGTAGTAAGAGTGACAATATGTAGATAAGTAAAACAAACAGACAGTACATGTTCCATTACACATGCCCATTTCTGTGTACTCCAGAAACTCCTCCCATACATAAATGTATACAATAAACAAACTGTGTGATGATTCATGCCTATTAAGTCAGCTTTTGAGAGACTGAGGCAGACTTAAGTTACATAGTACAACACTATGTCTGACTATGAAGTGAAACCTTGTCACAAATATGATGACTATAATAATTAATAATAATAATACAATAAAATAATAAATAATCACAACAAAACAATAAAAATAATAAAAATTGTTCATCATAATTAAAAACATCCATAGTTTGTGGAAATGGTTCAGTGTGTAAGAGTACCACAACAGAAGTCATCAGAGCTAAGTTCAAGTCCCCATAACCTAGTAAAAACAAGGTAGAGTCACATATGCCAGCAACACAACTGTTGGGAGGTAGATTCCAAGAGCTTGCTGACGATCCAGACTAATTAAAACATTGAGTTTGAGGTTCAGCAAGAAACCTTATTTCATCAGTTGAGGTGAAGTGTAGTAGAGGATGCCACTTAATGTAATACACCACACACACACACACACACACACACACACACACACACACACACTAAACAAATAAAATCTAAAGAGTTAAATAAAAAACAAAATAAAAGAACTATCAATATAAAAAAAGGAATGAGATGATGATATGAATGAATCCTTAAGACAGTGAGTTTTAATTTTGAAGACAAAACATTTGGAGAAATTATCATTGCTTTAATATTGAGGAGGTTGTTGGCTGGAATGTGGATACTTGTTCTATCTTTCCTCAAACGTCAAACCATCAACCTGATAGGAAGTGGTAGAAAGTAGAATTTTTTTCCTAAATAGATATATAATACTGGAAGATATTAAGATGGAAAATAGAAAACTAATTTTAAAATGGGAAGGAATAGGGATGTAGCTCAACGTTAACAATATTTTGCATTTTAAAGGCCTAGATTTGTTTTCTAAGACTGCACAACAAATAAACAGAACAAGAAATTACTCTGGTTAGCTTTTAGCATAATGGGGAAATCTACTAATATTCAATAAAATTTCAAATTTGAAACAAAAGTAATGTTTTGAAATTTTTTAACCATTGAATTTAATAATTATCTGGATATAGTATAGTTAAAAAACTTAAAAACTTGAAAGTGCTTGGAGTAGATGACCTTTAGAATCTCAATCATCTTTATTATAATAATTATAATGATATTAAAAATCAGCCTCCAAGTAAAGTACCCAAGAAATTTTAAAACTCTCTATAGAGGGGAAGGTCTCACAAGGTTTCAACTCTAGGTAATGAACTCTTGACAGTTGACAACTTGTGATGGAAGGTGTATGTTTAGGGGCATGAACTTTCATGGGTTATCTATATGGCAATATTTCCATGGAGGTATGGGCAGCAGAATATGAACTTAGTGGTTATAAAGTTGGGTGCATAAAGAAGGGAGGGATGGAACTGTAATTATTAGGGGTATGGGATTAATATGATTGAAATACACAGAGAGTTAATTTCACAAAAAGGGCATGAAAGTGACAGGAACACATGGGAGTAAATCTGGAATGATTTGGAAGAGGGAGTGGGGTAAATATGATCAAATCTGTTTAATACATCTATGAATTCTCAAAGAATAAATACAAATTTATTTTTTAAAATGTTGTTCTTCTCCTCACCATAGTACTTATAGAATTTATAACTGTAACAATTTTTGATATTAGAGGTACCAAGAAGCAAAGGTTTAGCAGCCTTCTAATGTGTATGCTTTGTGGGAGGACTGGGTTTACGACTGAAGTATCTTTTTGATTTGTACCATTTCATGAGATAAAATCAGAGTGTGGGATGACTCTGGTTTGTATATAGGGTTTATATTTAAATTGTTATACTTCTGCCTTATTAAAACCCACATAGCTTTATCATCTGTGGTCCTCTAATATACATGAATATTTCCAAAGTCACCTGTCCCTTGGTTTTTTCTTTGCCTGTGTAGAAGGTCTAGTTATTTTAAAAATATGTTTTATTATATGAACTGGCTTCTGCTCTTCCATACCACTCAGTTCAAATCTATGTACTTTTTTTTAATGTTCTACTATATTGTCTTTATAAACTTTATTTTTATCTGAATGGAGGGAATTTAAAATTGAGACCAAGCTTAAACACAGTAAGGTGTTCTTTTTCTGTTGCTGTGATAAAATCCTCTGATAGAATCAACATACAGTTGATTCTGAAGCTGATGAAAGTGGTCACATATCAACCATCATGATAAGCAATGAGCAAACAGGTCACTTTCTCCATATTATACAATTCAGAATTCCTGCTCAGGGAATAGTCTCACATACAAATATAATCTGCCTTGTGATAGCTATGAATGCAATCAAGATGATTCCAAAAAGACATGGTCAGAGTCTCATCGTTTAGGAGATTATATCACCTATCAGTTTAACAATTCCACAAGCATTCATTATCATTGAGTTTGTTCTGACAAACATCTTTGTAAAATACCATCTTTGTAATGGTACATATGGCTCCATAAGCAAATGTTATTCCTAGTATTTGTGTTAAGGTTAAATGTACTTGGGAGATCTTCACATCCTTGGAATTGACCTAACTGGGGTAACCAAGGAATGAAGAAAAGACAGACACATTTACAGAAGACCTCGGATTAAGTGGGTTATGTGCTCTGATGGAAATGCACATTTATTATATACCACTGAGGGAGGAGTTGGGTTTAACAAGGAAATGTTTTATTATATACAACTGGATAAGGAGAGTTAAATAACCCCGGTAGGACTCCTCAGTAGGGAAGCAGTTTCTGGTTCCATCCATAAAACGGAAACTGAGGTTGATACTTTCTGCATGCAGTTGTTTGGGATAAATGTGAAACACTCATAGGATTTGTATGTGGAGCAGGGTAAGGCATTGCCATTACTCTGAGCCAAATCCAGGTAAAGCCTTGCCATTCTATTGAAGCAATGGAGTCCTTGATGTGGCCCTGCTTATCACAAGAATACACATTCACTGCATCTTCTCCTCACAACGATTGCTAATTTAGTAAAAGATACAGCTTAGGTACCAGTCAAAACCCGCACATCCCCGACCTCTGAGTCCTTCTAGGGCTACTGCTTAGGGAATAGAAGCAAGTATCACCAGAAAAGAACTGAAGACTTTTCAGTGTCATCCCAGCTATCAGCGCTCATCAACTAATCATAGAAAAATAAAAGGATCAGAGGGTATTGATGACAGAATTTTATGGCAGTTAGTAGGATAGTCATTCATGGATATTTGAGTTTTAAGTAAGAATTTAGTTCATAAGGACAAACAAGGAAGACATGCTGGGATGAGAGGTATTCAATAACTTGTTTGCTATTTCTCTTCACATTTGAACTAATTACATAAGCCAAGTATATATATATATATGTATATGTATATGTATATGTATATACATATATATATATATTGCATGGCAAATATATGAGTCAAATACAAACAATAATGTCAATGGACTTTTAAAGGTTTCTTCCCCGTTACTTTATTGATTTACTACAGAAACAGAAGAGAGGGATTAATCTCTTTGTGGGACTCCGGGTGAGTATTAAATCATCTTAGAGCATTGCTAAATGTTACGATTACTAAGTTCTTTATCATCAAAACTCTTTGTAATATCCTGAAAATAAAGATATTTGGGTGTATACAATTTATCTCCTCAATTGGAAACTCCTGAAATATTCTTTGCTAGCCTGGTTTTCTTAAGCTGAAGGACTGTCAATCAAACAGCTGATGATTGTAAACACCCCATGAACTACGTTAAGACAATATTAATGGTTTTAAACACTCCATGGAAGCATAGAAAAAAACTAATGAAGAAACTAACACAGATGATTGCTTCTACGTAAATGAGTAGGCCCAACTAGAACTGTTTCGGAAACATTGTACCAGACTTTGTTATTTGATAAACTCTGAATGACCTAGCAGTAGAACTGGTAGCTGATTCTGTGGTGGCTTAGCTTTGTACTGGTATATGATAATGTTACGTTTGGTTCAACACCAAACCTCCATTGGCATGGATATTGTTATTTGTACAAAAACAAGATTTGTTTTGCTGTGATTTATTCAAACACTCTTTCTTTCCCTATATATATGGTCTTTGGGGCTCAGTTGAGAAAAATAGCATAAGACAGCACCCTATGCTGATTTCCCTTTTGGGTCAAGATAAAAGAATATTTTCCTGTGGTCTTTTTTCCCCCTCTGCTTAAAGTTTAGTGTGTGTTTTTCCTTAGTGTGTGTCTGTGTACCATATGTGTGCAAGAGATTACAGAACAGAAAAGGCATTGAGTCCCTAAATCTAGTGTTACAAACAGTTAGAAGCTGTTTTATAGGTGCTGGAAACACAGTCCTCTGGATAAGCACTCAGTGTTCACTGCCAAGAACTCCCTTCTTTCGTTCACTCTTAATTGTAATTGTTTGTGCTGAATTAGCAACATTAAAAAAATATCAGAATAAACAGTGTGATGAAAGCATAGGTGAAATAGTCAACACACCTAACATCAGAAAGGATAAAGTGGCCAGCTCTTCAACAGAAGAAGAAGGAAGGGGCAATGAACATCAACAATCTGAGTTGTAGAAGTAGTGAAATCGATAGCTACATAAATAGCTGGACAAAGATAGCCATGAAACAGTCGGCCAACAACAGAAAGAACAACAGCAGCAGTAGTCAGAAAGCAAGCACTAAAACCTCCCAAACAGAATCCCATAATAAGAGGCATCTGAACAGGGAAAAACAATGCCAAAGGCAGGAATTCAGGGAACTGGAGAAGTACAGAGAAGATGAAGAGCTAGGAATGGAAAAGACAGAAGGCTGGAAAAAGACAGAGAATACAAACTGTGGGGTCTGGTCTCTGGAAGTTCCAAGGAGTCCACACTTTACGGAAGGGTTTCTAAAACTTGTTGCTGCCAAGGCCTGAGTAATTTCATATCTAGGACTGTTCAGCAGGTTTCATACCTGCTATTGTCAAAGGACTGCAAAGACTAGGTAAGAACAATAGCATAAGGTCCGCACAAGAGCCATAGTGCTACAGGCTGTCACTTGCTGCTGTTGCTATTTTCCTGTCACTTGCTATTTTCAAATGCTGAGGCCCACAGAAACTGTGGAAGAGGGGCAGCTGAGAAATATCTCCTTCTTTACCTACAGTTTCTATCCAGGTAGAATAGAAGTGTTTCAGCCAACTGATTTGTTAACACTCTTCAGTAAGGAATAGAAACTTAGCTATGGTCTAAAGTAACAATCTAGATTTCAACATATAAAAAATTCACAATTATAAGTTATAATATTGCCTGCATCATTTCTCTAAAATTTAATATGTAGTCACTAGTTATAATTAATGTACAGTTGTGCCTAATGTTTCTGACCTAGAGGTATGCTTCCTATTTTTAGAATGAGATTATCACGGAAGAAAAAAATATTGATTGTGGATGATATTTTTAGTCATATTTATGTGCTCAAAACACAATTACAATATATCCATAGCAAATGCACATATGCTAGACTAGAATATAGTAAATAGAAATTTTCAGAAAATATAAATGAGAGCTTCTGTTTTTCAAATATGGTGTGAAAGGGACTAAATGCAGTTCCAGTCTCTAACTGTATAGATTTCAAAAAATAAAATAAAAACCTGCAAAATCTTCTGGAAAAAGTAGTTCATTATTACTTAATTTCAGTGGCAATATGCCGCTGAAAACAAAGGACAGTAAGAAACAGGTTATAATTTATGAAACATATGTACATGCACATGTGTATAAGAAAGACATATATTTTGAGAATTGTATTTTTATGTATTATCCATTATCATTACCATTATCCAGCAGTCAATTTTACACACTTGGTCCAGATCTAAAATCTAAGGAAATATTTATGATTTTTTCATGTATTTTTTTTCTTCAAAAGGAATTCTGATCTTATTGCTGTACTTTTTGTCCCATTGTAAAGAAATATTCTAAGTAATGACTGGGAAGAGCTACAGAGAACTTCTACTCAGGAAAAATATAATGGGAGTCAGGGGAAAGACTGGGAAGTTGTCATGCTTTGCCATGGTGTTCTGCAAAGCCTGCTTTCCCCTGTAATCAAGTCTCTGTGTGACTCCTGATGCTTCGCTTTACTCTCCTCCTCGATTGTACTTATTCTGTTATGATCGTATCACATCTGCTCTCACTTACAGAAGGATGACATCTCTGGGAGAGATTCTGAGACTATAATAAAGCACCAATAGGAAATACAATAGGAAAAAGAAATTAACATTTAAGCTTTATTTTGCTCCGACTTTCATACTTTAGAAATAGCTTTCTGCCAGTTGGAACTCATAAAGTTCCAGGCCAGAGTCATCTAACTGTCTGACACATACATTTGTGATTAGCCTTCCCACTTATTTTTGTGAGGAAACAGGCAAAATGCCAACCTTATCTTTTTTTGTAAACTTAAAATTTCCAGGGTAAGTTAAAATTATATATATATATATATACTTTCCCATCTTTGTGATCAATTTCTGGAATGGTCTAAATGAAGGCAACTTGAGTGGTGCCTTTGTGCCCACCAAGCTGTGGTGGACATCTGCTCCAGAGAAGTTAGGGAGTGAGTAATCAGCACTCTGTGGGTGTTACCTGCATGCAACGTTACAGAGAGAAAACACAGAGAAGATGAAAAGGAAGCGATTAGTGCAGTTTGTGTTTCAGATTCATGCCAACTTAATAATGTGTATTAATGATGCATTTTGGCAATAAAGCTATTTAGTAGTCATTAAGCAGAAATTGCTATTCTTCATTAACAACAGATTGTCTTATAAAACACTGGCTAATTTCTCATTAAATCTGATACAAATTAAATGACAGATTTTGTGTGTATAGCTAAAAAGAAAGGCCTCTTTGTTTTATTTCCCAAAGAAAATAATACACATCTTTGGAGAAGAATTGGCTAAACCTTGAAGTTATAATTATAAGGCAAAACACAAAACATTTCTTTTTAAATGTTTAGAATAAATATTCAAAGAAATGGAAGCATAGTTCCAGTGTAGAGTGTAAGGTTCAAGTTAACAACTAAAAGATTAAATCAGCAATTATTAGAGTCCAGTCTTCCTTCCCTCCCACTGCTAAAGTATGGCTCAGAGGTGCTTCTGGTGGTACTGGAGGGTTCTATGGCAATGAGGGGAGAGGCAGAGGTACTTTTCTTCCCCCTTTTTAGATGGATTTGTGAAAGTCAAAATACTTTTAAACTGGACACATAACATACATAACATTTCTTACTTGAACTCCAGTAACGTGCTCATAAACAGTGAATGACATTTGTGGTTATGACATCATTAGCTTAGCTGCTGGGATGCTCAACAAGGCCCCTACACAGGAAAACTGCAAGAAAGAAGTAAATCTTCTTATGGTTACATATTTTGAGACAAGGTAGATGAAATTTTTGTTCAAGGAAAAGTTTATATGTATAAAAATGATTTAAATGTCAGCCTTTATCATGGAATTCACAATAGTTATAATTATTGTCTTACACCCATTTATTCTTTTGGTTTGTGTGGAGAATTCTATTCTAGAATTTCACGAATTGTAGGTAAGTACTATGCCATGGCATTGCATTTCCAATTGTTACTTGAGATTTCAAAGCTGCTTTTCCAATTCCAAAAGAATTATTTTATTTGAAATTATCATTCAGAATACAAAGACAAACAAAATTCAATATATAATTAATGTCTGGAAATGCATTCACTTTTAAACAAAAATGGTCAAATAACTAGACTAATAAGCTAGTCTTAAACCCATATGTTAACTGCTTTCCCATTATTCAGTTAGTTTAGTTTTTAAAAAAATCATATCATTGTAAAATACTTCTATACAAGTTTAAAAGAATTTCAGGTGGATACTGTGAATCTATGATTTATATTCATAATTTTTGGTATTCCTAGCTCAAAAAAATTGCAATTCTAAAACAAAACAGAAAACTGTTTCAATACTTTGTTAATTATTCATTGAGCTGAACATGTCTCTACAATTCTGCGAAGAGAATTGTTTAGACAAGCAGGACACAGGAAACTTCTGAGAATTGGCAAATATATTCCTTCAACTTCGCTAAGAAAGAACAGCACCAGAATTTTATATAATCATAAGGATTCCCTCAAGATATAATGTTCTTTGGAATTTGTAAGTCCCATCTTCTTCTCTTTCCACTTGGCTCTACCTCTGATTTCGCTAAAGTTTGTTCATAGAGTTATCCAGTATTGCTGTTCCAGAGTTCCCATCAGATTAAATGAACACCTATGAAGACATGGGCAGTACTAGCACCATCAATATTTCTATTACCCTCTTTCCTACCTATTATTAGATATTATTAGATATTATTCTATTATCCTCATTCCTAACAACAGAAGGTTGAGATTTTTGTGGCTTCTACAGGCCCAATGCTCATTTACAAATTCTCTATCTTTTCCTTGGATCGACCTGCATGCCTATCAGATTGTGAGCCTGGTTTTCAGTACAGTGGTTCATTAATATCCAAGAGCATTGGTTTCGCACTCCTCTGCAATATCAATTTTATATCAATATCCTGATATAAAATGTCTCAGTATTTTTCATATGGCTTTTACCTTCTCATACAGTATCATAAATGCTCTCAAATTACTTACTTACTAAAACAATGCAATGTAGAGATTCTGGTTCTTTACACTGTATAGATTAGGGAATAGTAATGGGGGATAGAGCTTGAGTTTATTTGTTCACCACACTTGGGATCTCTTATTGAGTATTTGTAATCTTCAGGTGGTTAAATCAACGGTACTAACATTCAACTTTGCCATGCCCATTGTAGGCTTCGGTCCTATATTTTGAAATATTTGTTTGCTTCTACAAATAATCTCTCTCAATTCATTTTATATTAGTTCTCTCATTGATACTAAACATAAAGATTCATATGAAGACCCGCTTATACATTCTAGGCAATACCTTTTTATGTTGTATTTATTTTTATTATAAAGAGGTATATTAGGCCACTTTCATGCGAGTATAATATAGTTTGACCATATTTTGCATTCCTGACTACAGATAGTTTTGCCTCTACTTTAATGATGTCAGTCCATATATTATGTATTCATAATTTCTAGTACCACAAATGAAAAAAAGCACATATATTCCAAGACTGGCAACATTCCTTTAATAAAATTATCTCCTATGAAATTCATATTCCTGCAGACAATTTCATTAAATATGGGTGAAAATGCATTGTGTAGGCAACTGCATTTTCTTTTTCTTTATTAATTCCCATGTTGTTGAATAGCTAGGTTGTTTTATAACTTATTGTCAATAATGCTGCAATAAACACACAAATATTTTTGTGATACATTATTTGACTGACTAACCTGTCAACATAAATAACCCAAACCTAGTCTTTAAAGCAACACTTGCACAATCTACTATCAATATTTAATTTATTGTTATCATATAAAGGATTCATGGCCCCAGCCTTAAGCTTAAGAACTCTGGCTTACAACTCAGGGACCATGTGAGGAACCAGTTATCCTCTGACGTAGAAAAACTAAATGGATTTTGCTGTTCCTTATAGCTCAAGACTGAGATTTCTTGAAAAGTGGCATGAGAACACAATCAGATTCCAGCATTAACAAGCTACGCTAAACAACAGCTTAGGTTCCCTCAACCGGCTGCATGCCCATTAGACATAGAATCAAAACCTAAAACTCTCTAGACATTATAAAATGAAGTGACTATATTATGTCCACTTATAAAACCAATTTTAACAAATTAAGGTAGTTAGACCTTAACCAGGGTAAATTCTAGCTAGACTGGGGTGATTAGTTTATCTTAACTTGACACAAACTATAATCATCTGGAAGAGAGAATTTCTACTGAAGAAATGCCTCCTTCAGAATAACCTAAAGGCACCTCTGTGTGGAATTAGATTAATGATTGATGTAGGAGGGCCCAGACCACTGTGTGCAGTGCTATGCTTGGGCAGGTGGTACTGGGTTTTATAGAAAAGCAAGCTGAGTGAACCATGGTGTGCAAGACATTAAGCAACTTCTCTCCATGGTTCCTGATTCTGCTCTTAATTTAATTTTTTTCTCTGACTGTCTTCAATGATGGACTATAATTAAAACAGGTGAGTAAAATAAAACTTTTCCCTCCTCCAAATTTGTTTTGATCAGAATGTTTACAATCACAGATGAAAAGCAAACTAAAATACTACAACACAGACTAAGTTGTCTGTCTTTGTGTGTGCATGTGTGTGTAAGAGAGAAAGGGGGAGGGAGAGGGAGAGAGAGATTAAGTATAAGTGAATAAGAAAGTTAGTAATATAGATATTTATGTTCTTATATATTAAACAACAGTAAGTACATTTCAATAAATGGACTGATTCCTAAAGAGCTTACCAAAGATCTTGGAAATAAAACGGGTAGTTTAAACGTTCCTATATATTAAGGAAACTGGATTTTCCATTGAACATTTGACTTCAAAAATGTGAAGTGTGGGCTTCATGTGCCTTTACTGGTCGATTTTATCAAATATTAAGGAATATTAACATTAATTACATATCTTAATATTCATTCTACATAAAATCTTAATTTTAGGAGGTAATTATTTTCAACTGATATCATGGGACAACACCACTATAAATCCAAAGAAACAAAGATTTATAAAAATTATTACTGAATAGGATAAACACAGATCTAAGACTTTTTAGACCTGTATGCATTGAAATTCACACAGGTATCATATCTAATCATGAAATATCAATTACTATAAGATGATAAGATGAAGATGCTCACCCTTTCTACCACTTCTCTGTAGCACCCTACTACAAGATCTACCCAATATAAAACAAAAAGTAAACAACAAGAAAAAACTGGAAGGAACAAAGTTCAACTTCTTTGTTAGTACATAGTCTGCTCTGCTCATCTATGAAGAGTTTGTTGAAAGCTACAACATACCTTCTAAAACTTAAAAAGGAAAACAAGAAGGGATGTTGTAAACTTGTTATCTCAATACTCAAGAAATGCAAGCAGGAAGATCCAGGTTGCATCTAATTACACAGTGAGTTGAGAGCCAATCTATTACATACAAGATGCTGTGTTAAAACACAAACTAAAAATAAAATCAAACATTAACATCAGAAATCTCCAAAACTAATAACCAGTGCATTCATCAATGTAGTTATGAATCAATGTTCTCATCAGCACCATTGTAATACTACTGACCTAGAAACTGACCTACAATCCATAGGTTTGAGGATAAATGAATACTGGTATATTTGTAAATAAGCATCCTACTCAGTATTAGCATAAAATGAACTACTGACAAATATCAGCATGGGCAAATCTAAACACTATTATACTCTATGAAAGAAACTGGGCAAAAATTATTTTATATCCGATGATTCCATTTACATAAATTCCTAGAAAATGCAAATCAATCTACAGTGACAGTAAGTACTCCATGAATCCATGTGAAGAAGTAGGAGGGGGCATTACCAAGAAAGAAGACATATCTGAGGATAATGGCATGTTTACTGCTGTGATTATGATGATGGTTCCCTGGGTGTCTACATATGCTAAACATTTCACACTGAGTATCTGTAAATGGCTTATGTCAAAACATCAATTACAGATAAAAATATGAAATTAGTAAATTCAAAAACAAAATGCATATGATATGCTTACATATAAAAACATTTGATCATAAAACATAATGGGTTAGTGTAAACATTTTACTGTGGGAATAAATGTGCTTATGTATGTTTCTTTCTTTCTTTTTCTGTTTTTTTAAGACAAGGTTTCTCTGTGTGTCCTTGGCTGTTCTAGACCTCACTATGTAGACCAGGCTGGCTGTGAACTAACAGAGATGTGCCTGCCTCTTCCACCTGAGGGCACTCCCCAGGTGTGTCACCAATGCCCAGCATGTTCTTGTCTTATTCAAAGTAATTTCCTTTTGGTCTTACCACTGTCAAGGTGAATAAAAACAGCACATCAACTCCTCAGTCTAAACGTGCCCACAGTTGTTTTCCTCTGAACAAATTTATTGGATCCTTGTTTGTGACAATATTAATGCTTATTCCACTGCCCTAAGCTCTATGACTCTTGTTTATTTCAGAGTGTATTATACCAAGATGTAGGAAGTAAGCAAAAGTTTTAATCTTAAATTTCCTTGATTTATTATGTGTTTATCTCTAATTTTAATTGATCAGTTCTAATTTGGTGACTGACAGTTTGACAACCAAATTGAATTAGTTTGATAGGATACAAGTTTGAAGTAATAGTTCTTCAGACTCTCAAATTTATTTTCCCCATCTTATAGAGGTATTTGGGGCCGCTAAATTTTGTAGAGAGTCACAACACAGGTATGAAGTTCTCCCATAAGCTTAGCTGAATGAATATGTATTCTCTGAGAAAGGTTATTTAAAAGACCAGTATTTGTCACCATTATAAATTGTAATTTTTTCAGATGCGAAGGTCATTCTCTAAAACTCTAGCACATTGTTTAATGCACTGCCAGTCTTGGTATCCACTGGCCATTTTTGAACATGTGGATGTCTTTGGAGGCAGTAAAAACTAGACAGAACTTGAAAAATCTCAATAAAAGGATTTGCATCAATTTAGTTTATCAAGAAGATTTATCAAGAAGATGCATATGTGTTTCTTCAAAGCAAAACCTCAATTGATTGTTTCCAATTTAGGTGAGAAAGTAAGAAAACCTAAGATCTTTAGCTACAGAAGAAATAAAAGAATATTCTAAGTTCCCATGAGTATAAAGTGACTTGTGGGAGAAAAGGGACTTCTTTAGTCCATGTCTTTATAGTGCATACAGTAGAATTATTAGTTAGCTGTAAAACTCTAGGATTATAAGCACTTTCATTGTGTCTCTCTGGAAGCCCCTTCTCCCACTTTCCCTTTGTTTCCTGAAGATTCTGCCTCCTAGTGGGGAACCAACAACACTTTACCTCCTTGTTGCCAATCTCTCAGTCTTTCTTTCTAGCCCCTCTTTATTCTTCTGCGTCAGCTACTGATCCACAGAAACACTTTTTATCAGGATTGACCAGTGGCTTTAGAGGGTTGGGATACAAGTAAGTGGATTTCATCATCCTTTCTGCCCTCCATTCTGTTCTCTCCAGATTTCCACCTCATATCAGAGCAGGAGGACAGTGTTCCCCAAGCCTTTTGCCTTTTCTTCTAGCCCATCTACATTCTTTAGTATTACCAGCAGATCTGCAGATGCATGATTTACCATGAACCCTACAGCCACCATATTGTATAAGGCCTAGAATGGGCAATGACAACCAAAGGAGAGAATACCTACTCATGAAAGACAAGACAAGATATACACTAAAAACACTTCGAATATTATAGCCACAGGGGCCTAGATCCAAGTACAAAAAAACATGAACAGTCAAGACACTAGACCTCCAAAAGCCAGTAATCCCATTGCATTGGCCCTGAAAAATTAACTCAGCATACGGACTTCAAAATAGCAATTATGAATATGTTTTAAAACCTTAAAGAGGATATGAACAAATGTCATAATGAAAACCTTGAATACAAAAAAAAAAAAAAAACAAAACAAACAAACAAAAAAACCAGTAGAATGGAGCAAAGAAAACATTCCCAGACACAAAAATAGAATCAGCAAAGAAAACTTAAATGAAAATAAAACTGTTAATGAAAATTTAGAGTGTCAAGTTAAAACTTCAGAGAACATTACCAACAGATTATAAAACATGGAGAAGAGACTCTCAGTCATTGAAGACAAAAAGTAGAAATGAATATCCAGTCAAAGAAATATTAGAACTTATAGAAGAAAAATTACTCACCTTAAAGAAAGAGGTGCTTATCAAGATACAAGAAGCATACAGAACACCAAATAAACTGGACCATGAAATTTCCCATGACACATAATGGTCAAATATAAATGTACAGAACAAATAAAAGTTATTAAGAGCTGCAAATACAAAAGACCAGTTCACAAATAAAGGCAGGCCCATTAAGAATCAGGGAGTTTATGTAAAAAAAGACGCAAAGATGATTTTAAGAGCCAGAGGTGATGGATGACTCCAAGAAAACAGTGTCTTCCTGACACAACAGGATAAATGCACATAGGAACTCACAGAGACTATGGAAGAATGCACAAGACCTGCAGGAGTTCAAGCCAGATAGATACGGTTACAACACCAAGAGGAACTAGGCCCCACTTGTAACTAAGATGCCAATTGTTCTTGGTACCTATTTACAAAGAAAATAAAAAAAAAACAGCTTTTTCTGATGGAGTCTCACTAGGTATGTCAACCACACTTCAGGGCAGGTCCCATGGCAAGGAGTATGTTGGCCAACACAAAATAACCTTAATGGTATTTTGGGGGGCTTTGGATTTTATTTTTGTTGTTGTTTTGAAAAATTTTTGTCCTGATAGTCTTTTTCTCAATTCTTTGGATTTTCATTTCTGGGTTTCTTGGTTTTGTGTTTTGCTTTGTTCTCATTTTTTTTTTTTGTTTGCTGTTTTTTATTTCTCTTGATACTTTTGAAATAGAATGACAAATATAGCCTGCCAAAGTCTAGCTTTGGCTTGGCAAGGGGTTCCTGAGAGAAGGGAGGGTCTGGAAGCAACAAAACAAATGACTCAAAGTCAAATTGTGGGTCTAACTGATGGCCTATGTTCTGCTTGAAACAGCATTCCAGAGCACTCTCTCCTTCCCTCCCTCTCCCCCCTCCCTTTCTGTTCTGTTCATGGCATTGCAGACTCTTAATTCTTAGAAGTACAGACAATAAGACAGCTGGGTGAGACCCCACCTTGGAATTACCATTTCTACTATACCTGGGCCTGGACTTAAACTCCCTCTGTCCCAGAGGGGTCTGATGAAGCATGTTTTCAAAGCCAGTGTTGGGTTGTGGAAATAATAGCTGGATTTTTGGGACTCAGTAGCCAGTCAGCTTAGCCTTATCAGAGCACCTCAGATCCCAGTGAGAGTCGTTGTCTCAAAACAATCCTAGAAAGGATGGGAAGGCTTCCAAATGACATCTGAAGTCCTGCACACACACACACACACACACACACACACACACACACACACACACAC
>JANHMN010000010.1:2804097-2860911 GCA_030674055.1 Rhabdomys pumilio | reverse complement strand
AGAGAGAGAGAGAGAGAGAGAGAGAGAGAGAGAGAGAGAGAGAGAGAAAGAATAAGATATTCTATATCATATGTTCTGAATCTGTCATCAGTTTTACCTGCATCTGTGGTCAATAGTTTCCACACATTTAATGAATCTCTCATTTTATATGAATAGAAAACAGTTAGCTTTTTCTGAGAAACACATAATATCCACTGGTGTACAATCAATAGATGTTAAAAGCTGGAAAAAACAAAACAATAAAAACAACAAACAAATTTCTTAACTCCTTTCATGAGAATCTTCTCTGTAGAACTCCAGTCTTTTTTCTAACCTTTCCAATAGCATTAAGCTCTTTACTAGTGGCCCAAAAGCTAATGCCATTTCCTCTTTCCTTCTGACTCCCTAAGATTGACTCACAAACACTTCATTCACAAACATGTCATTGAGTCAGGTAATTTCCTTAGATAGATGCAAATTAAAACAGTAAATCTAGTCCCAAGTAAGTGTGGCTTTCAAGTTTACAGTACTGGGACCAGAGAGATGGCAATAAAAGCAATTGCAACAGGATCCTGACAATCTGATTCCTGGTTCCTATGATGAGAGGAGATAACTACCTCCAGAAAGTTGTCCCCTGACTTACATACATGTGCTATCGAACACACACACACACACACACACACACACACACACACACACACACACATGATGTATGCATATAACCCAGACATCTTCAAGTTGAAAAAATTATATCAAATTATATTCATATCAGTAAATCTCATCATGCATCTGGGAGAGAAGAATTGTAGAATAATGTTGGTAAGCACCCTTAGAAAAAACTACCTAGTTATGTTACAAGCATATCCCTTTTAAAATAAATTAAAATACAAAATGATAAAGCAAACCAATTTAAGGCTATATCAAGAACTGAAAATTGTTTAAACTATTTAAATGTTGTATTGTGGCTTAAAAACTAATTGTTTTTCCTCAGTTTCTGTGCCTCCTGTACTCAGTGTACAGGATGGAATGTTTGCCATTCCACGTGTACACTGATAGATATCAGGGCTGACTAGCTAGAATTAACTAAAGCTGGAAGAAGAAGGTGGTTCAGTGGTTGCTTCCAAGTTAGCTGACTCACATGACTGCCAAACTATGCTCACTATCTTCTGGGAGATTCCATTTTTTGGTGGCAGAGTCTGCTATATAGATATGCTTTAAGGTCTTTGTAATTTGGTAGCTGATTTATCCCAGAATGTTTGAGAGAAAGAACAAGGAGAAGGATGTCATATTCTCCTTGTGGTAGCCAACTCAATTACATGCTGTCACTTCCATGTCAAATAGGTCAGTCCTATTAAATGTACAACCATGTTGCAAAGCAAATGCATAGTGTTGTGAGTGTGTGTGTGTGTGTGTGTGTGTGTGTGTGTGTGTGTGTGTTGGGGAACATGGATCTTGAAAATTGATTAGGAAGGAAATATAAAGTGCATGTATAATGACAACTTAACTAACCTGGAGATGTTTTCTTAGAATTTTCTATCCCTTCAAAGTATTAGTGAAGGCCAAGGTAGATATTTTTTATAAGATTTGAAAACAAATCAAGTAGGTTCTTTCTATACCTTCTTGCTAATATTGTAGCTCTTTTAAGTATCTATGTTCTGGCTAGCTCATTTTCTTGGTTTGAGGCCACAGAAATACTGCTCTTGCTAGATCTCATCTTTTAAAACTTCTGTCTTCTAAGACAGGTACATTTCAGCTCATATTAGCAACTCAAGCCAACTGTCCCACCTTGGAATTGGACATTAGGAGCAATGGGGGACTGCATGGACTCTAGTATGGTTTTAGAAGTTGTGATACCAACTGTGGTGATTTTAATGTGCTTGGCCTTGGGTATGGCAATATTTGAAGGTATTGCCTTGTTGGAGTAGATGTAGCTTTATTGGAAAAAGTTTGTCACTGTGGGCATGAGCTTTAAGACCGTCATCCTAGCTGCCTGGAAGCTAGTCTTCTGTTTGCCTTCGGAACAAGATATACAACTCTCAGCTTTTCTTACACCATACCTATGGTGCCATGCTCCTGAGTTGATGACAATGGATTGAACCTTTAAATCCGTAAGCCAGCACCAACTAAATGTTGTCCTTATAAGAGTTGCCTTGGCCATGGTTTCTGTTCACAGTAGTAAAATCTTTACTAAGACACTGACATTTCCAACTCATTTTTCTCCCTCTTTGTTTGTTCAAATGACTTCAACACCTGAAACAAAAACAGTAGACTCATAAAGACTTTATACCCAGAACTGAAAAATACAAATGGTAAATCCCTATCATAAATCCATTATTTTACAGAAATCAGCTGTTTCTCTCTCTTGGATAAAACTTTGATTGACACAAGGACTATAAAATAAGTAGCTTTAAATTGAAGGAAACAAGAAGGAAGAAATGGATTGTGATAAGAGGTAAATGACATTAAATGCAGATATATTTGAAAAGATGCCAGAGAGAAGTTATAAAAGTGGAGATATATTAAATGAGGAAAAGTCTTCCCATGTTACAGTTTATTATGTTGGTACACACTTAGGATATAGGTAGGTCTAACACAATTTCAAATCAACAGGAGTTCAAATGGTTTTTTTCTGTCGTTTTAATAAATGCAAGAAACTTAGGATATCCACAACTAATAAAATGTGTCTATGTTGGCAAGAAGACAATTTACTTTTTTTCTGATATGCCAAATTAGTTTCTATGTCTGTGCTCAGAATGGTTACTCCACACCCAGCCATCATCTCTCTACTCCCCAATCTGAATGTCAGAATCAGTCTAGGTAATTACAACAAATTAAATAGACCGAAAGGCTTAAGCTGTTTACATTCCTAGTGACTGAGATTGTCAAGGTTCTGGCAGATTCTGTTTTTTGTTACTTCTTGATTTGCATAGAATTATCTTCTGTCTATACTCACTTGGCATGTAGCTACTCTCTGGGATCTTTTTCTACTTTCTATTTCCTTCCCTCCCTCCTTCCCTAAACCCCTCTCTCTTTCCCTCCTTTGCTCCCATCCTTACTTCTTTCCTTCATTACTTTTGCTGATTTTATCTTCTTTATCCAGAGCTACATATAGCCCAGACTGACCTCAACTTGCACTTTCTACATAGACGATGGCCCTGAACTTCTGACCCTCCTGCCCCTAGCTCCTAAGTACTGAGATTCATAGGTGTGTGCCAATGTGCCCAGCATTGAGGTGTTCACTTTGTTTTGTTTTGCTTTGTTTTTTGTTTTGTTTTATAAGGAAATGTGTCTCATTTAGGAAACCTGTATTCTTGTGACTCAATTATCCTCTGAAATTATCATCTCTAAATATCATCACTTGGGATAAGAGATTAAACATATGCATCTGGAAAGGGATAAGAAATTCAATCTCTTTTAATGGTAAATAAAAATGGGAAGATCTTTCTTTTTCCTTCCAATACTGCTATTCAGAATTTGTCTATATCAACTTTATTTACCAAGAACCTTGACATAACTTGGACATAAGTAGCTGCCAAGAAGTCTTGAAACTATATTTGAGAACATGCTATACTTGCTAAATATTGTATTAATGCAAGTAGATATGGACTGCAATAGAGAAAGTTATATTCTTTAAGTCTATGGTTAGAAGCAGACAAAAAATTCCTGTGTTGATTAACAGGGAGACAGTATTAAGGATTTTCAAAATTATTAAAGCAAGTTGAATAGAAAAAGTAGTTTGAAAAGTGAGGTAAAAGATCAAAATAGGATAGAGTCAGTATCAGATTTATTTTTCAAAATAAATAATGGGAATCCTACTATTTGAAAAGAACATTATGCATGGAGGAAGATATAATGAGTAAAACCTTAGACAGAGACACAGAAACACACACATATAAGCACACACACAAAGCACATACAAAATAGCAGATACACATACTCACACAAATACGCATATATATACATACACATCACACACACACTGTTATAACACACTGTTATAAAATCAAAACAGAAAAAACAGAGAGAAAGTGTTCAAAATTAACATAAATGAACTATGTGAAAAACTACTGGGTGCTCCATAAAATCTACAAAATCTACATTGCATTTCAACACTTATGCACTGAAATAAAAACATGAGTTTGTTGTTTATAGGGAATGTGTACATGTTTTAATAACCCAATAAAGACATAAAAGATATATGACCTGAATCTCAAGAAGCAATTAAATGACAGTGTGTTGCCTGCAACACACCATGGGATCCTTGCGACTAGCCTGAGAAAACTGTTGGTATTAGCATCTGGAGATGAGATCCAAAGCACCCGATCCAAGCAATGTAGCATTATATCTGTAAACTGGTCCTGCTTCTCACTACATTAAACTCCTAACAGAAATAACCTCAAATACTCCCTAGAGCAAAATGTGAACCTTGGATTTAAAGATTGAGAGGAAAGAAGTCAAGGAAGGCACTGTGCGCAAGCAGAAACAAGTGGCATACACAGAATTAAATTTCCTAAGGGCTTCTGATGTTGAGATGATCAGAAATGGAAGAAAAATGACTACAAACAAATTTTTCTGGAAATTGTTGCAGGATATTTGATCATACTGTGAACCTCGAGATTGTGTTATGGTGTGTTCAGCTCTTAGCAAATTTCTTTCAGTCCCTCTGGCTGGAATACAGACAAGCCCTTACTACACACCTTTAATCCCAAACTGTGAAGGTAAGTAAATGTGTAGAAGGAAACACTCGTGTTGGAAAGTGATGTCTAAATTAGTGACACAGTGACAAATCAGAGGAAGATTTGACAGGAGAGGCTGTGCCTAACTCTCAAGAGAAGAGAGAGTAGAAAGAAGTTATTTAAGAGAGAGCAGTACAGAGAGAAAAAGGGGAAGAAGGCAGTTTTACAAGGACAGGTTTAGAGAGACAGGTTGTAGAGAGAGAACAAGCTAGACACCACTGAAGGCAGGATCAGCCAGGCAATGAGAAGACAGAAGGTTAGAATAGATTACCACAATTAGTATGAAGACAAGCAGTGCAAAAAGTTGGAAGCCAGAGAAAAGCCAGTTTTAATAAATCACCTTGGAGAAAGGGTTTGAGGCAGCAGACCTCAGTGTACCAGCCAAAGTTCAGAAAGAACAAGAAAGGATGAACTTATTCAGCAGTAGATCTCAGAGGCTGAAAACATTCTAGGCCTAGATTAGATTGTACAGAAGCTAGAAGCTTCCAGAACTAGGCCTAGGTTGGTAGACTGAGGCAATAGGTGTCAGCGACAATTACTATAGACAAATACAAGATATTTTTTAAGTAAATAAAATATGTAAAAATCACATGACCAGTAAATAAAAAAAAATATTATTGAGAATGAATAGACACAGTCTTCAGTTTCTGACTGTGGCAATTTAACACGTCAAAAACACATCACAAATGTTGAGAAAAGGAGTTCAAATTTTCAGATATATCACTGTAGATAACACAGGAATGGTCTAAGGCAAAGGAAGTAGATTATGTGATCCCTATGATTTTCTATCATCCCACTATGATGACAAAACAGATAGGTTAGAGAAGTTTGAGTACCTACAATATGAAATATGAGTGGATTGCCAATGTGAATGCAAGAATCAGAAGGCGGACCCCTAGGAACATGAAAGGGATTCTCTCAAGCATGGGACTAAGTATGGAATTGTTCACGCATGGGGAAGTCAGTGTAATGTGAGCTTTAGCTGAGTAATTCCTGGAGCTCAGACAGAGGTGGGCAGCATTGTTCTGCTCTCATCCACAACACACTGAACATCCAGGGCATCTAGTGGCAGCATCACAGGAGCAGACCTTAGCAGACAGCTAAGACAGAGCTTAGCTAAAGGATCCCTTATGTCTTCAACTTGAAACATTTTAAAAACAAGCCTTTCAGGAATCCTGCTAGTTCCATGATTACATGCTTGCATAGGAAAATACATATTTTAAAGGGGGGAAATAAAAACTCAAATAATAAGCAATGTTGTCCACAGAATTGATGCCCCCCATATAGAAACTACATATGAAAAGAAGCAGAAAATTGTGTGGTGTAACTATGAGGAAAATCAATAAAATAGTCAATTTAAACAGAATTTAAAGACATGGTTGTTTGATAAGTGAAAGACTTCAAAAAAAAAGATTTTTTGATATTCACATATTTGAAGAAAAGTGACAAAAATCTAAAAATAGAACATATGCATTAAAAGACTCCTGAATTCTAATCTCATATAGATAAAAAGTGAAAGACCAGTAAACCCAAAAATAGCATCCAAATTGGAAAGACAGGTAGAATGCCAAACAAGTCAATTCAAAGCGGAAAAATAAGCCTCACTCCACAATAACTACACTCTTTTTACTTTAATACATTTTATAAAGTCATAAGTTCTAAAATCTCAGATGACTTCAAGTAGAGTAAGGACATCTCATCAAGGAGCATAAAAATTACATAAATGAAAAATCAGTAAGAGCAGGACTTAAAAATAGCTAGACAGGTTCTGCGGGGATGGCGCAGGTTGAAAAATGCTTCCGGGGAAGTAGGGGCACTGGAGTAAAAACCAGAGCCCACGTAAAATGCCTGTTGGTGTGAGCATGTAAACCCAACACTAGGGAAGTGAAGACAGGGGAGCTCTAGGCTTGTGAGCTAAGTTGGGCTCCAGATTCAAGAGAGCCTGTCCTAACAAACAAGGTGGAGTAAAGTAGAGGAAGACATAGGGCAATGACTTCCTGCCTCCATTGGCATGAGTATACCATTCCAAACATGTTCGCTTTCCCCATAAAAATACCTGGATACAAATTACATATTAATTACCAGATAATCAAACCTAGGATATTAGCATATTTCTTACATGAAACTTTTTAAACCAGAAAACAATGAGGTTGTATTACTTATGCATGTGCACAAATCTAATATTGATCCTCATTTAAAAAATACATAGGAATTAATTACCTAGTAAAATAAGAGATAACAATACATTCTGGTAGTTACAACATTTGGAAAGAAAAGACATCGACAGTAAATGAAAGGTGGAGAGGCAAAGCAAAAGGAAAAGGGGGCATGGGATAGGGGTTTTCTAGGGAGGGGAAATGGGGAAAGGGGATGAATCTGAAATGTAAATAAAATATCCAATAAAAAAAAGGAAAAAAAGAGTAAGATTTTCTTAAATCGTAACTTAGGTACTATTGCTAAATTACCAAGATACAACATGAAAAATATTGTAACCAGGAGAACCATGATGAAAAGCGTCAGAGGATACAGGTACTAAGTAAAGAACTAAAGTGAAAATATAACTAAAATATACAATATTCATCTCAAACAGAGAAATTTGGGAAAAGTTCTAAATGAAGATGTCTAACATGTTAACAGATTTAATAGCTCCATTTTGTTAATACAATTTTTCTCGATGTGAGCTACAAACCAGACAGAATTCCAGCAGAAATATCACCAAGACTTTTATATGAATTGACTATCAAATTCTAAAACTTTTATGAAATATGAATCATTTAGAATCATCAAAGTGCTTTTAAGAATAAAGAATCAGGTTGAAGAAATTATTCTATCTGATCACAAGACTCATATTGTAATACAGTATGGAAGAAAAGTGGAATATCAGCATACATATCCATAATCAGACTGATGGAACAATATATTCATGAAAAGTACACACATATTTAATCTGTGAATTTTTATTTGATTTGTCAATATAAGTTAATGAGAAAAATGGCACTGAAGCAAAGAATATCAACATAGAAAAAGGTAAATGAATCTCCCTTATGTTACAGAGGATCATACCTATCTAATCAGAGAAATTTAGAATTCTGGAGATTTAGCACATGATGAACCATGTACAGAGTAAAGGATGATCATTAATTGTTCTCACCAGGAGAATGGTACCAACATACTTCATAGTTCTCTTTGGAAAGCAACAACAGAGTTCACATCTGGGGATTCTCTTCCAGTCCACATGTTACATACTACACATTACATGTTACATATACTGTTACATGTTACACATACATGTTACCTAACATTATACTAGGTCCATTCATTTAACTGATAAAAATTCCAATTTGATATTTTTCTTTTTATAATTAATTAATTATTTTACTTATTTTACATCTCAAATGCTGCCTGCCCTCTGGGTTCCCATACCAGAGTTCTTCCTCCCATCCCTCCTTCTCTTGACCTCTGAGAGAGTATCCCCCAACAGGTACTCACCACCCTGAGGCATCAAGTCTCTACAAGATTAGGCACATCTTCTCCTACTTGGTCAGACAAAGCAGTCCTCTGCTACATATGTGCTGGGGGCCTTGGACAAGCCCGTCTATGTATTTTGGTTGGTGGCTCAGTCTCTGCGAGCACCTAGGGTTCACGGTTAGTTAACACTGTTGGTCTTCCTGTGTTGTGTGCCATCCCCTTCAGTTCCTTCAATCCTTCCCCTAGATCTTCCACAGGGGTCTCTAACCTCCATCCAATGTTTGACTGTCGGTATCTGTATCTTTCTTAGTCAGATCTAGGTTAGAGCCTCTCAGAGAACATCCATGCTAGGTTTCTATCTGCAAGCACAACATATCATCAGTAAGAGTGTTAGGGATTGGTGCTTGCCCATGGGATTGATCCCAAGTTAGGCTTGTCACTGGTCAGCCATTCCTTCAGTTTCTGCTCCATTTTTTCTCTACATTTCTTTTAGACAGGAGCAATTTTTGGTCAAAAGTTTTGTAGATGGGTTGGAATCCCTATCTCTCCACTTTGGGATCCTGTTTGACTACTGCAAGTGGTCTCTTCAGGTTCCATGTTTCCACTGTTGGACATTTCAGCCAAGGTCACTGCATTGAATCCTGGGAGCTTGCTATATGCAAGGTCTTTGGAACTTCCTAGAGATTCCCACTCCACCCCCACCTCTGGTAGCTGCATATTTCCATTCATTCTTCTGGCCCCTGGGCCTTTTCCTGTTCCTCTCCATACCAGACCCTGCCCTCCTATTCCCTCCTTCTCCCCTCTTTCTCTCAGACAACTCCACCTCTCTCCTTCCAATAACTACTTTGTTCTCTCTTCCTCAAGCATCTTCAATTTGCCTTCCTTCTTGATTACTGTCTTTGTGTCGGTGGGGTGTATCATGGGCATTCTGTACATTTAGGCTAACTAGCATCTTATAAGTGAATACTTTCAGTCCATGTCCTGGGTTACCTCATTCAAGATGATATTTTCTAGTTCCATCCATTTGCCTGCAAAAATCATGATGTCCTTGCTTTTAATAGCTGAATAGTATTCCATTGTGTAAATAAGCCACATTATTTTGTATCCATTCTTTGGTTGAAGGCCATCTGGGTTTCTGTTTCAGTTTCTGCCTATTACAAACAAGATTCCTATGAACAGTGGCATTTATTTAGAGCTGTACATGTTCTTTTTTATATATGTAACAGATTTTTGAATTATACTTCAGCTGTTGATGGAAAACTAGGTTAGTTATATTTGAAACACAATAAATCATCAATAAACATGAGAGGCCACGTATATCTGTGGTGGTATGGATTTGTTTGTTTATGTGCTCAGGAGTGAAATAGTGAGATCGTATGGTAGATCTGTTCTTAATTTTTTCAGGAGTAGCCAAGTTAATACTAAATATATAAATTCATATTATACTACACAGCTATATTAATAAATGCAGCCTGCTATCAGCATAAACACAGTAGGTGGTAAATGGAGAAGGATAGATAATCAAGAAAATGAAACAAACAAGCTTCTCCCACTTAGTTTTGGACAAAGAAGAAAAAAAAACCTACAAGGAGAAAAGAAAATATTGTAGACCTTGAGGCTATTAAGTGTGGGAACAACTTGTCTCAACACAGTCTGAAATTTCAGTAATGAGAGCTGGACCCATTAGTGGGAACCTATAATCTAAGGCACTCTAAGAGTCGGAGGCAGGAACACTGTAAGTCTGAGGTCTGCTTTTACTGCACAGAGATTTCAAGTCCAGGCTGGAAAGCTTCCAGAGAAGATGGCTCAAAATAAAAGTAAATAGGATATCCAACAGAGTGATCAACAGCTCTTGCCTAGCAAGTGAACGATCCTTCTTCTTCCTTTCCCGCTTCCTCAGTTCCCCCTGTTTTATCCTGTCTTCCCTCTGCTCTCCTTTCATACTCCTGGAGACAGAACCTCTTCAAGTATCTGACCCATGACCTAGAGCATCTGCCTAAGAATTTGTTTATTGAAAAAGAGTATTCACAAACAAAGGACAAAAACAAAACAAACCATAAAAATAAAATAAAAAATGACAACAAACAAAATAAACCCCAAAACTTTGATACAAAAAGAAAAACAGTATTTGAAGAGCCGTAACATTTAAGATGAAAGAAAATAGCTTCAGTAATTGTGCTAATATTTAATGATTTACTTATAAAAAAAACCATCTGGATCAATTGTTTTACAGTAAAAGCAATCACAATGTTAAAAAATAGGTTATTTAAGCTATACACATAACACCTGAATTTAAAAAATGGACCCTTTATCATCAAATTTTAGTATAATATATATATATATATATTATATGTATATATATATAATATATATATATTATGACATATATATGTCATAATACAATAAGAAAAATTTGTACAGATGAAAGGAAAATATCTAAAATAAAATATTGAGAGTTCTAATTCAAGAGGGACTACAAAATGATATAGTGTTTTAGTACTGGAAAATCAAGTATTATAATGTCTAATAACAGGTTAATGGGAATATTACTCATTCTAGTAGCAGAAAAATGCTTCTAGTACAACTTGGCAAGTTTGTCTCATAAAATCCCCCAGCCAAAAAAGAGGATAGATCTTTAAGCTGATAAATGACAGCTGGCAACTTTCTATAGTAATAATCATCTGAGAAAATTTTAGAAATATTTCCTTAAGTACCACAGTTGTGACAAAGATGAAGAATGTCTCTGCGCTAAGTCAACATGGGAATTGGAGGCTCATAAATGCAAAATCACAATGTAAATGAAACATACAAAGCCCAAAAAGGAAGAAAATATGAATTATACCTTCACTATATGGTACCTCAGCAAAGCTCTGTTAACCTTGTCCTGTGAGACTTAGGGGAGCTTAAGGAAAAATGAAGCAAATGAGGCCAACCTCAGCCCAACATTAAGGGAGTAGCAGAAACCGAGGCAGGCAAGAGTCACATACTTTCTTACAACATTTATAAAAAGTAAAATTAGTAAAAGAATGCAAAATTATGTAATTATTTTGGAATCTCAAAATAATTTTAAAAGTCAGCATAAAAATATCAATTGTGTTTTCCATATATCAGCAACACTTTGTAGTGGGAATTTGGAAATTTTGGTTACTTTGAAAAACACAGAAATATTATAAAACTGTGTTTTCATTTTAATCCCACGTGTGGGATATAGGGCTGCTTCAGACTGTCTGCAGCAGCTGACTATGATTTGCCTCATGCTGTAGGAGGGGCATGGTTTTGTCTGCTGTAGATAGTTTCTGTGATTGTGTGACATTTGGAAATCTGGGGACTTTTCTGAGAGTATCTAAATGCTAGAGCCCCTATAGGTGGTTTGTTAATTGGTTTTTGGTTGTGGTTGGTCATGGTTTATTAGTCATGTGCAAAACAAGAAGAATGAGATATCATTATAGAGATCAAACTTGTCCCAAGGAACTCCATACCCTTAATCAGAAATAAGTAGTCTAACAATAATTTTACCCTCTTTCCAAACCCTGATTTATTCAGGGATATCTCTCCTTTCTCCTCTATCATTTTTTCTCTTTTATCTAATGTTAGGGGACTGAGAGCATGGAAGAAAAAGAGTAGAGAAGTGTGGAAGAAAGAAGAAACCACAGTGTAGCAAAAGAAATTGACAAAAATTAGTTGTGTTTGAACTACATAAACCATGCCATTTAAGTTATGGCAGTCAAATGATAAAATTTTATGTATAAACTCAAGAATATATGTACAACACATACACAGGAAAATTAATTTTGTTAAATCTAAGTAAGACTAAATAAATGCAGGCATAGTTTACGTCGATGGAGAAGAAGACAGTACACTCAAGATGTTAGTTATCTCCCACCTGTTTTTTAAAGTCACTTAGTAAAACTTAAATGCACAATACTAAGAAGGGGATTTGAAAAATTATAAACATTATATTGTTAAAGTATGTGATGTTTTTAAAAAGCCTAATGATTTGAAACAATGAAAAAATATTTGTGTGCATATGTGTGTGTGTGGTGTGCGTGTGTGTGTGCGTGTGTGTGTGTGTGTGTGTGTGTGTGTGTGAGGGAGAGAGGAAGGGAGAGAGAGAGAGAGAGAGAGAGAGAGAGAGAGAGAGAGAGAGAGAGAGAGAGAGAGAAGACTTACTTATGGAGGTTTTGATTGTGAACTCAGAGGATGACATATCATGTGGCAATCTTCAAGGATTGGTCATGCCTGTCTGCTTATACAGCCATCTTTATCTGCAATGGCACAAAACCTAAACTTCTTTCTGCAATAGAAACTTAGTAGCTGTTTGTCAGCCTCCTCACTTTGCCCTTTGTTTCAGTGGGAGAAAGGTTCCTGTATTGCCCTAGTACCCACAGGTGAAGTCTGTTTCCCTTGTCCTCTGGATCAGATATGTCCTGCCTGGCACAATAGAACAACTTAAAACTTTCTCACTCTGAGAACCCTAGTTCTAACCAAATGCTACCATCCCTTGCCCGTATCTCAGTGGCCTAATCAAATGGAATTCATTCCTTGCCAACACTGTTGCTGTTCAGTGACTGCCCCTGGTCTCCTTTCCACAAGTGGCTTTGAAGGCTCCTGCAGAGAAAGTAGCAGGATTTGAGAAACTATAAGATACGGGTAAAGGTGTTTTTTTCATTTACATGTGTTTTAATTTATTTTTTATTAATTTTTTTCCCAATCTGCTTTTATACCATTTTAATTACATGCATGTATTAAGGTCAGTTCTAGGTTGAGGAACTAGCAATACAATAGATACAAATAGTCAAGGAACAAGCAACACAATAAACACAAAGAGTCAAAGAACAAGCAAGGCAATAAACTAAGTTCCTTGAACACTCCAGTGACCACTGTTTCTAAGGGCTTATCAGGATGACCAAAATATCTGAGCCTACTTCCTTGTCCTAGCTTAAAGTCATTTTCATGCCTGAAGCTTACTTCTTTGTTCTAGCCTCATGTTAGATTCCTGCCTGAAGCCCACTTCCTTGTCCTTGGCTAATGTCAGACTCCTACATATTGTAAATAGCCATTATGCTGCTATCATATTCTGATTCACTGGATCAGAGTAGTTTACATTTTTATCATCTTAAACAATGAGGAACCTATAGCATGTATTCACTCTGAAGACTGAAAAATCAGCTAAGTGGACTCAATCCATTCAGTACAGAAAAACAGAGTTTTGCTACCTAAAACAAAACAGAGACTATTACGCCTTAACTATCAGTCTGCAGATGCACAGAGGAAGCTCTTTTGTAGTTCCTTACCATTTTGTAACTGTTATTTCTTTTCAAAATGTGCATAAAGCCATGTTTAGAATATAATAGACTTAAATTGCACGACTTTCTCCTAAGGACTTAACTTTATTTATAAAGTAATGTATCTAGATGCAGTTATCAGAAGAATACTTCTAAGAAAATTAAGTCTTTAATTAAATCTAAAATAGGCACTGTGCACCAATACCACAAAAGACTTCAAAAGTCTCTTCATCTGCCAAATGTTACCCTGTTTGCAACGGCTCTTATTCCCGCCTGAATGCCCTGTCTGCTTCCAGAAACCTGAATGACAGGCATTGAAGACTGGAGTCAACAGGGGAGTAGTACTGGATGCAAAAGGACACCACAAATATACTTTGCCGAACATGAATACACTTTTCTGTGACAAAATCCCAAAGATTGGAATTAGTAATTGGACTGATAATTCAGATTAGTTGGTTTTATCACATGGTGCCACTGGAGAAATGAATGGGTGATAACAAGAATTAGCATTGCTAAATATACCTATGTGATATGATTTAAAAACACTGATAATTTTCTTAATTCCTTTCATAACTGTCTTCCCAAATTACCTTTTCACATGTTTTAATGTGGAGAACCAGGGTTGTATACAGACTATGAAGCATACCCAACCCCACACAGTGATATGGGGTTACACTACCCAGTAGGATGAATATTTTAGTGGGGATTAAGTTAGAATAAACAGCTTACATTTTTTCCTCAGTCTTTCTCCCTTTCCTGCTCCCATATGCATGAAGTGAATCATGATCACAAGAAAGAATTCCTACTTTATCCCTCTGCTCCTGAAATTGTCATTTGACCACTATTTGATCTCCTAAGAGTAGATTTAAGATCTAGAGATAGATGTTACAGGGAGCATTTACCCAGCAACACAAAAGGGATCTAACCAACAGAGAAATCTCTAAAGGCTGAAAAAAACTTAAAGATGTTCCGTGTCCTTTGTCATCAGGGAAAATGCAAATTAACATGAGATTTCACCTTACACTCTTCAGAATGGCTAAGACCAAAATCTCAAGCAACAGCAGATGCTGGCAAGGATCTGGAGCAAGGTGAACACTCTTCCATTGCTGGTGGAGTGTAAACTTGTACAACTACTCTGGAAATCAACTTGGTGGTTTCTCAGAAAATTGGGACTAGTTCTACCTCAAAACCCACCTATACCACTCCTGGTCATATACCCAACAGTTGTTCAGATATGTTCATAGCAGCTTTATTCATAATATCCAGAAACTAGAAACAACCCAAATTCCTCTCAACTTTCTTTATCCATTTTATAGAATGAATAAAGAAAATGTGGCTCATCTACACAATGAATCAACTCTAAATAAATAAATAAATAAATAAATAAATAAATAGACTTCATGAAGTTTTCAGGCAAAAGGATGGAACTTGAAAATATCATCCTGAGTGAGGTAAGCCAGAGTTGGAAAGACAAATACTGTATGTACTCATTTATAAGTGGACATTAACCATAAAGTACAGGATAATTATACTACTATAATCCACAGCCACAAAGAAACTCAGTAGTAAGAAGGTCCCAAGGGAAGATGCTTGAATCTTGCTCTGAAGGAGATAGGGACTCCACAAGCAAACCAACAGAGTCAACTACCTTGGACAGTTGGAAGCTCCCAGAGATTGAACCACCAACCAGAGTAAACATGGGATGCACCTACTCCCACCCCATCCCCCACACATATGTAGCAGACAATTTGCTCTTCACGTGAGTCTCTCAAGAGCAGAGGAGCTGCCCCTTGAATCTGTTGCCTGACTATGGAGTTCCCCTAAATGGGCTGATTTGTCTGGCCTCAGTGTAAGAGGATATGCCTAGTCCTTCAGTGAATTCATGTGCCATTGTGGAGTGATACCCAGGAGGGGCCTCCCCCTTCTCAGAGGAGAAAGGGAGGGGGATGGGAGAGAGGCTTTTTGAGGTGGGGACCAGACTAGGAGTAGTGGGTGTGTGTGATCAGGATGTAAAGTGAACAAACAAATTCATTAACGAAAGCCAAGAAGGACCTAACCAAGCACGTTTTGCTAAGTCCTTGCTAACGTTATTATCATTTCTTCATACTCTCTTTTGTCTGGACACAATTTTTTTACAGCTTGTTGTTAATTCTATAAACTTAGTATGAAATACTTTTTTTCCAAGTATCTTTTGGCTTTTATTTCTTGACTTTTAGGGCTGGAAGAGAGTTCGCTTAATTATTGAGATCACTTGCCTCTCTTGCAGGTGACCTTGTTTCAGTTTCCAGCACCCACGTGGTGAAATGCAAATATCTGACCTGATGCCTTCTTCTGACCTCCCAAAGCTCCAGGCAAGCATGATATACATCTTCAAGCTACCATACCTATACAACATAAAATAAACCAAGCTTAAAGACTCTTATGTTACATAATAAATAAAAAGACTCTTATGTTACATAATAATAAATAAATTAATATTTCCCCCTTGTATACCTGCTGTTTGGAGTCGTTTCAGTCATGACCATAGAAAACTATGAAGCCGTTTTCTATTTTCCACAGCTTCAGCATTTGTATCTGGAGGAAAGCCTGCATATTTGTATGTTCATTTGGGAAAATGACTTGATAGCTCTAACATCTGCTCCTAACTCACCCCATCACCAACTTACACTTCACAAGTATCCTTTCCCTTTTCTTTGCTCAGTCATTAAGTCATCAATCTTTCATGATTGAAAAGCAGAATTTTATTTCACATAATTCAGTCTGCATATCTTTAGAAGATTGAATATATTTATATGCTGCATAAATATATGTAAAATGAGTACCTATGAGAATTATACAGATACCTCATCAAGTCCAAAGTTGCCATACCATATGTATTTTCCAGTTTGAACATGTTATCAGATGACAAAATAGTGAAGTAAGAACACCCAATTCTCTTCTTGTCAGTAATCAGGAAAATCAAAAACAATAGCCATACCATCAATAAAAATTCCCTGAAGTAACAAAAATAAACAAACAGCTAATAAGCAATTTGAAAACAGCAGCTACTGAAAGCATCTTTGTATTGCTTGGGCAAGTTTTCAAAGACCATGTTTGTACATACAGGACAGTTATGCAAAACGTAACATATGAGATAGCCATCATTGTTCCCTATGATGAAATGAAACAAGCATCCAAGACATATTACTTAAAGGTTCTTGAATCTATGAGTGCACTAAAATTTAAGCTATCAGCCAGACTCTGCAACAGCCTCAGACATCAGATGACTTTAAGGTGTAGGGCGTGCATCTCACCGTGCATCCTGTGTGTAAACACAAACTGAGGGAAGTAAGTATTTGTGCCAACTATTTATTTCTTTGCTGTTTGACTGCTCCAGTTCCCCAAGGGTTAGGAGTCTATCATCTGCTGCTGTTCCTCAGCTGCTAGGATCAGAACATGTAACACAGATGGAGTGAGTTGTGTTCTCAAGGCTGCTGCTTTGCAGAGATAAGGCTCTAAAGCAGAGAAGTGCTCAGCTTTGCTGCCTGCTGAAAAAGCCTGTGCAACTATCAGTAATACCCACTTGTTTCTTTGTGGTCATGTTAAATAACATAACCTTGCCTACAAAGGTGAAATTTGATGAAAATGGTTTAAACAATTCTCTCTCTCTCTCTCTCTCTCTCTCTCTCTCTCTCTCTCTCTCTCCCCCTCCTTTCCTCCCCCTCTCTCCTCTCCACTCCATCTTCTCCCTCTCTTGTTTCCTCCTCACTCCTCCCGTTCAGATTTATTGCCACGATGCAATGATTTAAGAACCTGGGTGAAATATCAGATCACATTCCTCTACCAGTTTCCTTGAATGTGTTTAATGAGCTATATTGTACCTTAACCTCCTTTGTCATCCAGCTGTCATTCACAGCACTGCAACTCCAAGTCAGAGAAATTGCAAAACATTCCTATGCCCATTAGAAATACATATTTTGTCTGACTATGGCTTTGCAATTAAAGTAAGCCAACTACTAGAACCTGAAAGGAAGGTTGTTTCATAGAATGTATATCAAAATGTAAATATCACTTAATATGAACTCAAATGTACAAATAAAAACCTGTCATCCTATCTTCCAGCCTTTGGAAGGTAGAGTGTGGGTTGAAGGGACATTAATATCTCTGAATAGTACTTCTCACAAACCACTATATTGGCCAGATATCATCAACAGTTTATATTTCCTTTACAGTAATGCATGGAAAATACTTAACATAGGGTTTAGTACTAGAAAATACAGAAAGCTGCTGACTAGATTTTCGATTGATTTCCTCCTGACAGCTCTTAAGTATCTTTTGTCACCCAGTGGGAGTTTCTGGATAAGCAGCTTAGATGACTTTCCTTGGCATGCTTGGACAGTTTTAACATTTGTTTTAGTTAGGACTTTTATTGCTGTGATAAAACACCAGACACAAGAGAAACTTGAAGGAGGAAAGGGTTCATTTCATCTTATATATCTAAGTAACAGTTCATTACGGAGGGAAGTCAGGGCAGGAACCTGGAAGCAGAAATCATGAAGGAACGCTGCTTTAGTTTTTGTTATTTGTGTCTTGCTAAGTCTGCCTTCTTAGCAATGACTACCACATCCCAAGAATGCCAACACCCCTAATGGGCTGGTCAACACTCAAGGAAAATTTCACAGGCCTACCAACATGATAGTTGTGTGGTGGCATTTCTTAGTTTATTACTCATATGATCCCTATGTCAAGTTGACCAAAAGCAAAACAACACAAAACCAAAAATAAAATAAAATAAAATAAAATAAAATAAAATAAAATAAAATAAAATAAAACCAAGATAATGGATCCTTTGTCAGTTTGACACACCATTACATAACTATTCCTATTAAACTATAAACTTTGTTGTTTATCCCCAAGAACTCATATTAATATCAGTATCTCACTATAAAATGCATTTCAACTTTTAAAAGTCCTACAGTCTTTAAAATTTCTTACACTTTAAAAGTTTAGTGTCTTTAAAACTTCCTAACTCTCTTTCAAAATTTGTATCCCTCTAAGATATCCAAAGACTCAACCGTGGGCTCCTATAAAAAAAATATTAAATACTTTCTGATTTCAAGGTGGAAGTCTCAGGGTCTAGATCAAAGTGAAACCGAAGTGTAGAGCTGTGGACTTCAGTGCCAGATTTACAGGACTCGAGATCTTCTATAGCCCAAAGCTGTAGCAGCTCCATTTCTCCTCTTCTGCACTTGGAAGCACATAAAGTTTGATTGTCTCCTAGAATAAAGCCAACCCCGTGCTATAGCTGCTGCTTTCTTGGCATCTCTTACATGCTGAAGGTTCTATTGTAATTGATCTGTATCTTCACCAATAATCTATGCTTTGGTCTGTTTTCAAGGGTTCTGAACCTAGCACATGTTGCCAAGATTCTCTGTGATGCCTTTAACCCTGGGGCTTTTATGACAACTGAGGTTACACCTTTCACAGTGGCCTTTCGTGGCTTCTTATGGTGATGAATGTCACCTGTTCCCTATGACCCCTTCATGCCTTTAAAAGTACTATCTAGAAAACTCTTACATATTACTAAGTTTAGCAGTCAGCACAAAGTCTTGGCTTTCTCTGGACCACAGTTTAGCCTGTGGCCCTGAAGAAACACTTCCTAGATTTTTCCCTCAAGTATGCTGGCCTCTTAAATACAGCTGGTTTCTTAGCCCCAGGAGTCCAGAACCTCAGTTGTTTTCTAAGGAAAGGTTCCATTTTAGTGGATCTATTCTCTTGTTAATTGTAGCCATCTTTTGTCAGCTACAGAAAACCAGAAACATATATTCTTAATTCAAAATAGCATATATGGCTCTGACAGTCTTTGCTTTCCTCTGAAACTTAACAAACTAGTCATCTATTATCTGTCTTGATATCAACATTCTATCTTTCAAACTCCAATTGAACATTTATATAAGTGCTGAGCATTCTGTACTTTTTTCCTAGCCAATAATTTAAAATGATACAACAGTATCTATCCCCAAAACAGAAGGTCATGTTTGTCACAGCAATATCCCACCAACCTGGAACCAATATATTTACTATGTAGGGTTTTTATTGCTGTGATAAAATACCATGACCAAAGTAAACTTGAAAATAAAAGAATTTGTTTCATCTTATAAGTTTAAGTAACAACAAATCAGACCAGAAATTCAAACAGGGCAGGAACTGGAACCAGGAACTCAATCAGAAACCATGGAGGAGTGCTATTTATTGGCTTTCCCTTCACGGCTTTCTCAGTTTGCTTTATCACCCAAACCTCCTAACCAAGAATAGTCTCACCTCCAGTGGGCCATACCTTCTTGTATCAGTAATTAACCATGAAAAATGGCCACAGGTTTGTTTATAATTTGATTTGATGAGGGTATTTTCTCAATCAAGATGCCCTCATCAAAAAAGACTGTAGATTAGATCAAGGTGACAAAATCTAACCAGGACATCATTGAAAATAAATTTCTGTCACAAGTACATCTTACTACATGGAAATAATATTTACAAATTTACTATCACAGATGTAAAGCAGTGAAGTGATTAATTATTCACTGATCTTAAGTTTGCGTATTTGAGTCAATGTGCTTTAGTCATTTATTTCCTTATTAATTTTTGTGATAAGATCTCTTTTTAAAGCTCTGGCTGGCCTTGAACTTGCAGTCCTCTTGCTTCATCTCCTGAGTCATGTAATTACAAGTGTGTTACACAAGAGTCAGCTTCCAAATAGTTCTAGTGTTTGCCCAGGAAGTTCAAAAGATGGTCTTTTTAGTTAAGCACCCATTTGTCAGAAACTTCAAATCATGACCTACCCAAGACTATACTGCATGATTCAGCTCCACTGTATAAATCATGTATGTTTATGGGAGATTATTTTTTGAAATATTTAAATTAATCTGCTGAATGTATATTGCCTAAATACTGTTGTAACTTTTCTAAATATTTTTAAAAATACTTAAACATATAATTTTACATATGGACATATATTTTAAATTCAGTTGACTATAAGGTATTTGATAATTTACATTTCTTATAAGAAAGTAAATTTCAAAGTAACTGAACTATTAATTTGATGTAAAAAAAATCAACTAGAATACACAATAGTGCTTTTGGCAGACTGAATGTTCCATTAGGCAGTGTTAGAATACACTCCTAAGATATTTATCATTTTCTGTGCATCATGAAAACCTAATAAGCCTATTGGAGAATTAGATAACATTCTGCGAAGCCATAGCATATTTTTGTTTTTTTTCAGTCTAACAAAATATTTGTGAAAGCAACTTAAAACTGGAAAAGTTTCTTTGGCTCGTGGCCTCAAGGTTTCAGTCCACAATAAGCTGGCTCCGTTTCTATGGAACTGAAGTGAGGCAGAATGCAATATCAGAGAGGGCTGTATGGATCCAAGCTGATCATCTCCTGGCAGCTGGGAGGCAGAGGGACAGTGACAGAAATGGTTGGCACAAGATAGCACACTTCAAAGACAAGCTCAGTGACCTACTTCCTCTAGCCAGAGCCCAATCTCCAGGCTCTATCAACTTCTAATAATACCATTAAATCATGACTTCACAGACAAAAAAATCCACTAGCCACTTCACAGCCCTTAGGATTGAATCAATCAATATCCAAAGACACAAAATTCAGCACACAAGTCTTGAGGGGCATTTCAGGTTCAATATGTATCATTACTATTCTCTGCTGCCCATGATTTTAAACATTTGGATAGCTGGACCTTCTATACGGTTGTGTCTTTCCAGGTTACTATCTGCCAAGTGGGCTTCCAGTCAATATATCCTCACTGTACAGGTTTTGGAATCAGGAGTCCTCTTCCCTCCAGCCACTGTTACCTTTGGAAGTCATAGTTTCTGTTTACTTGATATATCTTTTGTTAGCCAGAAGGTACATTATTGCTTTTTGACACTAAGTTCTTTGAGTATCTCTGCACTCACTGTTATCTGCTACAATATCATTAACAAAGGGGTCCTCTCTAGAGGGCTTGTGACATGTGAGGGACTCTGTCATGTTACGACGCACAATCATTAAGAGAAGACTCACTGTTGCTACCAGTTGCCAGTTACAAGTTGTAATCTTTCCAAATCGAAGCAAAACTTTTGAGCAAATTAAACAAAGGTAAAAATTACAGCACTCACTGAAAGTGATATTCTTAAACCACACAGTTATAGCATGTTATAGAGAAAGAAGACATGACAAAGAGCTAAGAGAAGAGACCAGCAAGGCACAGTTCGGAGAAAGAGTACTTTAGGATGGCAAACTTCTATTGTCTGCAGGAAATTTTACCCTTCTGAAATTCTTGTGTAACAACAGGCTGCCAGGGGAGCCCCTTCCCCCACCAGCATCTGAATCTTTCACTGGAATTAAATGTTTGATTAGCCATAGGGTTGAGCTCCAGCTGCAGAGTGTTGGGGACTAAATGGATGTCACATTGCTCCACTCATGATTGCTTACATTACTAGACATTTAATTGGCCAGGCCTCCTGTAACAAAGACATCCTTTAGAGAAGGCTTTGCAAATGAATCGAAATTATCCTGCAGCAGCTGAGTGCAAAGCCAGTCCTCTCTTAGGTAAGGATGCACTATTCACACTATCTACATGTACTCTGAGAAGATTTCTAAAAACAAAAACAAAACAAAACAAAACAAAAAAAACTGAGTCTTCAGATTTCTCAGGTGAGCTTCATCAGGAAAACACATTGTCTGATAATCTTTGAACATTAATGGAGCGTGACTAGTTTTCAATAGTTTAATTACTGCATGCCAACCCAGGAGATTAGTGTTTTTACTTCTGTCAGAAATACGGCAATTATGACTGACGTATGTTTGGCATGCAAACTACTCATTGGTAAAGGTCACTTGACCTTTTGTACAATAAAATGAATCTGATCTGACATGGGAGGGTTGATATTGTTGCAAAATTTCTCTTTAGAGCATTTCCTTGTTTAATTCCTAGCAATTAACAAAGGATGTATCACATATAAATGAAAATTCTGTGAGTCTGAGGAAAACATAAAAGCATCATTGGACATTTATAACACCCTTCTTCCTTTGTGACCCTGATTTAAACTTACACAATTCCCTTCCACTGTTTTTTCAGTATCGTTGTGTAGAGTGAAAAATTATAAAGACCATTTTATAAAATATATACAGGCTTTTCTTTAAAGGGCATGAAAAATATAGAAAGTTTTTATGACCCCTAGACCTGAACAAAAGAATGCAGGCTCACTAGTTCCAAGAAAGCAGAACTGAATGTAAGATTTCAGGCCTTCACTGCCCCGATACATTCTAGGAGGAGTACATTATCCCTGAGTCAGAGGACACTTGCTAAATTAACATTCCTCAAGCCTCAGGGAAGAGAACCCACCTGTGGGTGAGAAGGCCCAAAGCAGAAAGACACATTCCTGACCACAAAGAAAGATGCAAGTAAGTCATCTGGATGGTTCCAGGAACTAGGTAACTTTCCACTGTTTTTAGGTTATGTTTCTTTGGTTACCCCTCCCCCCCCAGGTCTTCCCAGTATTCCAGAAAGCTGTAATTTAAGTCTAACTAGATGCTCTGCTAACCTAGATAAGCTTCTGCCTGCAGGAACTGCCCTCCACCTTCATCGACTGGTACAGCCTGCTTATGTTCAAAATTTGTAAAGCAACCAATCATGTGTAACCGCACGAAAATTCCTCCCTTTCCCCACCCTGTGCTATAAAAAGCCCCTCAGTTTGCTGGTCTTTTGTCAAATTCAGCTCCTGCATGTGCAAGCGATTTGACAATGGCTGGCCAACTCTCCCTAATAAACCTCTGCTGATTGCATCCAGGTACGGTGTCTTGCGATTTTTCGGTGGCTATGATTTCCTGAGACTTGAGTAAGGGTCTCCCTGTAAAGCCCACGCAAAAAGGACCTCACGAGATCCATGGAGAACTGCAGAAGCACCCCAAATCACTCAGGAGAAACACAACTTGATGCAATCGCATGAGGTTTACTGGCTAGCCAGGGCTGTCCTCACTTCTAGCCCATGCAGGAGTAGAGGAATTCAGCAGCGAACAAAAGAAGCTTACAGCTTTTAAGGGGGAATCTACATACCAGGTGGGGGTGGAGTTAGGGAAGGGGGAAGGCTGAGAGTGGAGTTCGGGAAGGGGGAAGGAGGCGGAACAGGTCACTAGGTCATCAATACATTTGATCTCAAATTCTTAAGATGGATGGTGTGTCACTTTATAATTGGCTATTTCAGACTAGTTTCACATCGTATATCATGAGTTCTGGTTCAAAGGGGTCAGGCTTATCTCAAACTTTTAGCATCCTGGCACCAACTGTCTCAGGGCTGTTTGTTCAAAGCGCAGCTAGGCTAATCTCGGGCCCAGAGCATCTTGACACCATTGTCTTAGGGCTTGCTTAATTAGGGCCGTGTGTTCAATGGTCAGCTAATTTCCTGGGACTGAGGCAACACAATGTTTGACTTACAGGTTTTTATGTCTTTGTTTTTAAGAGTAGGGTTCAGGGGGTCAACTTAGATTTTTCTCTCTTTCATCCCGAGTTTGGGGGGTCTTCAGTTTCTTGAAGCATATGCATTTTCAAAACATAAAATCAAAGTGGTAAGGTAATGAAGATAATTTAAAATGTAACCAATGCCTGGATGGACTTCAGTGAGAGAGGATGTGCTTAGTTCTGAAGGAACCAGATGTCCCAGGGCAGGGTGGTTCCAAGGGCTTTCTCTTCTCTGAGGAGAGGGTAGCAGTAGTGAGAGGAGGGATTTATAAGGCCGGGACTAGGAGGAATAGAGGGAAGGGATGCAATTGGGATGTAATGTGTGATAAAACGCAAAGTCTGAAAGTGCCTTGGAGGATGTGGAAGGGTTACAATTTACTGTCTGTCATGAATGGAAGTCAGGATAGAAACTCAAGGCAGGAATCGGGAGACAGGAGATGAGACAGAGACCATGGAGGAACTCTGATTACTGGCTTACTCCTCAAGGCTTTTTAGATTGCTTTCCTATGCAACCCAGGACCACCTTCCCTGGGGTGGAACCTTTATCTTAGTAAGCTGGGTCCTCTCACATCACATCAATGACTAATAAAAAAAAATGTCTCATATGTTTGCCTACAGGCAAATCTACAGAGTCAGTTTCTCAGCTGATATTCCTTCTTCCAGAGAGGCTTATGTCATGTTCACAAAGGAAACAATCTAACAAGCACACTTATCAATTTGTACATACAAATGAGCAATAATGTATCTATAATTAATGAACAGTTAACATAATTCTTATACAACTTAATATGTTCATTTCCATTATTAAAAAAAATCATTCTATTTCATCACTGCATTGTCAGATACGCTTTTTACTTGCTCGTGTACTTTCTCTATTCTGAAGTGAAACCTCTGGAATATATGAAATTATTTTCTGTATCAGTTGTGTCACCTTTCAGAAAACGTTACATGATATTAATGCTACCTAATGCTAACTTTTTGTTTATTTTATTAAAAAGTCAATAAAGAGAAAATATGAATCAGTTTATTCCTAAACTGCTATTTATCCTTAGTAACAGAAAAACAACCCTATCAATCTTGAGATGTGCAGTAACTTCTTCTTAAGACCGCTGGAGTCAGGCAGTGGGGTGGGTTGCCAAGAGTTAAAAAAGCACCCTGAGATTGCATTGGAAATAAAAGTTTAATGAAATTTACTAACCCAGAAGCTAATAGAACAAAGCAACTTACTGAGGAAGTGGAACTTTCAACAGCATCAGAATCAACTAAAATCATTGACCAGGAGGGTTTCTTGTTGACTGGGCCAAAAGTTTAGTATCCACATCTCCTGCATGCTAGGGCTGAACCCAGATCACTACTTCTGTCCGTGGCTTTGCTACACAGAGTTGTAGAGGAGAAAGTGGGGGATTTTACAGTTTAGAGGACGTTTGCAATGACTATTCATTTGTTGTGCCTGTTGTCTGAGCCCCCAAAGACCAGCAGAGAGCCAATTCCTAGTGCAATTGCACCAGGGTCTTTATTCAAGCTCGAACTTGGACAAAGCTGCCATCTCTGACGCAGCAGGACAGGAGGGTGAAACCCGGAGCCCAGTTTCAAGCAAGCATTTATAGAGGAAAGCAAACAAGTAAGGGGATTTCTAGCCTGGAGCACATATGATTGAGGAGCTATTATAGAATTTTGTTGGTCTTTTAAATAATTGGTTGGTATGGGGAGCCAAACTATAAACTTCTGCTTTCCTCCTGATTGACTGGCGATTGTTAGGAAGTGAAGTGCCATGGGCAGGCTTATAACCTGGGGACACAGGTTTGTTGGATAACAACCTGGAGACTGGTGCTAGACACAGGTTTGTTGGGGTGGAATCTGGACATGAGTGCAAGATGCCCTTTAGCCTTAGGTCAGGTTCCCTAAGATGGAGTCTTAACTCAGGATCTGCTCTCTCACATTCAGCTTATCTTTTGATAGGAACAATATTGCAGAGAATGATTGAATGTTTATATATGTGCTGGAATCATGTTCCCTCTGTAGATCATAGTAGCTTAGTCTCCAATGCACTTGTGACTTTATTAGAACATTTTGGGTTTGTCCCCTGTGACTTCATGCCACAGTTCTCTCACCTTGGTTTGGCTCACTGAAGAAAAGGTTCAAGGGACATGGAATTTGATGACCTGTTTTTCTCATAGATGACACATTCCATTTTCTTAAATGAATAATCTATGCTAAAATTTGTTAATAGTTTTGTAATGTGCTTATGTTGCTAAGTTTAATTTTATAATAAAAGGCATATATTGTACAATCTAATCAGAGAGGGATAATTTAGTAAAGCATAAACAAAAAATTATAAGATACTACTGTGTATACACATTTTGTGTTAAAATGAAGATGGAATATTAATGTAAAAATGTTAATCAGTTTGGTCCTAGAAGTGTAATGGACATTTGAATCAAAAAATTATTTAAGAACATTAAGGAATAAACCATTTGTTTTTTTAATGACTGAAGAAAATCTCAGATTGTCAAGTTTCAATTAGAAGAGCAAACAGACACAGGCATGAAGCAATGTGATTTCTCAAACCTTCAAGGATTTTCTGAGTTTTCTAACAGTGTGCCATGGCCAGGTGCTTTATAGCTGTTTATTGCATTTTTTGATTGTTTCTGATCAAATTAAATCTAGAAAGCACACTTTCAGAATGGTTGACATATATTACTCTAATAATTTGTGTTGTGATTTTGTTTTTGAAATGTTTAATATTTTTAGTATTAATTCACTCTTTCTTATCTGTCTAGCTTATAGTATGAAGAACAGATATAATTGATATTTTCCTTAAAATTTTAGTCACACTTACACTATATTATAAACACTTTGTCACAGTTCACTTTCTGATTCTGTAATACTACAAAGAAGATAATTTATAAGCAATAAAAATTATCTGTGGTCTTCTGATAGCCCAGTTTGTAAACTGCATGCTTTATAAGCAGGTGGTCTTGAGTTTCATCATGAGAGACTGTGTTTAAAAAGTGAATTTTATGGGACATGCTTGTAACCTCACTGGTAGGGAAGAAGAGGCAGGCAGAGCCTGGGGGTTCCCTTGGTCCATCAGCTTAGCCTACTTGGTAAGATCTGAGATCCTTGAAGAAAACTAGGATTGCCTGAGGAACAGTATGACAATTGTTCTCTAGTCTCTACTTACTGTTGACTCTACACACACACACACAAACACACACACACACACACACACTCACACATGCTCACACAAGCACACGTGTGATGCATATACCTTACACTTGTACAAATAATACTTAAACTGGGTCATAATTTTCAAGATGGGAAGCCCTAAATTAAAGATATGCCACTCTGGGGAGATCTTTTCTGAGTAGCATACATGGCTGAGGCTAGCCTAGCACATGTTTGGGCTGAACACATACTTTTTAATTTCACATCTACTCTCACAATGACTAATGTGTTTCTACAATAATAGCACTAAGTCTTTCATGAGGTGAGAACCTTTGTTCCCTAATCACCTTTTAAAGTTCCCACCTTTGAGTATCGTTATTGCCTCAAGCTTTGGCATGAGATTTGGAAATGATTTTTAAACCATAATACACGTATTATGTCTTTCAAGACTTCATCCAATTATTCTGCATTTTCTTGTGAACTTGTTTGTGTCTTTCTATTTTATTCCGATTGACCAATTTGTATCACATTCTGGTTCAGTCTTTTGTTTGCAGGAGCTTTATATCACTTAATTTAATTAGTTGGGGAAATTCTCCATAATTACTCTTCAGAATTTACTGATTTAATGTTCCAGACTAGTGTTAGAATAGTTTTCTCAACTTGAAAAAATTGGTTTAGATGTTTGTAGAAATGTCTCTGTGATCAAGAGCACTTACTGTTCCTGGAGAGGATGCACTTTCTCTTCCTAGTACCCACATGGTAGCCCACAACTATTTGAAACAATGGTTCTAGGTGATCTGATACTCTCTTCTGGCTTCTTTGGTTTCCAAGAATGCACACAACACACATACATACATGAAAACCCTCACATAAATAATATAAATATAAATATAAATATAAATATAAATATAAATATAAATATAAATATAAATATAAATATAAATAATATAAATATAAATACAAATAAATATAAATATTATAAATATAAATTAACATAAATACAATAAAAATAAACAATTCTTTAAACAATTGCTTTAGAGTTGTTATCAGGCCTACAATAAACTCACCTACAATTAATGATTTGGCTTACCTGTCCTGGCTCAGTGGAACTATTAGTCACTTAAAACACTCCCGACAATTTCTCCAAGTGGAATTAGCTACTGTGAAGAGCAGCTCTGCTTTAAGCTATTTCATGGAATATGTGTCCATTGGACCTATACATTTTGTTTATATGTGAGGTGGATAATGAAAACCATGGATTATTTTGCCTAACCATAATGCTTCAATGTATATCTTTAGATATACATTGCCAGACTTAGGACACATTTGTTTATAAGATTAGCTATTTATTTGCCGTCTGTACAGCCTCTCCAGATTGAGTTTCAGGAACCATGTAAAGGTCATATTCTAGGGAAATCCATCAATCTGAGTTATATTGGATGGTATAAATTCAATTATACTGCATGTGAATAATGGTGGTTATTTCAGGCATTGTTTTTGTGTTCACTATAATAAGAATTTTCATACCACTTACCAATATTTTTTATCTTCTAAAGATATATATATATATTCTTATTTCATCTAATATACATCTGCATAGAAATTGCACACATGTTTATATACATTTTAAAGTTTGAACATTTTATACACGAGCAGAAAGTGTTGTGATCAAATCCATATTCTACTCCTCATTCTCTAGCTCCTTCCTGTTCCCTTTGATCCATTTCTCTCCCGATTCCACATACATATGTGTGTGTGTGTGTGTGTGTGTGTGTGTGTGTACCTATGTGGTTCACTTGGTAATGCTGGTATGTGCACAAGTGGAAGGCCATCTACTATAGTATGAACACCCTACAAAGGGCTATCTCTCTGAAAAATCTAGACCCTCCTTTTCCCATAAGCTCTCTATTGCCTCAGCTAGGAGTGGGACTTGTAAGCTCCTCCCACCTACTGGGATTTGCTGGTTTAATATTGTGCATGCAGTCTCAAACATTGTGAGTTTATCTGGCAATGTGCCTGTCTCTCAACATTTGGGCATGTAACCACAAGATGTTTCACCAGCCCACAAGGACACTTGCTCTACTATGCTCATAAAAAGTTTATTCATAATAGCCAAAAGAAATCTAGATGTCTCTCAATTAAAGAATGGATACGGAAAATGGGGTATATCGACACAATAAAAAACTACTTAGTCATTAAAAACAAGTCCAAGTGGATCAAACACCTCAACATAAAACCAGATACTTTAAATTTAACAGAACAGAAAGTGGAAAATAGCCTTGAACGAAGCACAGGAGACAAGTTCCTCAAGAGAACACCAATGGCTCAAGCACTAAGGTCAACAACTGGTAAATGAGACCTCATGAAAATGAAAAGCTTCTGTAAAGCAAAGGACACTGTCATTAGGACAAAACTACAGCCCACAGATTATGAAAAGATCTTCACTAACTCTGCATCTGACAAAGGGCTAATATTCAGGATATATAAAGACACCAACAAATCAAATAAAGCAATTAAAAATGGGGTACAGAGCTAAATAGAGAATTCTCAACAGAGGAATCTCAAACGGCCGAGAAGCACTTAAAGAAATTTTCAAAATCCTTAATAACCATGGAAATCCAAGTCAAAACAACTCTGAGGGTCTATCTTACATCCATCAGAATGGCTAAGACCAAAAACTCCAGAGATAACACATGTTGACAGGATGTAGAACAAGGGGAACACTACTCCATTGCTGGTTGGGAGTGCAAACTTGTACAACCACTTTGAAAACCAATTTGGCAGTTTCTCAGGAAACTGGGAATAGTTCTACCTCAATAATCAGCTATACCACTCCTGTACATATACCCAAAAGATACTCTATCATTCCACAAGGACACATGCTCAACACTGTTTATAGCAGCTTTATTCATAAATCGCCAGAAACTGGAAACAACCTAGATGTCAGTCAACTGAAAAATGGATAAAGAAAATATGGTTTATTTACATAATGGAATACTACTCAGCTATTAAAAACAAGGACATCATGAATTTTGCAGGCAAATAGATGGAACTAGAAAATATCTTAAATGAGTTAACCCAAAACCAAAAGAATATGTTATGTACTCTCTTATAGATGGCTATTACTCATAAAGTACAGTATGGCTGTACTATAATCAACAGACACAAAAAGAGCCAAATAATTAGGATGGCCCAACAAAAAAATTGTTGAATCTTTCTCAGAAGTGGGAATAAGATATATATTAGAATAGAGGATATTAGAACAGAGGGAGAGTAGCTGGTGGGAGAGGGAGGGGGAGGGAAAGAGAAATCAGGTAAAGGGAGAGCACAGGAGAGAGAAGGGAAATTGGCAGGGTGCCAATCTGTAGCATGTGCCAGAGATCTGGGATTGGAGGGGCCCCAGAGAGTCTAAGAGGGTGACTCTAGCTGAGAATCCTAGCAGTAGGGCATAAAGATCCTGAAGTAGTAACTTCCTGTATCCCAGTGGAGGGATAAGGACATCAACTCACACACAAAATCTTTGACCCTGAATGTGTCCTACCTACAAGATATTCAGGCACAAATATAGAGCAGAGACAGAGGGATTTGCCACCCAATTTGTCACCCAATGTGACTGCCCCACATTGAAACCCATCCCATGGGCAAAGAACCACAATCACCAACACTATTAATGATACTCTATCATGCTTGCAGAGAGGAACTTAGCATAGCTGTCATCTGAGAGGTTCTACCCAACAGCCAATAGAAAGAGTTGTAAAGACTCAAGCTCAAACATTAGATAGAGCTTTGAGAGTCTTATGGAAGAGTTGGGAGAAGGATTGAGGGACTCAAAGAGGACAGGGACTCTACAGGAAGACCAACAGAGCCACTAACTTACACCCTTGGAGGCTCCCAGAGACTAAACCATCAGCCAAAGGACACAGGCTGAACCTAGGCCCCCTGCACATATGTAGCAGGTGAGTAGCTTGGTCTTCATGCAAGTTCCTCAATGACTAGAACCGGAACTGTCCCCGAGTCTGTTGCCTGCCTGCCTGTGGATCCTGTCCCCAAATATGGACTGCATTGTCTGGCCTCAGTGTGAGAGGATGTACCGAGTCCTGCACTGACTTGATGTGCAAGGGATTGTGGGGGTGCGGTACTGGTGGTAGGAGTGACACCCAGATGCAGGCTTCCTCTTCTCAAAGACTTATGTGATACTCACGTGATGAGGTACTGGGAAGAGAGGAAGAGCTGATATTGAGTTGTAAGGGAATAAATAAATAAATTTTAAAAAATCATATATGATTTTGATATGTGTTTAGTTAAATTTTAAGAGTTTATAACATAAACAAATGGCTTGTTCAGTAAATATTTACAGATCCTTTCTCATTTAAATTTATTCTTTGCTACTACTTAATAAAATCATAGTTTGCAAATTTATTTTTGGTATCTTTGTTTCATTGAAGTTTTACCTTGCACCAGCAAATCATTGTTGATCCAGTAGTAAGTACTGGGGCTGCCTTAATGAGTACCTGCTTATCAGCAAAACTGAGTTTTCAGTTCAAAACGAATGTTCTTATTTGGGATGAGTTATTTACGGCAAAGTCCTTTTGCTTTACAATCTTTACTTTTACAAACTTTGCTGTTGTAGGTGTTCATAGGACTTAGTTCTGTCAGTGAGCTGCATATAAAGACCCCCTGATGACAGTGGAAAACATACTAGGTAAAAATATATCAGGTAAAAAAAAAAAAAAAAAAAAAGGGTAGTATGTGAGGATAACTCTTTTCCACCATCCATCAATTTATTGAAACCTCCTGAATTTTTGGCATCTGAAGCAATGACTATTATATGATAATTTACACAAGAACACAAGACAATACATTTGTAAAAATGATGTAGTATAATCTGTCCTTTTAGTAATAGATTGAATTTTATTTGTCTGACGGCTGCTTAGAATAAAGTCTGTGTTTGTGTCAACATTCCTTGATTTCTAATTGTCACATTCTGAAATGCTTTTTTTTAAAATTTTTTTATTGGATATTTTATTTACATTTCAGATGTTATCCCTTTCCCCCCCCCCCCCCCACGCGCCCAGGAACCCTCATCCCATCCCCCATCCTCCTTCTTCTATGAGAATGTGCCCCCACCCAACCCCCACTCCCACCTCCCCACGCTCGAATTCCCCCACACTCTGCTCTCCAGCCTTCATGGGACCAAGGATCTCCTCTCCCACCTATGCCTGACAAGGCCATCCTCCCCTACATATACATTTGGAACCATGGGCCCCTAACTATGTGCTCCCAGGCTGATGGTTTAGACCCTGAGGAGCTCTGGTTGGTTGGTATTGTTGCTCTCCTCATGGGGCCTGCAAAACCTTTCAGCTCCTTCAGCTCCTTTTCTCAAACTCCTCCATTAGGAACCCTTGATCAGATCAATGGTTAGCTTTCAGCATCTGCCTCTGAATGTGTCAGACTCTGGCAGGCCTCTAAGGAGACAGCTATATCAGGCTCATGTCAGCACATACTTCCTGATATCCACATCAGCATCTACCTTTGGTGACTGCACATGGGGTGGATACCCAGGTGGAATGGACTCCAGACAGCCCTTCCTTCAGTTTCTATCCCACACTTTGTCTCCATATTTGCTCCCTTGAGTTTTTTGTTACTCCTTCTCAGAAGTACCAAAGCACCCACACTTGGTCTTCCTTTTTCATGAGCTTCATGTGGTATGTGAGTTGAATTTTGGGTATGTCAAGCTTTTGAGCTAATATCCAGTTATCAGTGAGTGAATACCATGTGTGTTATTTTGTGATTGGGTTACATCACTTAGGATGATATTTTCTAGTTCCATCCATTTACCTAAGAATTTCTCGAATTCATTGTTTTTAATAGCTGAGTAATACTCCATTGTGTAAATGTACCACATTTTTTGTATCCATTCCTCTGTTGAAGGACATCTGGGTTCTTTCCAGCTTCTGACTATTATAAATAAGGAGCATAAGTCCTTGTTATATGTTGGAGCATCTTTGGGGTATATGACCGGGAGTGGTATAACTGGGTCCTCAGGTAAGGCTATGTTCTGTTTTCTGAGGAACAACCAGACTAACTTCCAGAGTGCAATTACACCAACAGTGGAGGAGAGTTCCTCTTTCTCCACATCCTTGCCATCATCTACTATCACCTGAGATTTTGATCTTAGCTATTCTGACTGGTGTGAGGTGGAATCTCAGGGTTGTTTTGATTTCCGTTTCCCTGATGACTAAGGATGCTGAACATTTCTTTAGGTGCTTCTCAGCCATTTAAGTTTCTTCAGTTGAGAATTCTTTGTTTAACTCTGTACTCCATTTCTTAATAGGATTATTTGGTTTTCTGGAGTCTAATTTTTTGAGTTCTTTGTATATAATGGATATCGGGCCTCTATCAGATGTGGGATTGGTAAAGATCTTTTCCCAATATGTTGGTTGCCATTTTGTCCTATTGACAGTGTCCTTTGCCTTACAGAAGCTGTGTAATTTGATGAGGTCCCATTTGTCAATTCTTGATCTTAGAGCATAAGCCATTGGTGTTCTGTTCAGGAAATTGTACCCTGTCCCTAAGTATTGAAGGTTCTTCCCCACCTTCTCTTTTATAAGTTTTAGTGTATCTGGTTTTATATGAAGTTCTTTTATCCACTTGGACTTGAGCTTTGTACAAGATGATTAGAATGGATCGATTTAAATTCTTCTACATGTTGTCCTCCAGTTGAACCAGCACCATTTGCTGAAAATGCTATCTTTTTTTCCACTGGACAGTTTTAGCTCCTTTGTCAAAGATCAAGTGACTATAGGTATGTGGGTTCATTTCTGGGACTTCAGTTCTATTCTATTGATCTTCCTACCTGTCTCTGTACCAATACCATGCAGTTTTTATCACTATTGCTCTGTAGTACAGCTGGAGGTCAGGGATGGTGATTTCTCCAGAAGTTCTTTTATTGTTGAGAATAGTTTTTGCTATCCTGGGTTTTTTGTTATTCCAAATGAATTTGAGAATTTCTCTAACTTTGTGAAAAATTGAGTTGGGATTTTAATGGGGATTGCATTGAAGATGGCCATTTTTACTATATCAGTCCTGCCAGTCCAGGAGCATGGCAGATCTTTCCATCTTCTGAGATCTTCTTCTATTTCTTTCTTCAGAGACTTGAAGTTCTTGTCATACAGATCTTTTACTTACTTGGTTGGATTCACACAAAGATATTTTAGATTATTTGTGACTATTGTGAAGGGTGTCATTTCCCTAATTTCTTTCTCAACCTGTTTATCTTTCAAGTATAGGAATGCTACTGATTTGTTTGAGTTGATTTTATATCCAACCACTTTGCTGAAGTTGTTTATCAGGTTTAGGAGTTCTCTGGTGAAAGTTTTGGGGTCACTTAAGTATACTATCATATTATCTGCAAATAGAGATATTTTGACTTCTTCCTTTCCTATTTGTATCCCTGTGACTTCCTTTTGTTTTCTAATTGCTCTGACTAGGACTTCCAGTACTATATTGAACAGTTAGGGAGAGAGTGGGCAGCCTTGTCTAGTCCCTGATTTTAGTAGGATTGCTTCAAATTTTTCTCCATTCAGTTTGATGTTGGCTACTGGTTTGTTGTATATTGCTTTAACTATGTTTAGGTATGGGCCTTGAATTCCTGCTCTTTCCGAGACTTTTCACATGAAGGGATGTTGAAGTTTGTCTACTGTTTTCTCAGCATCTAATGAGATGATCACGTTTTATTTTCTTTGAGTTTGTTAATATAATGGATTACATCGATGGATTTCCAAATATTGAACCGTCCCTGCATTTCTGGGATAAAGCCTACTTGATCATGATGGATGATTGTTTTGATGTGTTTTTGGATTCGGTTTGTGAGAATTTTATTGAGTATTTTTGCATTGATATTCATAAGGGAGATTGGTCTGAAGTTCTCTTTCATTGTTGGGTCTTTGTGAAGTTTATGTTTGAGCCTGATTGTGGCTTCATAGAACAAATTGAGTAGCATTCCTTCTGTTTCTATTCTGTGGATAGTTTGAAGAGAATTGGTATCAGGTCTTCTTGGAAGGTCTGATAGAATTCTTCACTAAAACCATCTGGTTCTGCTCTCTTTTGGTGGGAAGACTTTTAATGACTACTGTTATTTCTTTAGAGGTTATGGGACTGTTTAGATGGTTTATCTGCTCCTGATTTAACTTTGGTACCTGGTATCTGTCTAGAAAATTTTTCATTTCCTCCAGATTTTCCAGTTTTGTTGAGTAAAAGCTTTTGTAGTAGGACCTGATAATTTTTTGAATTTTCTCAGTTTCTGTTGTTATATCTCCCTTTTCAGTTCTAATTTTATTAATTTGGATACTGTTTCTGTGCCCTCTGGTTAGTCTGGCTAAGGGTTTATCTATCTTGTTGATTTTCTCAAAGAACCAACTTCTGGATTTGTTGATACTTTGTATAGTTCTTTTCGTTTCTACTTGGTTAATTTCAGCCCTTAGTTTGATTATTTTCTGCTGTCTACTCTTCTTGGGTGTGTTTGCTTCTTTTTGTTCTAGAGCTTTCAGGTGTGTTGTCAAGTTGCTAAAGTATGTTCTCTCCAGTTTCTTTTTGTAGACACTTAGAGCTATGAGTTTTCCCCTTAGCATGGCTTTCATTGTGTACCATAAGTTTTGGTATGACAAGCCTTCATTTTCATTAAATTCTAAAAAGTTTTTTAGTAGAGTATTTTGAATAAGTCTTTGAGTATTTTTCAGTTCCACGTGTATTTGGGCTTTCCATTGTTTTTGTTATTATAGAAGACCAGCATTAGTCCATGGCGATTTGATAAAATGCAAGGGATTATTTCAGTATTTTGTATCTGTTGAGGCCTGCTTTGTGACCAATTATATGGTCTATTTTGGAGAAGGTATCATGATGTGCTGAGAAAAGGGTATATTATTTTGTTTTAAGATGAAATGTTCTATAGATATCTGTTAAATCCATTTGGTTCATAACTTCTGTTAATTCCACTGTGTCTCTGTTTAGTTTCTGTTTCCATGATCTGTTCATTGCTGAGACTGGAATGTTGAAATCCCCCACTATTACTGTGTAAGGTGCAATTTGTGTTTTGAGTTTTAGTAAAATTTCTTTTATGAGTGTGAGTGCCCTTGCATTTGGATCATAGATGTTCAGAATTGAGAGTTACTCTTGGTAGATTTTTCCTTTGATGAGTATGAAGTGTCCTTCCTTATCTTTTTTTTTTTTTTTTTTTGATAACTTTTGGTTGAAAGTTGATTGTATTCAGAATTTGAATGGCTACTCCAGCTTGTTTCTTGGGGCCATTTGCTTAGAAAATTGTTTTCTAGCCTTTTACTCTAAGGTAGTGTCTGTCTTTGCCACTGAGGTGCATTTCCTGTATGCAGCAAATTTCTGGGTCCTGTTTTCATATACAGTCTGTTAGTCAATGTCTTTTTTATTGGGGAACTAAGTCCATTGATGTTAAGAGATATTAAGGAAAAGTGATTGCTTCTTTCTGTTATTTTAGTTATTAGAGGTGCAATTATGTTTGTGTAGCTATCTTTTTTTGGGGTTGTTGGAAGACTACTTTCTTGCTTTTTCTATGTTGTAGTTTCTCTCATTTTGTTGGAGTTTTCCATCTATTATCCTTTGTAGGAATGGATTTGTGGTAAGATATTGTGTGAATTTTTTTTTTCATAGAATATCTTGGTTTCTCCATCTATAGTGATTGAAAGTTTTGTTGGGTATATTAGTCTGGGCTGGCATTTATGTTCTCTTAGAGTCTGTATTGAAAGGGTTAAAATTTTTCAAAATCTCCTAACAGGCTGAGCAGAAGAACCAAGAGTGCAGGTCAGCTTGGTCATGAGCTCTGTGTTTCAGAAACTTGGCTGACCACAAGATAGATGGTTGAGTACAAATAGACTCTTTGAGAATAGCCTATACAAATTGTTCCCCATGACTGTTCCTTGGACCCTGTTACAAACTGAATAATGGGCTGGGACTTTCCACAGGTACTCTCCAATAACCCTCCTTCACTCCCCCTGGGTTGTGTTTTTTTTCCTTGTGGTTTTTGCCTTTAAATTTTCTCTGCCTCCAAAGCACCAGGGTCAGACCCCACTGCCTTGTGTGGGTCATGGGTCTGGACCTCAGCATGCTGATTGAAATATACCTCTTGCTGATTGCATCAAGTCCATGTCTTGAGAGTTATTGGGTGGCCATGAATTTTTGAGGCTTGGGTGAGGTCCTCCCTTCGTGGGGCCCTTACAGTATGATATCACTCCAGGATCTTCTGGCTTTTATAGTCTCTGGTGAGAAGTCTGGTGTAATTCTTATAGGTCTGCCTTTATATGTTATTTGACCATTTTCCCTTACCGCTTTTACTATTTTTTTGTTTTGTTTTGTGCATTTGATGTTTTGATTATTATGTGACAGGAGGAATTTCTTTTCTGGTCTAGTCTATTTGGCATTCTGTAGACTTCTTGTATATTTAAAGACACCTCTTTCTTTAGGTTAGGGAAGTTTTCCTCTATAATTTTGTTGAAGATGTTTACTCAGCCTTTAAGTTGGGAGTCTTCACTCTCATCTATACCTATTATCCTTAGGTTTGGTCTACTCATTGTGTCCTGGATTTCCTGGATATTTTGTGTTAAGAACCTTTTTCATTTTGCATTTTCTTTAACAGTTGTTAAATGTTAAAACAATGTTTTTCATGGTATCTTCTTCACATGAGATTCTCTCTTCTATCTCTTGTATTCTGTTGGCGATGCTTGCATCTATGACTCCTGATTTCTTTCCTAGGTTTTTTATCTCCAGGGTAGTCTCCCTTTGGGGTTTCTTTATTGTTTCTACTTCTGTTTCTAGATCCTGGATGGTTTCGTTTAATTCTTTCACCTGTTTGGTTGTGTTTTCTTGCAATTCTTTAAGGGATTTTTGTGTTTCCTCTTTAAGGGCTTCTACCTGTTTACCTGTGTTCTCCTGTATTTCTTTAAGGGAGTTGTTTACATCCTTCTTAAAGTTTTCTATCATCCTCTTGAGAAGTGATTTTAAATCTGAATCCTGCTTTTCTGGTGTGATGGGTTTTCCAAGACTTGCTATGGTAGGAGAACTGGGTTCTGATGATGCCAGGTAACTTTGGTTTCTGTTGCTTATATTCTTGCACTTGCCTTTGCCATCTGGTTAACTCTAGTTCTAACTGCACTCACTGTCTCTGACTGGAGACTGTCTTTCCTGTTATCTTGATTGTGTCAGAACTCCTCAGAGTCCAGATGTCTCTGTGATCCTGTGATCCTGTGATCCTGTGATCCTGTGATCCTGTGATCCTGTGATCCTGAGCTCCTGGGTTGAAGAGCTCCGGACTCAGACTTCCTCTGGGATCCTGAAATTCTGCTGCTCTGAGTTCAGAAGTTCCACCACTGCTCTGCTGCTCCAAGAAGGTTCAGGATAAGGTGTCTTCACGGGAGCAGACAAGCCAGGTGTCTACCCCAGCCAAAAGGCACATTCTGAAATTCTGAAAGGAGATTTTCAACTTAGAATCATTTATTTTGTCTCACTTTTCCTACAGTTTTCTTGACTGAAGACAATATGGCTGTGACTAAGACTGGGATAATCTTTCTGGATCATACAGACAGCCCATCATAGAATCTATTGAAAATAGCCTAACATGATGGAAGCACGGTATTCATCTAATTCTGTAGATCTCTGTTCTAAAAATGAAACATCTGAAATTCTACAAGAGTTTAATTTACATTTTTAACAGGGATTTTTTTTTTATTACTTTGGTTCTCTGTGCAGTGAGCCACATAATGAAAAGAGTATCTGCTTCAGTTGTAAAGGAAATGAAAGTCCCTTGCTTTTTGTTTTTGTTTTTTTCATGTTACACAGGAAAATTATCTTCCTGGGTTCAAAAATATAAACTGCATAGGTAAATTTACGAACATGTACAAGTAAACATACTTCTTTTAAACCAACTTCTCTATGTGAGGAAAAAAATAGCACTGGGAAATTCATTAGAAGGGATTATACTGGCATACATGTTTAAATAAAATCACACTTGGAAAAACAACTATCATCTAACCATTTGTACTGGTGTTCTTAGGCAGAGCTTTTAAAGGAAATAAACCTTCTAAGCTGAGCATGGTGGTACATGCTGAAGATCCCAGCACTGGGAAGGCTGAGTATGTGGAGCAAGGATAAGTAAGTGTGTGGGAAGAAAGAAAAGATGCTACTTTTAGATGATGAGCAACAGCTAGAACAGACTCCACTTAATACAAGAGAAGTGGCATCTTCCGTTCTGACCATGCTACCCATGATCAGGTCATAGCACTCAATTCACTCACTGCCAAGAATTCAAAAGAACTCAGATTGCTTCAAGGTGGGATGGGCTTTTTTGGAACTATGAATAATACTTTGGTAAGGGTGATTCATCAGATAATTGTTTTCCTTAAAGACTGTAGGGTTTGTTGTCTGTTTTTGCAATCATTGGGTGTCAGGAACAGGTGTCAGCTTCTTTTCTTCTGGAATCCTCAAATATCTGACTTCCTGGAACTTTGAGCTCAGTTGCAGGGCCTTAGTTTTATCCAGGGATGCTGGGGTATATTTTACATGTACTGATTGAGTTTGAGGACAACGTTAGCTGTATAATGAGACCTGTGCTACAAAGTGAAACAGAGAGAGGGAGAGGGAAAAGGAGAGGGAGAGGGAGAGGGAGAGGGAGAGGGAGAGGGAGAGGGAGAGGGAGAGGGAGAGGGAGAGAGGGAGAGAGGGAGAGAGGGAGAGGGAGGCAAGAGGAAAGGAGTAGAGAGAAGGAAAATGGGGAGGTAGGAGAAAGGGAAAATGTAATTCATAGAAAACAGTATTTAAACTTAAATATTTCAAAATTATATTGAAAACGTTTTAGTAATTTGCGATACTTTTCATTTAATTTGATACTTGGTTTTATATATGTATGTTTAAATGCACATTTTAAGTTTTTAAAAACCAAATTTCTGTTTCTAGGAAACAAGTGGTTTATTATATGATATCCCTCAGTATAAAAATTAATTGTTATTAAAATATTTGTATTTTAGTGGTATAAATAAAAGATGTTATTCAAATATGTATCCTTCTTTTGAGACATTAGATATTCAGTGCAGGTATATTTAATTGTCTTATTAAAACATATAAATCTGATTCTTAATTACTTTCCCAAAGAATGTCTGCAGACAATAGCTTCAGGAAGGTCATTATTTAGGGAAAGAAAAGATGTTGTCTTTCCCAGCTGAGTAGTAGTTTTAGAATAATCCAATGTCTTTAAATGGAAGGTCTACCTACTCATTCACTGTCTGGGAGTTGTGCATACAAATTCAGACAACTCTTTCATTGCCTTGAGCGTGGCTGCAGGATAGTCAAGCTACTTGCTGATTTCCAGCTAAATTTAACCAAAGTTTACTTTATAAAGGGTCCCTTGGCTGTAGTAAGAGGCAATTTTATATCTCACTTGACTGATTCTCCCAGACACACAAGTCAGTAATTTGGTAACCTTAAATCCCAGTTTAAGTTGTTTTACTGTGAGATAACCACTGGGTAGGTTTGCCAGGGTGTTTGCATTCCTTTCTCTCTGCAAAAGAGTTGATTTAATAGCCTCTGGGAGAATGTTATTGTTTGATGGATTTTCTCATTCTGAAGTCTGTTTTGGGGGATTTAGGAAAAAACTTACTATCTTTTAAGTCAGATGTCATCTATTTATCTTTCTGATCCTGCCACAATCATGTTTTCCCTTAAATATAGAATTTAAAATCTCCCACACCTGATTTTGAAATTAACACTAGTGTTTGTCTTAAGTTGTGTGCTGATCTCTGAGTCACCAATTTTAAATATGTATGCTGGTAGACCAAAGTCAAGGTATGATGTAACAGTGCCTGGCACAGAGTTACTTAGTAAAATAAAATTTATCTCCTTCCATTTATTTTTTACTATTGTTGTGTTTTATAAAAACAAAGAGAGAAGGAATATGTTTGGTGGATGTGTAGTCAGGTGGCGGGGAGTGGAAGGTGGTCTCTCTGCAGGCCCATGCTGAGGCATTCCTTCCCCTTGGAGTTACTAACCAGGAGAGAGAGAGAGAGAGAGAGAGAGAGAGAGAGAGAGAGAGAGAGAGAGGAGCGCTGGCCTTAAGCAGGTGGAGAGAGGGGGGAAGAGAATGGGAAAAGAGGGGGAGGGGGGGAAGGGATGAAAGAACAGAGGGAGTGCAAGAAGGCAAGAGAGAGCAGAGGGGCAAACAACCCCTTTTATAATAAATCATGCAACCTGGCTGTTGCCAGGTAACTGTGGGGTGGAACCTAGACAAAATGATTAATTGATAGACTATGGGTATAAATAGTGTTTTTAACTCACCAGATATTTTTAAAATATGGTTCATTTTGTTTACTTTTATGTGTATAAATATTTTGCATGAATGTTTGTAACTCAATTGAAACGCCCATGAAGGGAAGAGGATAGCAGACAGTTCTATGCCACTATGTGTGTACTGGGAATTAAACTAGGTCCTCAATAAGAATAAGTTCATTTAACTACTGAGAATTAACCTTAACTACTGCCTATATATGTATCTGTACTCAGATTTAAGCAAAATTTTGTTTCCATATTTTTTGTCTCTGATTCTTAATATGCATTCAAGAAAGTTCCTGAATATTAGGAAAGTATGTGACTTGAACTTAGAAATGCATTGTTGAAAAACAGTAGCACCAACTTTCCTGTGCACTTGGCTGGTGTGCATTAGGGGAACTTATTGAATAAAATTTATTTTAACAATGAAGCAATTCATCAGCACTTAAGAATTTATAATCTGAAGATATTAAGCTTGTATTCAAAGGGATATCTTTAAAAGTAGAAATGGTATTTAATATTCAGGTTATGTCAAGCACACTATTTAGCTTCTCTTCGGCTTTAAACATTGCTTTACATAAGGTCTAAGGAATGGACCCTTCATTATTTCGATGAATTGTGCTAGTGTTCTATTATCCTGAGGATTAGGCTTAAGCAATAAATCTTTGTATTCAATGTGACTTTTCATGTCTGCATAATTACCTTAATCCTACCTAGACTTTTGTACTTACACTTTAGAATTCTTCATCTTCTGTAAGCTCTATAGCAATATTGTTCCAGTTTCACTTGTAGAGGAAATTTCCTCTCTACTCTTGAGGGGAAGCCAGAAGTTTTTCTTAGTATTTGGTAGCCATGTTAGTATTTTGCAGCTACTGTAAATCAGATTTACTATTGGGACACAGAAAACTAAGGATCAAGGCATAGTATATACAACAAAACATCAACTATTTATATTTCAGTGGCTTTAGATTAATTGATATCTATAAACCCTTATATAAATCACAGTCTTGCAATTTGAAACATCTTTCTTGAACTATTGTTTAAATATAGTTAAGAAGGCACTATTAGTTCACTATAAAAGAAAATAGAAGAAATATGGTGATTCCACTGAGGATACACAGAGAATTGGAAAAAGATGCTCCTCCCACCCAAGCTAGGAGTCATAGATTTTTAAATCCATCATTACTTTAAGCACGTAAAGAAGACTCTCAATTGTAACATACAAAGTACTTAGCCCAGTCTAGAGCAGAAAGCATTCATTATTGCTTTTATACACAGCGAAGCATATCATGAAAGGAGATGCCTCCATAGCTATGACTAAGAAAAAAAGTGCTTAGATGTTTATTAGTGAGATGCCAAAGGCTGATGTTAGGTGGATGTGGTATCCATAGAAAAGACAAAATGTGCATAATGTGAACTCTTGGCATCACTAAAAATTCATTGGAAAGAATGAAGGCAGAAAAGAATTTTGCATCTTCCTGCAAAATTTTAAAGGTAAACAAGACCCCTGAGAGAGCCACATGCACAATGCAGGTATCCATCAAGCATTAACATAACAGGCACAAGTCATGAGAATGTGACAGGTAGTTAGGAAAATGTATCCTAGCCACCCTTGTCTTGTGTTTAGAAGGTAATGCAACTGAAAACACCTGTGAGTAGTAACCCTACAGTGCAGATAGATGCAGAGATCTCTGAAGCCTGAGGACCACACATAACACTGGATGGAATCTCTCCAGATATATTGAGTATTACAAATAGCACAGAGTATAATCCATCTGGTTGGATGTGGGGAAAGAAAAACAAATGAAATTTCTCAAAGTTTGAGAGTTGGGATGATGGCTAAGTAGCAGATGGCCATCTTCCAAGTCTGAAGACTCCAGTTTAAATAGAGAGTACCTATGTGAAACTCAGGGCAGGCATGATGGCACAATCCTATATTCCCAGCTCTGCATTACAAGAGATGGAGGAATCTTTGAATCTCCCTGGTTATAAAATCTTTCTGAATTCATGAGGTCCAATTCCAGTGAGTTACCCTGTTACAAAAACTAATGTAAACCACAACACAGAAAGACACTCAACTCTGATCCTTGGTATCTTCATAATCATGCATATACATGAAATACACATGCACATGAACAAGTATGCCCAGCTATATTACACACACACACACACACACACACGCTTCTCCAAGGTTTGTGAATATGAAATCAAGTCTGAAGACAGGGAGACACAAATGCTTAAATATCTAAATTTCATATTTGCAAAAGAAATGTGTTTGCTTTTAATTTTTAATTTCTTGTGTACAAGTGTTTGCTTATATGTATGTATGGGTAGTGCAAGAATTTCTGGTGCCCAAGGAAGCCAGAAGATCACTGCAATAGAAGGAGTGCTTTTAAATCCTCTACCACCCTGAAGAAATATTTAGAATCCACATTCTAATAGATTGAAACCTATATTAAAATAAACCTAACTACAGCAATGAAAAGTAAGTGACCCAGCTTACTGACAGACATATGTTGTGGTTAAGATGGGTAGTCATCTACACGAGATCTAGAATCAATTTGGAGACAAATCTCTCTGCATGTCGGCAAAGTGAGAAGATTCAACCTATGTGAGGATGACAGCAGTCCACAGGCTTGAGTTCTAGACTGAACCAAAAGGGGAAAGTGAGTTGAGATTCAGCACTCCACTCTCTCTGCTTCCTGACTACAGAAATGATGTGACCAGTTACCTACGGCTTCTGTCACCATGATGGACTAATGGACCATAACTTTGGATCATTACGTAAAATGAACCCTTTCTTAGGTTACTTTTGTCAGACATAGTTAAGTGTATTTATATTAATATAATATATAATAAATATATGAATATGTATTCATATAAGTATTTATTGTTAAAGATTTTCTAGTATGTAAGCAAATGGTACTAGACAAATGAAGAAGAATCAAATGAAACTAATTTAGAGAAAACCAATCCAAAATATATAAATGTTTAATCAGTAGTTTAAATAACTATAATAATATTTTAAAAATCTTGTAAAATATCAGCTATTTTAAAGTAGCCATGAAAAATGCATGAAACATTGTATGCAAAAGGAAGATGACAACATGTTGTTGGAGAAGGGAACTATGAAGAGCAGTAGATACAAAAACAGCCAAAAATATGAAAACATGGAGCTAAAGAACTTTTCTGATAAGCCTATAAACAGACTGAATAGCAGAAGGAATACTCAAGAGTCAGTGGCCTACATACAGGTCAGTGGGTAATTATCAGATTGAAATATTAAAAGCATGAATAAAAGAAAAGAGAATCATATTCTACAAAAACAAAAGAAGAAAAAGATGGAAGGAGGAAATAAGGAAGGATGGAAGGAAAGAAAGAAAGAAAAAAGGAAGGAAGAAAAGAAAGGAAGAGGGAAGGTGGGGGAAGGGAGAGAGAGAGAGAGAGAGAGAGAGAGAGAGAGAGAGAGAGAGAGAGAGAAGAAAGTCAGTTATAGTGAAAAGACTTACAAGACAAAGATATTACATTCAACCCAACGAGAGATTGAGGCTAGAAATGTTGGGATGGTATCTGAACAAAATTAGATGTATGAAGCCTCCTATATCTACAGATCAATATTCATTAAATATGGGGATAAAATAAGATATTTTCAGATAAGCAGAAGTTCAAAGATTTTTGTCTGTAGCAAATATTCACTATAGCAGGCTAAATGTTTTGTAAGTGACAGAAAAGCATTGGCTTAACCCCACACAACCTCCATCTGCAGCATCAGAAGCAGCAGCAGCAAATAAGTAAGTGAATATAAAGACTGCATGTGGTTTAATAAATCCTACTTTTATGTAGTGTCTTGTCATATAAGGAATTAAATAAATGGTAAGAATACACAGAACAGGGCAGTGCTAATTCCTTTTGTTTCTTTAAGATTTGTTCATTGTTCACAAAGTAGTAAGTAAAAAGTAAGCTGTGAAGATCAACTGTAGTAAATTAAAAATGGACAAGAAAAACTACAGAAATAAATAACAAAAGAGACACAACTGAAAATCAACAGAGGAGACAGAATGGAATAGTGAAAACAGCAACCAACTCTAGAGATGGAAAACAAATACCACAGTAGTGGACTTAAACACAAACATACCAATTATACATTAAAAGCAAATGCCATTTGGTTTTTCTAGAAAGTTTACACAAGGCAGAGTAGAAGTTAGAGATATTTACTCAAGGTAAAGAGACAAATAATATGTTTATTCATGAAAATGCCTGTGAATAATAAAGAGGAACACAGCAGGAATAAAAAGGAATCCTTTTGTTGCTCTTGATGCAAATTTAGTGCTAGCAAATCTTGGAAGAGAAGGGAAGTAGGTTGTGTGGAAGTAGCTTCTGCTTGAATATTCAGCTCTTGCTGTGGCCTATTGTTGATGCTGGCCTGGTTCACCTGGTCAGAGCCTTGCTTAGCAGATCTCCCTGCCATAAAGTCATTTTTTCTTCTTTCCTGATGTTTCTTTGAGAACAAGTCACTAACAGTAACTGTTCAGACTGATTCAACAACAAAAGAATGAGTGTAAACTACAGAAATTTATTTTTTCCTGCTCTGGAGGAAGAAACTAATCAGTGTGCTGGGTGCTGCAGTGTCAAGTGTGTTCTGTTCTTGTCCTCAAGTAAGATCTTCCTGCTTTCTCTGAGGTGAAGGAAATGTATGGAGATATTTCTACATCATTTTCTTTACAGACACAAATCAGTTTATGAAGGCAACTCATCACTTTCAAATGGTTCCACCTCCTAAGATTTGTCCAGATGAGTAATTACTATAATATTTGGAAAAATTTAGACCATGCCAGGGAGCTTCATTTTTATGAAAATTTGTAATTTTTAAAAGCCATATAAGTGGATTAATCTCTTTTCTGTATTTGTCTGTATATTAAATTATTATCAAAAACTCATAGACATTTGCCATCTACATTGTGTTATAATTCAATACCACATATTTTAACTGCTCAACTTTTGAAAGCCTTGGAAATTTTGAGCTTATTTAGTTTTTCTTGCCACTTTTTGACCTGCGTCAATGAGGGAGCATCATTTACACACTTGTTGGTAAGTTTTGTGAGAAGTTGTGAAGTGCCCTTGCTGGCTGCCACCTTGTGCTCTTACTAGCAGTGAATCAGAATCCTGTATGCTCTGAATCCTGGACAACACTTGGAACATTCGATGAAGTGTCTGCTGTTCATCTATTAATGAAATTCTTTGAGCTTCAAGAAAGAATGTCATATTTGTGTGAGTCTGTCTTGTGTTATTCTGCAGGATTGATCAGTATGTTTATCCCTTTATCAATAATGATTTTGATTATTGAAGGTTGGTAATAAATATAGATTCCCATAGAGTGAGTCTAAATTTTTCATTTTACTTTAAAGAACACTTTCATTAGTAACTTTTATGTAGACGTTGATTTATTTGTCAACAGGGTATATGTGTGCATATTTGTGCATATATACATACCCACAAGCACTATACACAAGACCCTTAGCAACTGTACCACTTTCAAACATTTCCCCCCATTGGCTTGAAGCTTCATTTCTATAACGGTTTCCTTTACAGTACAAATATTCTAAATTTTTAAATAAGATTTATCATCATTTTCTTTAATTTTATTATTCTGGTTAAAATCTCATGGTCAAACCTCATTGTAAACTCTACTTGATAGATATTTTCTAAAAGTTTGTTTACGTTTGTGTTTTGCACTTAGGTCTGTGATCTCTGTAGAGTCATTTTTGACATAAAATGTGAGATGTGTCTAGCTTCATTTATTTGAATATGGAGCCACAACTACTTTGCTTATTTTACTTTGTGTTTGGGAAAAAAATCAATTGCCTCTATTTTTGAGTCTATTCTGAGGTCTCTATTCTGTTTCATTGATCACCATGTCTGTCTTGGTATCGATAGTAGTCTGATTACTGCAGCAGACTTGAAAAGCTGATAGTGTGAGACTTCACACTTCTCTTGTGAACAGTTGTTTTCATTATTTTAGTACTTCATCGTGCCATATAAATATTGAATGATTTTTATCAACAGGACATCTAAAAAGAAGCTTGCTGAGACTTTGATTGCGATTGTGTTGAATTTACAGATCAAATGGAGAAAAAAGAATCCAACATTATTGAATGTACCAATTCCTTGTTCCTGTTATTGCTACATACTAAGATAAAACATATATACCTGAAGTTAAAGGGAAATACCTTATATAATAGAATTGAAAAATTGTACAAAGTGAGTACAATATACCAGGATGTGTTCCTGTGGGTTTCAAAGGGAAGACGGTATTAGACTGATCTCTGAACACATTGGGACTAAATGAAGAATAATAGTAAGGTGTTTTTAATTTTTTTTAAACATGAAATTTGTGAAAATGAGTCAATACTCAGACCATGGATCAAGGAAAAGATGCACGACAAGAGACACTGGATAATAGAAATTAAAAAATAATGAAAACATATTTTTAATGTACGTGAGGCATATCTATTGTTCAACCGAGGGCAATTTAAGGCATTTAGTGACTGCATGTTTACAAGTAAAGGTAGGTCAGTTTTATGATCCAGGTCTCTTACAGTAAACCTGCAAAAAAAAAAATCATTTGATTGTGTCAATCCTGAAAGTCAAGAGAGGACAATGTGCCAACAAAGGAATGTTCTGACGCTTGATAAAGTAGTAAAAGGTATATTCTCTAGAAAATATAATTTGTGCAAGACACAAATTAGCAACTCATGAGTTGAAGGTATGAATATTCAAACACATTTTATATACACTAAAAAGAAAAGAATTTGCTACACATATTTATTCAGATAAGTCCAATAAATCAGGTATAATATATGTAACAAACTTCACTGCAATAAATAGCACAGTAAGGAATTTAAAAAAAAATCAGAAAATCCTGTTAATAGCAACAAGATATATACAGAATTATATAATAGAAAATTATTGCAAAGTTGAGAATGGGAGACTGTTATGAACTCAGTAGACAAGTATATTTCTGGTTGTAAAATCAGACAACAGTATTTGATAAATTGGAAGATATTCTTAGTAAGTAAAATACAAACACTATTGAAAATGCTTTAGCATATTGGTACACATATAGAATCCCAGTACACTGGAATATGATGTATGAGTATGCATGAGGATGAAGGATTTCAAGGCCAAATGAAGCTAATATTGTTATTTTTCTCAAAACCAATACGTACACAAATTATTAGCAAATTGAATTCTTCACATCATAAACATTTTCAAGAATATATGTTTGTTCCAGGAATACAACTTTTACCCAATCCATGACAATATACAAAGATCATTTAATATAGTTACTGCGTTAGTGTTAAAAATACACACACTCCTCAATTCATCGGCGTTTATGACAAAATTAAAGATACAGTCCAGACAAACTTCCCGTTGAGCTAAGGAAGGAATGAACTATTCCTAACTTTATGAAGCATCTGAATATTGCTGAAAGCGACATCATTCTTATATTCAAATAGTCTGCAATTTTCTTCATGAAATCAAGAACATGACATAGAGTTTCACAATCTTTTATTTTTAGCTTTTTTTTTTTATTTTGTGAATTATTTATTCATTCATAGTCTTGGAAAGTAACTCAGCCCACACCCCCAGTTCAAGCTCAGTATCCTTACGAAGCTCTTTTTTTCTTGCTGAGAAATGCCCTACCATGAGAATAATCTAGTGCTCTCTCTCTCTCTCTCTCTCTCCTTCCCTCCCCCACCCCTCCCCTCACCCCTCCCCCTTCTCTCTCTAATTCAACTATGTGTCACTTGAAATAATTCTTCTCATTCTGTATAATGTTGCTTGTATATATGTTTTTAGAACTGAGCATTTTGTAGTATGGCCAAGGAAACTCTGCAGAAGATGGGTGAAAAGGTTGTAAGAGCCAAAGGATCAGGGAGTTTATTATGACATTGGTTCTCCAAAGAATGTAGCAGAGAATGGCTTTGTCTGGCATCAATGGGAGAGGGAGCTCTGGGTCCTGTGAAGGCTTGAAGCTCCAGTGTAGGGGAATGGTAGGGTGGTGGGGCAGGAGTTGGCAGGTGGTTGGGGGAGCATCCCATGGAGGCAGGGGGAGCCTTGTGGAATGGGGGGTTTTCAAAGGGGAAACCGGGAAGGGGAATAACATTTGAAGTGTAAATAAACAAAATGACAAATTAAGAGAAATAAAAAGAATGCCAGAAGCTTACCAATATTGCTCTCTAAACAAGAGCCAACCCTGTCTAACCAAAACAGACGTGCTAATGTGAACTCAGAGAAACCCACAAGGCCTGAATCCTTCATAGGGTAGTGTAGAGCAACTAAGGAATTATGATTGTTGGGGGAATAATCTTCCCAGGCAAGGCCACACCACTAACTTTGTAATGCTACATTGTAGGGAGATATTTGGCAGTTTAATATGGCAAAGAAAAGAAACAAGTTGTATAGAACTTAGGCAGATGTAGGTCCCGGTTCCAGAGGGGTCCCACGAGGATCTCCGGCTTGGCTAGGGACAGGGTGCCAGAGGGATAGTCCCCTACTGCAGCTCCCCTACTCCACTGTCCATTAGTCTGTGGCCTGACCCTGTGTGGGAGGTCTGGGCCAAAGGGGACAGTGCTGTCTCCACCGATGCCTCCATCTGCATCTCCGCAGTCTCAGGATTACTCCCAGGTGCTGCACTTTTTCTCTCTGTACCAAGCCATCCAGGGAGCAGGGAGGGGAGAATGTCAGAGACATTTCAGGAGAGTAGACCTCTTCCCAAGTGTTATGGCTCTAGTGTTACAGCTCTTGCAACAGAAACTCTCAGACAATGGGATGAGTCTTACACACCTTTTACTTATCTTGAGTTAGCTCAATATATACAGTTTTAAGGTGGGTAAAGTTTGGCAGCCGATAACCCCTACTGGCTTGGTCTGAGATCTTGGGGATGCCTCAACTACATGTAGAGGAGCCTGAGGCACTGTTCCTACATGACCAGTGGCCATTGACCTCTCTGTGGGAGGGGTTGTGGGGGACTGAGACTGAGTGAAAAGAGCCAGGCGCCAGGAGCTCCTAATGTCTTCTATCCCATGGGGGTCCGGGGTTCAAAGCTTATGCTCCAACAGGTGCCGAGCTGCATCTCACAGCCCACCGCCCCACAGGGAGAACATCTTTTTCATATTCAGAAGAACCTATCGAGCAATTCCAGTGAGGTTAAAAATGAATTTAGCAGTGGTACAGGTCACAATGTCAGCATACACAATTTAGTTCTATATCTTAATGATATCAGATTAAATGGAGAAAATAAAATTAGAAATCTACTTTTAAAATCGAATAGAGATTGTAAATGAATCCATTAGCCATTTGGGTTACCCAGAATCACAGAGTGAATATGTAGGCCAAAATTTCAGATAGGAAATCAAATTTATTACAAGTGACTTTATTAAAGTGAGAACACTGGGGAGGTAACCAGGTCACCAGGGTGGAGACCTTGTGAAATGATGTAGTGACTTTATATAATTCCTTTAAAAAAGGCTTTGTCCTGGCTGCCATTTGATGACAGTGTGAGAGTTGCCCTCTGTAATTCTGTAAGTATCTATCCCCAGCACATAGGGTGGCACTGCCAACATTACTCTTCAGTTAAGCCTCTATGTGTTTATAAAAATATGGACATGCCTAAAGATATGTTTTCTAATTGCTTCTAAACCAAGCCATGTTGCTAGCAAAGATTAATCACCACAGACATGTAATCAATATCCAAATATCAACCAATTTTCCATACAGTAACAATAATAAATTAAAAAGCAACATTTTCAAGACTAAAAGTTTCAAAACCAATAGCTATATTGTGTGATAGTACACTTTATGAGAGACATATAACATTTGTTACATAATATATATATTATGTATTATATATTGTTATACAATATATATTGTTACACAATATATATATTATGTAACAAATGTTATATGTTACACACATAACACATATATATGTTTTATATATATATATATATAATGTAACAAATGTCATATGTTACATATATAGCACATATATAATTTGTTATATATAAAATATATGTTACATAATATATATGTTACATAATATATATCTATATATTATATAACACACATACCAACATGTAACATTGATAAAATCTTATCAATCAAACTTCATATTTAAATCATAAGTATTTGTAGGAACAATGTGAAATGAACAAAATGAGAAATTACGAAGATGACATTGTTACATGAAGTCAGTTTTTATTATGAAGGCTTCTGTTTTCCCAGGTTTATGAGTAGATTCTATTCACCTTCAGTAATCTCAGTAGAATTTATGACAAATCCGACATACTTTGTTTAACATTTATACAGCAAATGAGCAAAATTAAGTGAGAGGACAGGCTTGAAAAAATTCACTCTACTTTACAGCGATCCCAATACTCATTAAGTAATCAAGACATTGTGATATCTGTAGGACAACAGACCATAGGAAAAAGAACAGTAGAAAATTAAACTAACAAACCAGCTCAAGTAGTTTTCAAATGCTCTGACATAAGAGATAAGCAAATTGTGGGAAAACACAGTGATTTTTTTTTGTAGACTTGATTTTGTTTTTTAAAAAAAATTCATACATACATACACCTTACATCATAGTTGAAACTAGCATAAGAGCTGAAAGTTAAAAAAAACTGCTGTGAAGGATAGCAGAATATATTTTTAGCACTACTTATGGAAGCTTAGAGTTTCACTAGGTATTTTTCTTCTCTATATCAAATATTGTAGTAATTTTTGAAATAGAGGTCAAATAAGTACATAGAGAACTTTCCTGAGGAATATATTCTGAAAAAGTTTTTCTTCAAAAACATTCCTAACATACAATTGTTAGAAAAGTTTTATAAATAAACATGGAGACATTTGGTGAAAGAAAATACGAATACATGTTGGGTATTATACAATTATAGTATGTAAAGTTATACACTATCTTTGAAAGGGTATCAATTTACTTAATTAATATCTCATTTTGGAATATATATATATATATATATATATATATATATATATATTATAAATTATTAGAAACTTTCTCTGGTAAAATTTGATGAATATTTCCATGAAAGATGTGTGCTAATGAAATAAGACAATGATAATTTAAGTATTCTGAAAGCAAGAAAATGAAGAATTAAATATTTTAAATTATTGAAATTAGTTTAAGTTGGAAAGAATGATAGGGAAATAGGGGCTGTAATTTAAACAAATTTATCTGGACATGTATTTAAAAAGTTGAAGAATATTATGTCTAGAGCATGTTTCTAAATATTAAAGTCAGGTCAAACTCCATAAATCACATATAGAAATGAAAATCAAAAAAATATTCTACAATCTAGTGAACATTCACTTTATTTTAGTTCCTCATGAATGGCAAAGGGCATTGAGTACATTATGCTGTCATATAAGAATAGACATCAAAGAAATAAAAGAGTTGGGAAATTGGGTGGTAGTGGTGGATTGCTTTAATCTCAGCACTAAGGAGTCATAAGCAGGTGGACTTCTGTGGGTTTGAGGTTAGTCTGGTTTATAGAGTAAATTACAAGACATCCAGGACTGTTCCAAAGAGAAACCTATCTTGAAAACAAAGAAACAAACAAACAAAAAGAAAAAAAGAAAAGAAAAGAAAAAGAATAAAGAGTTGGAAAATAGCATAAGATTTAGAGGGTGTGATGTGTGTGCTCAGGTGCAAATGGAGATGAGGTGAATCCTTTGGAATTTTGGTATTTGAGAAGTCATTAAAGAGAAGTAAGAACATAAGGATGTATACTCGTGGCTAATTTACTTTACTGTTATAAGATCATTTTACTAGTAAACTTGATTTGTTCTCTGAGATTGCCAAATTTTATCCCTGAAACAAACCCAGGAAACATCTTTGTCCTCAATAATGGCAATAACTAGTTCTTAAAACCAATTCTAAATGGTCAGATAAGGTGGCTCAGCACAGAGAAGCACGAGCAGTGCCAGCCTGGGAACTCAAGCTCCACTTACAGAATGAAAACGTTCATTCAATTTTAAAATATTCCTTCCAACAAAGTAGTCTAGGGCATCTGGAATCCAGGGAATCAAAACTGGTTGCATTATAGGCAGTTCCCGATCAGAAACTATAACTGAATTATGTCTTGTTTGTTGCAGAAATATCTAACATATATTTATTATTCATTAATTTTATCTCCTTCAATCTAAAGTGGCCAGAAAAAAATATACCAACATATAAGGCAAGGTCCTGAAATACAACGCTGGCTCTTTCCTTCATAAATTATTTGAATTTCTGCAAGGGAGTTGATTTCTCCAAAAATTTATGAAATAAACATCTCATATTGTCACAGATAAATTTTAAAGAAGTTAACTCTAGAAAATCTTTTCATATAGTCAGAAGGTGCAGTATATATGTAATATTTTCAGCCAGTCTAAGTTAATCAAATTTGAGATTTTTTTGATTCTATACATAATTGTTACTGAAATTGTACCTCTTCTTTCTGAGTAGACTATGATACCACGGTGTATTATTTTAAAGTATTAATCTTTGTATGGGGGTCATTTGCTGAATAGTTGAGTGTTGGCTAGGAAGTTACTTTATTCTATAGACAGAGTACAATTTGTGTCACGTCAGTGCCCATTAACCTGCCAAATATATATGTAACACATATGTAACACATATGTAACACATATGTAACACATATGTAACACATATGTAATATATGTAACATATGTAACATATATGTAATATACATGTATATATAATATATATGTATGTGTAATATATGTGTATATGTAATATATATGTATATGTATGTAATATATATTACATATATATGTAATATATATACAATATGTATATCTAATATATAATATGTAATATATATGTATATATGTGTAATATGTACACACATATATGCATATATATACATATATACATGTATGTATATGTTATATGTTATATGTATATGTATATTACATATAGTGAGTGTTATTGTTTGGAAATATTTTCTTCCTAACTTATACTCCTATGGTATGTATTTGTAGCTGTCAATTGCTAGTTGTTACTAAGATGTAATAAGCTATATTAGGCAACAAGTTGCTGTGAAGGGATAACATTTCATTTTGTTTTACTACACAAGGTAGGTAACAAGCTAAGTAACAATTCTGATTTTGTGGAGTTGAGGGGTTCAGTCAAAACTATTGTTTTAACTTGTGATCACCTTATTTGTGAGCAGATCAATAGTGGAAGGTAGATTGTTTGGAAAGATGTATATCTGTAAATCGTCTACGGAGTGTGATTCACGTTCCACCCCATATTAACTGCATTACCAGTGTAATTATCTATGAGCACATAAAATTTGAGGGGGAAAGTTCAGTATATATCTTTCATTTCATTAATGTCTCATATAAAAATATTAAGAAAACAACTAAATGCGTTTCACTTTATCACATAAGTCAGTCCTATCCATGCATGTAAAATCAGAGTTAAATTATCTTGGTTTGACACACCCATTTCTGATTTTCATACATTACACTAAGGCAGCATGAGCTAAAGTTTGCATTTGCAAGTCCAATTCCTGTATGATCCTGCCAGACATGAACAATGCTGATTCAGAAGCTCTTTGCCACTTAGCAATTAGTCCATGACACAATGATCACTTCAATTGGTAATACAGCAAAAGAAAGATCTCCATTAGAAGACATTTCTGAATGCCACTTTATTTTTTTGATCCAATGCCCATTCATTGCCCCATCCAAGTCCCATGGAATAAGTCGATCTGTAAATAAGTTATCAGCCAAAGGGGAAAGAGAAAGAAGCTTCCCCATTCTCAGCACTAATAAGATTTAATATGGTCTTCAAGTAATAAGCATATTAAAATAATTCAGTTTCTATTCCCTCCAGGGAGTTCTATGTGACCTACTTACCACGTTATATAGTATTTTATGTGTTTTCTACATATATCTTCGAAATGTTAAGACAAACTTAGGAAGCTTTGTGATTTGTAAATGTATTTAAAGAGAAGTAAGATAATTCAGATGGAAATATGTCAAATAAAACAGTGGTTTTATAGAATTTGAGAAAGGCAAATCAAAACTTTTCTCACCAACATCATAATACTTTATGATGATTTAAGTTACTAACAAAATAGAATCTGAATATATACATGTGTACACACACATTCATGCAAGCATATTTTATCTTAGTAATTAATAACAACTGTAAGAGAAAAAATGTATACTAAAAACAGAATAAAAACCTTCAGCAATATCCTGCACTAAGGCCCCTTGTAATAAAGGTTGTTCTGGAAATGACAGCCAGCAGGTGAAAGCTATGAGTTGGAGACACACAGAGGCTCTCAACAAGCAGAAGTAATTGATTTCCCAGGATGCTCAAAACCACATTGTACTGAAGGCACTCACCTAAGACCAGGATGGATTCTGTTGGCAAAATCACTTGAGTTTACATCCTCCAGCACAGAGCAGATTCCCAAGAGAAGACATGCTGTTATCTAGAACCCATGTGCTTTTAGAGTTAGAAGGGAAAATAGAATATTTTCTGATTGTCCTTTCTGCAGCACTCCATCTGCAAGGCAAGGATGTATGCTTCTTAGATGTTCTGTAGAAGTTAAATGAACTGTTTTGAATATTTTGAGATTAAGCCTATATTCAGAAAAGAAAAGAGTTCATTTGTCAAATACAGAGTATATATAATATGGATCCTTGAAAATTCAATTAAAAGTTGAACAAAAGTGAGTGTGGACAGGTTCAGGTCCTTGTAAGTATTCTGAGAAGATGAGCTTAATCTCAGTCATTTTAGTGCTGGTCAGTGAGGAAGAATGATGTAGATGCCCCAGTGTAGAAGAATGCCAGGGTGGAAAGACAGGAGTGGGAGGGAGGGTTATGCGGGGGGGGGGGGCTGGGATAGGGAGTTTCAGAAGGGGAGACCTAGAAAGGAAAAAACATTTGAAATGAAAATTAAATATCCAATAAAAAATTATTAAAAAAATAAAAGAAAGAAAAAAGTTCTTCCATGTCAATAACATAATTAAGACAATTCCCATACCCATGTCCATAGGTCTATTTGTCCAGTGATTCTGAATTTTGTCAGGTTGAGAATTTACACTCATCAACACAGGGAAAAAATTTATTTCAGCTTGTAGTTCAAGGGGGACCTGGTCCATTGTAGCAGGACAGGTGGTTATATTGTATCCACAGTCCGGAAGTGGATCTGCAGGTGCTCCGCAAGTCTTAGGAAGAAAGAAAGGAAAAGAGAGAGAGAGAGAGAGAGAGAGAGAGAGAGAGAGAGAGAGAGAGA
>JANHMN010000010.1:2793450-2804087 GCA_030674055.1 Rhabdomys pumilio | reverse complement strand
AGAGAGAGAGAGAGAGAGAGAGAGAGAGAGAGAGAGAGAGAGAGAGAGAGAGAAGAGAGAGGGAGGGAAGGAAGGAAGGAAGGAAGGAAGGAAGGAAGGAAGGAAGGAAGGAAGGAAGGGAGGGAGGGAGGGAGAGTGACAGCAAGTGGGGAGGGGTCACTCTTCAGGATTTCAACGCACTTCTCATTTTTCCACCAGCATCTCAACCCATCTTCAATCTTTCCCTTACAAGGCTGGCATGCCATGTCTTCACTGATATGTAGACATGATGAGTGATGGAAGAATGCTTGGGTCCATTTATCCAGTCTGTATGCAAAACTCACATGCCACTAGAAATATTCATAGATAAGTTTCATTAACTAGAAAACTGGAAATGTAGTTTTTGAGGGTTTTTTGTTTTTGTTTTTGTTTTTGTTTTTTTGGTTTTGGTTTTTGCCCCCTTTACTTTCAAATAACCACAGGGTGTTTTTAACTCCCCCTTGATTCCATTTTAGTGTCTGAATAAATGGCACAGAGACCTGGTATTTTTTATTAACAAGCTTGTGGCAATAAGCTGAGGTATTCCAACCTGACTAGGCTGCCTACTATACAGCCCATGTTCCATTACTTGCCAACTGGTCTTGCTCTGGCTTGCTCTGGTCCATGTGTGTCCTCATGTGTATTCTCTCACCATGACACCATGGCAAATCCCCTGGTCCATCCACATGGTGTCTCCATCCCTCCATGTCTCTTCTCTGTTATCTCTCTGGGAACCCCTGAATGAATCTTTGTTCAGCTTATTTCCCTAGTGAATATTTATTTAATTAACAACCTTGCATGTTGTACAACGTTAGACCTGTTTTCTTCTAACACTTATAAACTATATTCCATCTTAAAATCAATTATCAGCAGTTATCTTGGGGAGTTGGAGATGTAATTCAGCTGATAGAGTGCTTGCTACCATGTTTGAAGCCATGAGTTTCACATTAGTATAGAAAACTGGGTGTAGTGTCTGTGAGAAAATGAAGCTAAAATATTTAAAATCATCTTCAAGTAAATAGTGAGTTCAAAGCCAGCCTGTTTTAAATGAAAATTTTTCTCAAAAAAATATAATTATTTCTATAGACATCAAATTTGTGGATTAATACAGGATTTTACTAAGAAAAAAATGTGAAGTTTTTTTTTTTTTTTTTACTTTTAATTCTAGAATATGGTTCTATACAACTTAGAAAATCTTAGATTTGTCATATGTTAAAGTTTATGCATTCTATTTTATATTTTATGAATTCACAAGGTATAATGCTATATCATTATTCAGCAAACAGGGATTTTTGTTATATTAAATATTTATATCTTTATTATTATTTGTAAGAGAGCTATTGAATCACGTTTTGCCCCTTTTCAGTGAAATTGAGCATTTTAAATATATTGTATGTTTTGTTTTTCAAGGACATTATACTCCAGACATTCCTGTAATTAGGAAACCTTAGCAGACAGGTGTACGGTTTCTCCAGTCTACAGAAATCAATGAAAGCAGCTGGATGCCTGAGTACAACACTGAAAATAGTTCAGTAGACAGTGAATTTTCTCTATCCTGGAATGCTTGTTTTTCTGTGGATATGAGTTTACTAATATCTGTGGATATTTGCTTACTATATAAAATGTTTTAAAATTACTTCTAGTCATTCCAAATCAAAAGGAAGTTTCCCATTGTATACGTATGAAAATTTGGAATGAGCTGGACAATTCATGTTAGTTTTAAGCATATGTCTTTTTTAGACATGCAAATAGTTTACTATTTTATGGTTGTTTTATTTTCATTTTCTTATATTAGAAATCAATTATAAGTTTAAGATTTTGGAAGTTGTACTTGGTTTCTTCTATGGATTTAAATATTTGAGACTGAAAGTCTAGATTAAGTAATTCGACAATATACATAATTTCTCAAGTCAATATTTCAATTTATTCTACCACACTTTTGACTGAGCTATTTACTTCACTCTGTCTTTTTAGCTAGTGTTGCCTATTATCTTTCAAAACCAGTTACTGTCTTTATTTTCTAATTTCTACTTATCTTTTGAATTTTTCATTGTAACAACTCTTAATTCATAGTATAAATATGTTACTTGAATATGTACTGATATTGCATGTCAAAAATAATAGTAACAGTCAGGCACAACATTTATGATTCTAATATTCAAGAAGAACTAGACTTTGAGAACAGCCTGGACTAGGGGGAGAAAGAGAGAGAGAAGGGGAGGGAGAGAGGGAGAGAGGGAGAGAGGGAGAGAGGGAGAGAGGGAGGAAAAGAGAGAGAAAGACAGAGTGAGAGTGAGACTAATTTTGCTTCACCATGAAATTGTTAAGTGTCAAAGTTTTACATATTTTTCATGAATTTAAGACCCTTTTGAACATTTTGAATTAATAAAAGCAATCTTCTGGTGACACATTACCAACATAGAGACATAGAAACTTAAACACAATCCACACTCACTAAGAATGAGAAAAATAAACAATTCAGTAAATCTGGCCCTTTTTGCATTTTTACAATTATTCTACAAGCAAGTGCAGCAGATCTCTGTAATACTGAGTTTGTCAAGAAGTAAAGAACAAAAATGAAGATGACCTCTGAACTCACTCACACTCACGCCCACATGACAGAGACACTTTTATCTTATTTTATTCCTGTAAGTAAAGTTAGATTTGTTTCCTTTAATTGAAAATATGTTTTCTCACACAATATATCTCTATTATGGTCTCTCCTCCTACTCCTCATAGCTTCTTGATACCTCGCCTCCCTCCTGGAACAGTTCCCTGTCTCCAGTTACAAGAGATTTGATGGTCCCTTCTTACCTCTATAGGAGCCAGGCATATAGTAGGCACATACACATTCATGTAGATAAAGCATTCAATCCAGGCATATAAATAAGAAAAATATAGAAAAATTAAAATTCTATTTTCTTCATAATACAACTAATTGACTTATTTCTTTAAGGGAATTGAATTTATTTCAATGCTTTGTGAAGCACTGTAATTATCAATGCTTGGTCTATTTTTAAAAGGCATAATAGTAATTTATTTATACAACATAACATATAGTTTAGAGGAACTATGCACGTGTCATTTTCCACAACAACATTAGTATAATGAAAATCATATTATTTCTTTGAACAAGAAGCTTCAATAGCCCCAAGTCAGGACAAATAAGGTGGAGCGACACTTGCTGACTGGAGCAGAGCCCTCAGACATTAGCAACTGTGGTAATAGACTATGTTGGGAGCCGACTTTAAACAAAAAGCAGCTAGAAAGCAGCTATCAGCTTTGCAGCCATCTTGAGCCATGTACCCTGACATGAGACTTGGTTTTCAATGGCCTACAACAGCTGAAGCACACTCTGATATCCCATATAGCTTGTTTTGCTGTTAAGTGCCCCCAGCTGCAAGGAGCACGTGGTATCCACGCCATACATGCCTGTAAGTCGCATGTGCTGTCCACGCCTGTAAGGCTTACGTCATATCCACACCTGTAAGGCACGTGGTATCCACGTGCCTACAAGGCACATGGAAAAAGCCTATAAATACCCAGGATTTCCTTGTTGTAGTGTATATGTATGTGAGTGTGTGAGTGTGTGGGGTGTAGTAGTAGTAGGTGTAGTGGTGTGTGTATGGTGGAGACAGTAAAGAAGACTTTACTACGGATCCTCTGGCTTGTTTCTGGCTTGTTTCTATTCTTCGCGGCTCTTCCCCTTCTTCCCCCCACTCTCTCTCTTGCTAAACCCCGACCTGCGGAACAGAGTGGGCCGCTATAGTTTGGCCCCCAAACATGGGCAAGAGTGGTCCTTTACAGTTAGCTCAGGGCTTTTACAGTTTACAGCTCGGGGTTTTTTACAGACTAAGTGTGCACAACTGCCAAAACCATTGTTATTCTGGGATAAGGAACACTATGCCATTTTGTTATGTATTTGTTTGTAAGTGACAAGATGTTCTCCTAAAAGGAAAAGTTTGGTGCCCTCAATGCATTGAACTTAAGGCATAGTTACAAAGCACTACTCAAGTAAACCTTATCTTTATTAAAATTCCCTATGTGCATATTACTATACTTTTTGAAGCCCTTATTTCAAAATGTTAAATATAAGAAAAACATAGCCCTAAGATTATTTATTCCATTAGCTGGACATTATCTTATATTCTTAATGTGTTTTCACAGCTTCAAGTAAACAATGAAACTGGTGAGATTGAATGCGCATTTTTACCAAGAAGCATGTTAGTTCATTAAATAAAATACGCTATTTTAATATTTTTAATTTTTTTGTTTTTATTGGGTATTATATTTACATTTCAGATTTTATCCCCTTACCCCACTTCTCCCCACCACCCATAAACTTCCTATCCCATCCCCCCTCCTCATGCTTCTATGAGGCTGTGCCCCCACCTATCCCACCACGCCCACTACCCCCTCCCCACCCTCACATCCACCCCCACTCTTGTGTTCATTTTTCATGGGACCAAGAATCTCCTCTCCCACCTATGCCCGACAAGGACATCCTCCCCTACATATACAGCTAGAGTCATGAGTCCCTCCCTATGTGCTCCCAGGCTGGTGGTTTAGACCCTGGGGACCTCTGGTTGGTTAGTATTGTTGCTTTCCTCATGGGGTCACAAACCCTTTCTGCTCCTTCAGTCTTCTCTCTAACTTCTCCATGGGAAAACACTTAATCATATCAGTGGTTAGCTGTGAGCATCGTCCTCTGAATGTGTCAGTCTCTGGCAGACCTCTAAGGAGACAGCTATATTATGTTCTTGTCAGCATGTACTTCCTGACATCCACATCAGTGTCTAGCTTAGGTGAGTGTATATGGGATGGATACTCAGGTGGAATGGACTCCAGATGGCCCCTCCTTCAGTTTCTGTCCCATGATTTGTTTCCATATTTGCTCCCTTGAGAATATTTTTTACTCATTCTAAGTAGAACTGAGGCATCCTCACTTGGTCTTTCATTTTCATGAGCTTCATGTGGTCTGTGAGTTGAGTCTTCAGTATTCCAAGCTTTTGGGCTAACATCCACTTATCAGTGAGTAAATATCATGTGTGTTCTGTTGTGATTGGGTTAACTAACTCAGGATGATAATTTCTAGTTCCATCCATTTATGTAAAAATTTCTCAAATTCAATTTTTAATAGCTGAGTAATAATCCATTGTGTAAATGTACCACAGCTTTTTTTTTCCATTCGTCTGTTGAAGGACATCTGGGTTCTTTCCAGCTTCTGGCTATTATAAATAAGGCTGCTATGAACATAGTGGAGCATATGTCCTTGTTATATGTTGGAGCATCTTCTGGGTATATGCCCAGGAGTGGTATAGCTGGGTCCTCAAGTAGTACTATGTCCAGTTTTCTGAGGAACCGCCAGTCTGATTCCAGAGTGGTTGTACCATCTTGCAATCCCACCAACAAAAAGGAGTGTTCCTCTTTCTCTGCAACCTGGCCAGCATCTACTATCACCTGAGTTTTTGATCTTAGCCATTCTGACTGGTGTGAGGTGGTATCTCAGGGTTGTTTTGATTTGTATTTCCCTGATGAGTAAGGATGTTGAGCATTTCTTAAGGTGCTTCTCGGCCATTCAAGTTTCCTTTGTTGAGAGTTCTTTGTTTAGCTCTATACTGCATTTTTTAATAGGGTTATTTGGTTGTCTGTAGTATAATTTTTTGAGTTCTTTGTATATCGTGGGTATAGCCCTCTATCGGATGTAGGATTGGTTAAGATCTTTTCCCAATCTGTTGGTTGCTGTTTTGTCTTATTGACAATGTCTTTTGCCTTACAGAAGCTTTGCAATTTTATGAGATCTCATTTGTTAATTCTTGATTTTAGAGCATACGCCATGGTATTCTGTTCAGAAACTTTTCCCCTGTGCCTAGGTATTCGAGAGTCTTCCCCACCTTCTTGTCTATTAGTTTCAGTGTATCTGGTTTTATGTGAAGGTCTTTTATCCACTTGGATTTGAGCTTTGTACAAGGAGATAAGAATGGATTGATTTGCATCCTTCTACATGTTGACCTCCAGTTGAACCAGAACCATTTGCTGAAAATGCTGTCCTTTTTCCACTGGATGGTTTTAGCACCTTTGTCAAAGATCAAATGATTATAAGTGTGTGGGCTCATTTCAGATCTTCAATTTTATTCCATTGATCTTCCTGCCTGTCCCTGTACCAATACCATGCAGTTTTTATTACTATTGAACTGTAGTAGAGTTTGAAGTCAGGGATGGTGATTCCCCCAGAAGTTCTTTTATTGTTGAGAATAGTTCTCGCTATCCTGGGTATTTGTTGTTTCAAATAAATTTGCAAATTGCTCTTTCTATGTCTATGAAGAATGATTTGGAATTTTGATGGGGATTGCATTGAATCTATAGATTGCTTTTGGCAAGATGGACATTTTTACTAAATTAATCCTGCCAATCCAGGAGCATGAGAGATCTTTCCATCTTCTGAGATCTTCAATTTCCTTCTTCAGAGACTTGAAGTTTTTGTCATACAGATCTTTCACTTGCTTAATTAGATTCACTCCAAGATATTTTATATTGTTTGTAACTATTGTGAAGGGTGTCATTTCCCTAATTTTTTTCTCAGCCTGTTTATCTTTTGAGTATAGGAAGGCTACTGATTTGTTTGAGTTGATATTATATCCAGCCACTTTGCTGAAGTTGTTTATCAGGTTTAGTAGTTCTCTGGTGGAAATTTTAGGGTCACTTAAGTGTACTATCATATCATCTGCAAATAGTGAAATTTTGACTTCTTCCTTTCCTATTTGTATCCCTTTGACTTCCTTTTGTTGTCTAATCGCTCTAGCCAGGACTTCCAGTACTATTTTGAATAGGTAGGGTGAGAGTGGACAACCTTGTCTAGTCCCTGATCTTAGTGGGATTGCTTCCAGTTTCCCTCCATTTAGTTTGATGTTTAGTACTGGCTTACTGCATATTGCTTTTACTATGTTTAGGTATGGATCTTTAATTCTTGATATTTCCAAGTCTTTTAACATGAAGGAATGTTGAATTTTGTCAAAAGCTTTCTCAGCATCTAGTGAGATGATCATGTGGTTTTTTTTTTTTTTTTTTTTTAGTTTATTTTTGTAGTGGATTACATTGATGGATTTCTGAATATTGAACCATCCCTGCATTCCTGGGATAAAGCCTACTTGATCATAATGGATGATTGCTTTGATGTGTTCTTGGATTCGGTTTGTGAGAATTTTATTGAGTATTCTTGTATCAATATTCAAAAGAGAGATTGGTCTGTAGTTCTCTTTCTTTGTTGGTTTTTTGTGAGGCTTAAATATGAATGTAATTGTAGCTTCATAGAATGAATTGGGTATAGTTTCTTCTGTTTCTATTCTGTAGAACAGTTTGAAGAGAATTGGTATTAGGTCTTCCTGGAAGGTCTGATAGAATTCTGCACTAAAACCATCTGGCCCCAGACATTTTTGGTGGGGAGACTTTAAATGACTGCTTCTATTTCTTTAGGGGTTATGGGACTGTTTAGATGATTTATCTGCTCCTCGTTTAACTTTGGTACCTAGTATCTATCTAGAAAATTGTCTATTTCATCCAGATTTTCAATTTTGTTGAGTATAGGCCTTTGTAGTAGGATCTGACGATTTTTTAAATTTTCTCTGTTTCTGTTGTTATGTCTCCCTTTTCAGTTCTGATTTTATTAATTTGAGTACTGTCTCTGTGCCCTTTGGTTAGTGTGGCTAAGGGTTTGTCTATCTTGTTGATTTTCTCAAAGAACCAGCTCCTGGTTTTGTTGATATTTTGTATAGTTCTTTCTGTTTCTACTTGGTTGACATCAGCCCTGAGTTTGATTATTTCCTGTCGTCTAATCCTCTTGGGTATATTAGCTTCTTTTTGTTCTAATGCTTTCAGGTGTGCTGTCAAGTTGTTAGCGTATACTCTTTCCAATTTCTTTTTGTGGGCACTAGAGCTATGAGTTTTCCTCTTAGTACTGCTTTCATGAAATCCCACAAATTTTGATATAATGTGTCCTCATTTTCATTAAATTATAAAAAGTCTTTAATTTCTTTCTTTATTTCTTCCTTGACCAAGTTATCACTGAGTAGAGCATTGTTCAGTTTCCAGGTGTATGTGGGCTTTCCGTTGTTTCTGTCCATATTAAAGATGAGTCTTAGTCCATGGTGGTCTGATAGGGTACAAGGGATTATTTCAATCTTTTTGTATCTGTTGAGGCCTGTTTTGTGACCAATTATATGGTCTATTTTGAAGAAGCTACCATGAGGTGCTGAGAAAAAGGTATATTCTTTTGTTTTAGGATGAAATGTTCTATAGATGTCAGTTAAGTCCAATCGGTTCATAACGTCTGTTAGTTTGATCGTGTCTTGGTTTAGTTTTTGTTTCCATGATCTGTCCATTGCTGAGAGTGGGGTGTTGAAATCTCTCACTGTTATTGTGTGAGGTGCAATGTATGCTTTAAGCTTTAGTAAAGTTTCTTCTATATATGTGGGTGCCCTTGTGTTTGGGGCATAAATGTTCAGAATTGCGAGTTCCTCTTGGTACATTTCTCCTTTGATGAATATGAAGTGTCCTTCTTTATCATTTTTGGTTACTTTTGGTTGAAAATCGATTTTATTTGTTATTAGAATCGCTACTCCAGCTTGTTTCTTGGGACCATTTGCTTGGAAAATTGTTTTCCAACCTTTTACTCTGAGGTAGTGTCTGTCTTTTTCACAAAAGTGCATTTCCTGTATGCAGCAAAATGCTGGGTCCTGTTTATGTATCCAGTCTGATAGCCTATGTCTTTTTATTGGAGAATTGAGTCCATTGATATTAAGAGATATTAAGGAAAAATGAATGTTGTTTCCTTTTATTTTTGTTATTGGCAGTGGAGTTATATTTGTATAGCTACCTTCTTTTATAGTTGTTGGAAGATTATTTTCTTGCTTTTTCTAGGTTGTAGTTTCCCTCCTTGTGTTGGAGTTTTCCCCCAATTATCCTTTGAAGTGCTGGATTTGTGATAAGATATTGTGTAAATTTGGTTTTGTCATGGAATATTTTGGTTTCTCCATCAATATTGGTTGAGAGTTTTGCTGGGTATAGTAGTCTGGGTTGGCATTTATGTTCTCTTAGGGTCTGTATGATATCAGTCCAGGATCTTCTGGCTTTTATAGTCTCTGGTGAGAAGTCTGGTGTAATTCTTATAAGTCGTCCTTTATATGTTACTTTACCTTTTTCCCTTACTGCTTTTAGTATTTTTTCTTTGTTTTGTACATTTGACGTTTTGATTATTATGTGGCAGGAGGTATTTCTTTTCTGGTCTAAACTATTTGGAATTCTGTAGGCTTCTTGTATATTTATGGACATCTGTTTCTTTAGGGAAGTTTTCCTCTATAATTTTGTTGAAGATATTTACTGGTCCTTTAAGTTGGGAGTCTTCCTCCTCATCTATACCTATTATCCTTAGGTTTGGCCTTTTCATTGTGTCTTGGATTTCCTGTATGTTTTAGGGTAGTAGCTTTTTGTATTTTGTATTTTCTTTGACAGTTGTGTCAATGTTTTCCATGGTATCTTCTGCACATGAGATTCTTTCTTCTATCTCTTGTATTCTGTTGGTGATACTTGTGTCTATGACTCCTGATCTTTTTTTTTTTTAGGTTTTCTATCTCCAGGGTAGTCTCCCTTTGTGATTTCTTTATTGTTTCTACTTCCATTTTTAGATCTTGAATGGTTTTGTTTAATTCTTTCACCTGTTTGGTTGTGTTTTCTTGCAATTCAGTAAAGGATTTTTGTGTTTCCTCTTTAAGGGCTTCTATCTGTCTACCTGTGTTTTCCTTAAATTCTTTGAGAGTGTTATTTATGTCCTTCTTAAAGTCCTCTATCATCATCATGAGAAGTGATTTTAATTCTGAATCCTGCTTTTCCGGTGTGATGGGGTGTTTAGGGTTTGCTATGGTAGGGGAACTGGGTTCTGATGTTGCCATGTAACTTTGGATTCTGTTGCTTACATTCTTGAGCTTGCCTTTCACCATCTGGTTAACTCTAGTGCTACCTGTACTAGCTGTCTCAGACCGAAGCCTGCCTTTCCACTTTTCTTGCTTTTGTCTGGTCTCCTCAGGGTTCAGATGTCTCTGTGATCTTCTCCAGCTGCTCTGAGTACAGTGGTACCTCTAGGATGCCTCAGGATATGGTGTCTCCAAAATAGCAGACCAGCTTGGTGTCTGCTGTTCTGGGTGCAGTGTCTCCTTTAGGATGTCTCAGGATCAGGTGTCCACTGCTCCAAGTGCAGTGTCTCCTCTAAGATGTCTCAGGATAAGGTGTCCACTGCTTTGAGTGCAGTGGTTCTTCTAGGATGTCTCGGGACATGTTGTCTGTCGCTCTGAGTTCAGTTGTTCCTCTGCCACTCTGGGTTCAGTGTTACCTGTGCCACTCTGGGTTCAGTGTACCCTCTAGGATGTCTCAGGAGGAATCAGGTGTCCACAAATGAGCAGACTGGGCAGGGGTCTGTGCCAGGCCTTAGATCTGGGAGATGGGCAGAAGGGGAGTGCTATTCTGCAGGGGCAGGGTTTGGGCTTCTGCTGGAATCTGAGTGCTCCCCGCACCCAGCTATGAGCGTAGGGCACTGTGTGGGACTTCTTACCTACAGCTCTGGGTTCAGT
>JANHMN010000010.1:2751439-2793440 GCA_030674055.1 Rhabdomys pumilio | reverse complement strand
GCGTAGGGCACTGTGTGGGACTTCTTACCTACAGCTCTGGGTTCAGTGGACCCTCTAGGATGTCTTGGGAGGAGTCTGGTGTCCACAAAGGAGCGGACCGGTGCTATTTTTATTAAGCATGTAGGAAACGTTTAGAAACTATATTGTGATCACCAGACTATTTTAAATATATCCTGATAAGTGAAATAAATGTTTTTTTTTTTATTTCCCAACACATGGGGTAATACATTATAACACACGTGGAAGTAGAAATAAAACACTGAAGCCAATGTCTGGGGCTCAAGAGTGGCTGTGAGTTAGGAGTGTGAAATGGTCTTACAACCTGGGTTCAACTCTTGCTACCAACATCTCATAGCTTACAAATGCCTGTAACTGTATCTCCAGAACTGTTGCTCCAATTTGTCTGACTTCCTTGGGCATCTGTTTGATGATATAAACACTATATTTGCCCTTCTGTGTGTAGGTATACACTTTTAAAAAAGAGTGGGAGGGTGGGTGGGGGTAAATCCTCATAGAAGCAGGAGGAGGAGAGATGGCATAGGAGGTTCTTGGGTGGGGGGAAATGGTGAAAGGGGATTACATATGAAATGTAAATAAAATATCCAATAAAAAATTTAAAAGGCATACATATATAAAATGTTTACATTAATTGACTATCTTGACAAGAGAAAAATGTGAAGTTCTTGCTATATATTTGGCTTCAAATCTGTTTCTTTTCTACCCAGTCCTTGGTCACAAGATCACAACTATGCACCATGACACCTGGACTTCTGGAGAGAAGTTATATACAGTGTACTAGTGAGCACAAAGCAGTAAATGTACTATAGATTAAAATAACTAAAGAACACCTTTATGTTTACACAAAAGCTTATGATTTTAATGTAAAACCGAAGAACAAAACAAAGCATGTTTAATGAGATTGTTAAAATGTCAAAAATCAGTAGCACAGGAAACCAAATTCAAGCAAAATTTTATATAATGGATGAATGTGTTATGATGTGAACATGGATTATTACTAATTTCATCTTAGGCACACACTTATAGGGATAGTAAAGGTCAAAAACAATAAAGAATTGCTACCTTCAAAAGCTATAAAAATAAATGTGAAGGGAATTACTAATCAAAAATTCCTTAACTACACCCCATTGCAAAATATTTTAGCTTTACAAGTGTGAGTGATTGGGCTCAGGCATTGAGAGATCCACCAAGAAGTTTGGAGTCAAGAAAACTAGGTCAAAGGTGGGGAAAGAGAGATGTTTCAGTGTTTAAGAGCCCATGTAGTAGCTCTTACAGAGGACCAGAATTCATTTCCCAGCACACACACATCATATGGTGAACAGCTGCCTATAATTCTGCCTTCTTCTGGATTCTGTAAGAACCTATACACATATGCTCATACATACAAATTGATAAATACACATATACACATAAATAAAAATAAAAATCTTTAGAAACACCTCTAGGCGCTTTGCTTTAGTAACTTGTACTATTGCATGACATTACGAGGATATAAAGACATGGTTCAAATCAATGGATACAACATTCAGCATTACTGACAAAACCAGGAGAAAACGTTGCAATGGTAATGACAAAATAATTGAGATTAAACGATGGGATTTCAATGTATTTCTATTGCTAAAAGTATCAAAGAATATTATAATTCACTGTAACAATAAGAGTAAGTACTTTAATGTAAATATCACCAAAACCATGATACCATCATAAATATAACATTTTATATTTGAAAAACTAAGTGGGGTCATTCACAAACTGCTAGAAAAATGACAAATCATAGACTAATTAGATACATCATAAGATTTTCCAATAAACACTTAAAATTAGTTTTCCCATCAAAAATTTTCACTGTTTATTTTCTTTTTACTATTGAAGATGTTAAATAGTAACTTGATTTTAGTTGAGAAAAATAAATGAAATTTCAAAAAAATGGTTTAATATATAAAATTGGATTAAGTGTTTAATTCATTGAAAATGATGAAAAACAATTTTAGCCAAAATTTTCAGATAGATTCAATTGAGTTAAGTAAAAACCAAGGTTTTCATAGCCTCAAGGACTTATTTTTAACAGATCATTCTAATTGTGAGTGGTTTCAGATGCTGTCAAGTTGTACTGTCTTCTTTGGAATAAAATAATAGACTTTAGAATTTGTAACAGGTTTGATTGAATGTGATTTAGACAGTAGACCTCTGCAAAAGAAATTCTACAGAGCAATATGTGTAGCAGGGGTAAAAAGAGATTATCTCACATTGAATAGCTCTTATAATATATGTCTACTACATGAAATTCAGAATTCTTAGGAAATTTCATGATACTATTTAAAAATTATATGATTGCATATATAGAAACACATTTGTATATATGCAATTTTTGCTACAGAAAAGAATTTAGGTTTTAGAAACTGCATATTTAAGTGTTCTGTATTTCATGGCTGTAATAAGGCTGCTCCGGCAAGGGATCAGGTCTAAAGACCTTCTAGGTTTATATGATCCAGCTGGAACACAGACACACTCAGATTATAGTATGATATAGCTAGAAAAGGGGCATGCCCTTAGTTCACACAGTTAATGCCAAACAATGATGTCTAACTGAGGGTCAGACAAAGTGATGAATTAGAGAAATATTTGACAGAATGCGTCAGAGATAGGATATGCAAAACTCTCACAAGAATCAACAGGAACAAAAGCCTACAAAAAAGCAGTTCAGGGAGAGAGAGTCAGTTCAGTCAATTCAGCTTGTTCAATAAGTGCAGTGGAATTGAGTTTGTAAGTTTGTGCAGAGTTGGTTGAAGTCAGAAAATAACAAGTAGCCAGAATATTGGAGCAAATTACCAGGGTTAGTTTGAGGCTAACCAGAGCAATTTGGTGAGAGGCTGAGAGAAACCAGATTGAATCAGTCAGCTTAGAGAAGAGTTTGAGCCAGAAAAGCTGAGATGATCCAGCCAGTCAGAATTCAGAAAGAACTAGAAAGGGTGAACTTATTCAGCAATAAGCCTCCCAGATACCAATTAAGTCTGGCAAATAAAATATAATCCTACAGTTTGTCTTGGAAAGATGATACATTATTAATCACTTTGATAAGATAAAATTGTTTAGGTCTGAGTCTGTGTTTTAAAAACTAGACTCTGCTATGGAAACATAATGCAGTAAATAAACTTGGGTCCCTTAACTATTTGCTCTTTCTATATCCTGCTCAGTTCCTGAATAATTTCATGGAGGCTTATTTATTTATTTATGAATAAGCACCTAGGCCTTAAAGCTAGGCTTATTTCCCCCAACTAGCTCAAAACTCAATTAACCCATTTATACTATCCTGTGTCTGCTGCACAGCTATTTATCTCTTTTCAGCTTCATGTGTCTGACTTCCTCCTTGTCTTGATGATAAATCTCCCCCAACTCCTGATCCGGACTTTTTCCCAGAGTCCAAATCCCTCTGCCGGATATGCTGTCTAGTGCTTTATACCTTTGCTATAAGGCATCAGCTTTTTAATAAACCGATGGAAGATGAGGGTGACAGTGTTCACAAAACATGATGTAGCCATATGAATAACAATAGCAAAGTCCAGTCTGTACTCAAATCTGTGCCAACACAAATACAATCTTTACACAGTACATGATAATGTTTTCTCAGTGAGGCCCATCTAACATCTAAAAAATTAAGAGTCACATTTAAAAGAGGAAAAGGAGCTTCAGAACACTGACTTTAATTAGCTGTGTATTAAACTTAAAATACTATAATCCTCAGATTTTTTAAAACTAATTATTTGGTGTAAACATCACTGAGAATATTATACAGTCCTTTTGGTTTTAGTATGTGTAATTATATAACATTAATATAAATTCTCCTAATACTGACTATACTAAATATTCAATGACAATAACATATTTGTAGTTTCATTTTATACAGCACAGATCTACAGTTTAATTTATGATTTCCCTTAGGTTTCCTACCTGTGTTGACTAGTTTTATGTCTACTTGACTCAAGTTGAAATCATTTGAGAGAAAGAAGGCTCAACTGAGAAATTTCCCCATAAGATCAGGTCGTAGGCAAGCCTATAGGGTATATTCTTAAACAGTGATTGGTGGGGGGAGGGGCTTATTGCAAGCCATGCAATCCCTGGGCTGGTGTTCCTGGGTTTTATAAGAAATCATGCTGAGTAAGCCATGGGTAGCAAGTAAGTAAGCAGTAGCCTTCCATAGCCTTTGCACCAGCTCCTGCCTCTCTATGTCCCTTCCCTGTTTTGTGCTTCTGCTCTGACTTTCTTCAGTGACTATAATGTGGAAGTGTAAGTGAAATCAACCTTGTACTTCCCAACTTGCATCTGGGCATGGTATTCTGTTGTAGCAAATGAAATCCTAAATAAGACCCCACCAAAAATAAACAAACACTAACTGAATAAAGGCTGGTTTTCTTGGGATCCTGAATATCTCTTTTTAAAAATTTCTCCTCATTTACTATACTGCGCTGTTTCCTGTGTTCAAACCTATTCACAGAGGACCAAGAATCAAGCCACTGCAATTAATTTCTGATTCTATCTGATGACTTTTCAATAAATTATACTTCTTTCACAATTCACATCTTATATTTATTCTGGATAGATAATGTATGATTTTGTTTATCCTAAAGAATTTTAACTTCTGTTTTCTATAAATGTGGATTCATCCACTTTCTGTCTATCATTAGAAAATTAAAAGGCTTCTAAGGGATAATAATAAAACAAATAAAATATAATAAGATAAAACAAAAAACATATCAAAATAGGATAAAACAAACAACAGAATCTTATAAAAGTACAAGGGTCTTTTTTCTTTTGAGACTCTTGTCATCCTTTTTCTTCTTTTTATTTCTGTTCATCTAATTTTTTTCTCTAAGAATGTTAGAGACTATGACTTCTAATTATTAACAATAAAACATGAAAAAAGAAAGCACTTTACATACTGGGGAAATACATGAGAAAATGGGTCAATAAACAAGACAAAATTTTTTCCTATCCATCTCAAAAAATGTATGTCAGCACAGGCACACTCATGCACGTGCACGCGCACACACACACACACTTTAGAAAGACTGTAAAATTGTTTTTTGTCAGTTGACATAGCTCATTTTTCACAAGACACTGAGTTGAGAAAATCACCTAGATATGCAGCTCTGCAATCCTTCCACACTGTTTCATCAAGAAGTAAAGATGCACTTGAATAGATGGATGGATGCTCCACCCTAGCACATCTGGACAGACTGTAAGAGATCATTCCAGTTGCACACAGTGTAGTTTTAACTTCAACCCCTTTATTTTAATCTAATAAACTGTTGCTGGCAGTCTTGAAATGAACAACACAGATGCACTTATGTAACAGTGCCCCATGACCAAAAGATTATGTGCCGTTTCACTATCAATCCTGTTCTACAATATTAGGTCTGTGCAAGTCATACAGCTGTTGCTAAATAGAGACTCTCCAGAACTGTCTGACTTAATATTTTCTCCAATCATTCTACTGCCCTATGGAGTATTAGAGCATGACAGGGCTCTGGTCACATTTCAAAGGCATAAGATCCGATGGTGCTCATAATGTACGGCACTATTACACTACTCAGACAGAACTTGCTTTGTACTGCCTTTCCTTTGCTGGTATTTTGCTCTTTTAAATCCAAAGAGAATGTTTTATGTGTATGGTGTTTTGCCTGCATAAATATTTGTGCACCACATATGTTTCTTGTGTTCATGAAGGACAGAAGGGAGCACTGGATACTTTGGGACTGAAGTGACATACAGTTACGAGCTGCCGTGTGGATGCTCTAATTGACTCTGGGCTCTCTGGAAGAACAGCTAGTACTTCTATTCAGTGACCCATAAAACCTTCATAATTATGCTGTTATAGATTATAATATTTTCTAAGCTGCTGACCCCTGTGGTTGAATTAGGGAAAAGCTGGAAGAAGCTGAGAAGGAGGACCAGCAGTCTCAATTAATCTGGACTCCTGAGGTCTCTCAGACACTGGACCATCAACCAGGCAGCATATAGCCACTGATATGAGGCCTCCAATACATGTACAGCAGAGGACTGCAGGGTCTGGGTTCAGTCTGAGGAGATGCACCTAACCCTCAAGCAACTTGAGTCTCCAGAAAGTTTAGAGGTCTGGTTGGGTCCCACTCCAAGATGAAAACCTACAGGCTATTAATTACTGCTTACAAAAGGCATACTAATCTGCTCTAGGGAGAAGATCCCTGATAAGGTATATACAATTTCAAGCAGTCAGCCCTACACACATCTACATATGAGCCACACTAAGTGAACCCAGTATGCCGTATTTATAATTTATACATATGAATTTGTGTGTAGGAAAATATTATTTGAATAATAAAGGCCATGAATTTGAATAGAAATTTGGAGATACTGGAGAAGATGAAAGAAGGAAAGATAATTAAAATACAATATTATCATGTGAAATTCTCAAAAATTATATAAAAATAAAAGAAAAAAGAAAGAAGGAAGGAAGAAAGAAAATAAAGAAAACAGAAATCCCAAACAACAGCTATAAATGGTCTTTCAGTGTATTCTATACTATACTATACTATGTTCTTGCTATCACTGTACTGTATGGAGGAGTTGGAGGCTAGACTTTCTCAAGAAAAATGAAGGCCAAGTTTCCAAAATGTTCTGTTTGTATTTGGAACTAGAAAGTATTGTTAAGCCGGGCAGTGGTGGCACACGCCTTTAATCCCAGCACTTGGGAGGCAGAGGCAGGAGGATTTCTGAGTTCGAGGCCAGCCTGGTCTACAGAGTGAGTTCCAGGACAGCCAGGGCTACACAGAGAAACCCTGTCTCAATAAAACCAAAACCAAAACCAAAAAAAAATGTATTGTTAAAGATACATTTTAGAATTGAATATTTAAAAAGAGGTAAGAGGTAATGGTGGCTCATAAATAGTCCATATATATATATATATATATATATATATATATATATATATATGTATATATATACTATCATCACCAGTGATGAAGAACTTATTTAATATCAGTTACAACTTATATTAAATATGGTTGACAATGTAACAGGATCAAGATTTACCGGCAAGAAAGCCTGAATGTTTACCTGTGTGTCGCTGTCTAGATTAGGTAAGGTAGGTCTAAAGACACACTTTGACTGTTGACGACATCATTCCATACAGTGGGATTCTGTGCTGAACAGAAAGAAGGCAACAAGCTGAGTACCATGTTCATCACCATCTACTTCCTGGCTGCCCAATAAGTACAGAGTGAAATTTATAAACCCTCAAACCAAATAGAATTTTTATATTGATCTTCGAGATTGTTTTGTTACAGCAAAAGAAAGCGAACACAGGCATCCTGATATATTTTTAGCTCATCTAAGATGATAATCAGAAAACTTAAAATTTTGATACAGTTCAAATTTTCCCCATTCCTTCAGGGAAAAGCTTACCTACTTGCGACCTTCTACAACAGGAGAAATTAATGTTTTGAGCTGAGCCTCAGCATCCATCACCTTCTGATTCCCGATTGTGGATGTGATGTGAGCAGCTTCCTCAAGCTCCTGCTACCCCGATTTACAGTCACAATGGATGACTATGAGCCAAATTAAACCATTCCTCACTTAAGACACTTTTGTTAGGACATATTTTCACAGCAACAAGAGAAGTAAAAAGTAACACGCTATAGTAGACTGGTTATTTTTTTTTTATTTCTCAAAGAAAGTAATGTATAAATGGAACTAATCTTAGGAATTTAAATGTCGTTCTTATTAGAGGGTGAGATGTTCTATGAAGCCTTCTAATGTAATCTATCTCTTTTAACACACACACACACACACAAATCAGATGCTGATCTTGTAGGCAGACAAATTACAAACTAAGTTGGCTTTTAAGTCTTTTAGAATTATAGCATTCCTTGAGAACGACAGGGATTCTACGGACTGAAATGGGCAGCTCCCAAAGTCTGGGGTGGCAGTCCTCTTGTTTGCACATTTGTTACCTATCTAACTGATTATTGTTTCTGATTCATGTGAGGCTGTCATAATCTTTCACTTGAGGTAGTTCATCTGCAGTGGGCTATTCAATACTACACTGATTTCGTTAAATGGACACACCATGTATGGCTTACTCATTTACCTATAGGTGGAAATTAGGTAGATTTCACTAATTGGAGAGTAGGGATTTAGCTACTGTGAACATCATTTTGAAGACATTTTTCTACATATGCTTTAATTCCTCTCATGTAAATACCTAAAAGAAAAATTAGCTAGTTAGAGAACATATATTTTAATATTACAGGGTTTACGAAGAGCTTTAAGAGTGGAATACAAGTCCTGATCCATGTTTTGTGTTACGTGCTTTTCTGATTCCAGGCAGCTAGTGGATCTGAAGCAGGATCTCATTATAGTGTCATCTGACTTCCCTAGTGATGTTACCAACAGTTCGTAACCTCACTGACTATTTTATAGCTTATTTATGAATTGTACATTCAAGATTTTGTTTAATTGAATTTTTGGCACTTATAAGCTTTAAAAAATCATACCTGATTTTAATTGTATTTGTTTATCTGCTATTTTTTTTAACTAAAAGCAGCAATTGTTTACATAGATATACTTAAGTTTAATTTTAAAAGTAGTGATTTTTTTTACAATGTCATTAAAAATGGTGATAGGTAAAGTACAAGGCTTTCCCCCTGTGTTTAATTACTGGAGCTTCAGTCATTTGACAGTTATAAGATTGGTACTTATGATAATTCATCATTAAATTCTACTTTATATATTGATACAGTGTGCTGCTTTTTTCCTTGAATTTAGTTTTATTTTGATATACCCTGTCATCTTGTAAAGCCAAAGTTTCTTTATATGACGACTCTATTCTTCTAAAATCTCTTCCTAGGTATTCTGTGATATTGAATTTTGCTTTTACATATTTTAAAGTACTTTTTTCATTTGCAAGTAAATCTCGGTGAATTGCATTCATTTTAATTAATAGATATACTTTCCTTTTGCAGGTATATAAAATTCCTAAATTGATTATGTGATGTACCTGCTATTTTACTAATTAAGATAATTTAAATAATTTTCCCTATTACTTCTTTGATATGATGAAGTTTTCTTTTCATTTACTTGGCATACGTATACTGTTTGTATAATTTTGACTCTATCCTCCAAAGCCATAATTTTGGTATTAGTTTCAGTTTTATTTATGCATTAACTTGAAAATTATTTTGTACTTATTTGCCCAAACTTGCAAACCATTTACACATTAACATTATTTTGAATTTATTTTCATCCTTATTTGGCTTTTTTCTGTGTCATTTCTGGCAGTCTTTTTGTTATGAAACCTTTGAAACATATTATATATAAAGAATATAAAAGCTGAGCTTATTGACTTCCACTTATGATTCGAGCACTGACAGAAACAAGGAAAGAGAGGCTCTAGAGTTTAGATTTGAGGGCTGGTTAAATTACACAGTGAGTTCCAGGACAGCTTGGGCTACAGAGTGAGTTCTGGGCTTTCAAATCTGTAAAAAAGCTATATTATATATGGGAAAGGAAGGGGAGGAGCTTTGAGTTTGAGGTTTGTTTTCAGATAATTGCTTAGGATCTTATGTGACCAGTGGGTTATGACTTTGTGAGAAATAATAAGTTCAAATGCATTAAGCAGGCTAACTGGCTAGAAATGTAATGAGAGACGATACCCACTGAAAAAGACATCCTCATTTCTAGAAAACCTCATTTTTCTTCAAAACTTCCACCTGATTTAGTGACACAGAACCATACTCTCAAGGACAGTATCCTTAATGTCATCTGATTGTAGATGCTGACACCTCTACAAAATACCTTCATAGCAACACCAAGATTAGGGTTTTAAAAAAAATAACAGGATGCTGGCAACATAGCCAAACTAATACCCAAAGTTAAGCATCAAGCAACCTCCCTAGTTTGTGAAAACAGAAATTATCTGCAACGCAAATATCAAAACAAAGCAAAACAAAACAAAAAAAGAAAAAACAAAAAAGGAAGGAAGGAAGGAAGGAAGGAAGGAAGGAAGGAAGGAAGGAAGGAAGGAAGAAAAATACACCATAGCTGCCACATTGCATAGCATTTCATTAAAAATGTCCAACCACCTTTCCTATGCTTCCTCCTTTTCATACACTGAACAGAAATGATTTTTCCTTCCTAAATCTGAGTGAAGGATACACAGAACCCTTCCACTGCTTTTTGATAATATTGTACATCTAAAACTGATAGAGTGAGGTGTTAAAAGATAATGATAGGCATTTTTTTTTGCTTTATTTCTTTGTATGTGTTCATTAAAAAGAATGATTTAAAGACATTTAGGCATCACATTGTGAATCCTTATGAAGTTCCTGGAGAAGACACAATTTCTCACACCTGCCTGTGGTGGCACTATTCTGAGAGCTCCTATTTGATGTTCGAGGTGAGAGGATTAAGAACTACCAAGAAATCCAACTGTTACTGCTTTCTTTTGTTTTTTTGTTTTTGTTTTTGTTTTTGTTTTTGTTTTTGTTTTTGTTTTAAAATATACTTTTTTTTTACTGGTTGTGATTGTCCCTTTATACAGTTATAAGCGGGCACAAGTAGAATTTCAGTTGGAAGGCATCTTTCCATAGCTAAAAAGCTCAGAATCACTTTTATGCTCATTGATGCTCTGAATCCTAGAAGGGTTTCCAAAATAACATCAAAGCATCAATAAAAAGTACTAAAAGTGGTGTTAAAATAAATTTGAATGGCTTCGATTTTATCTTTTAATAAAGTTCATTTTCAAGTCTATTTGGAGGCCTTTTCAGTTCTGAAACATTCAAAGGACATTTTAAGTCAACTGTATAAAGTAGTTTTTGATAATTCTAGGGATAAGCTAGGCCTCTGCAAAATGAAGGGATAGCCATAAACCTTAGTGTTTATGCATCACTGCTATCTACTTTTTAGATAATTGTGAAGGAGAAATGTTACTTGCATATGATTTGATTATTTATATTTTAATTTATAATATAATTAATGTAATATGATATTTTATTAATTTGAAAATTTTATAACATTATAGTTGAGAATGTAATTTGTCTTTTAAGGTTCAATTTGAATTCACCCCAGAGGTGTGAGTATGTATGTTTGTGCATGTGTGTGTGTTTGCATAGACCCTAACTAAATTAGAGTGGTCAAAAGGTGAAAGGGCTTCCTATAATGAAAAGGTGTGTGAGTGGTCCTTGTTAAGCAAGTCAGTAATTCCTCCCACTTCTCTCAAAACTTAAAGATGCGTTTGAGTGAAAATATTGAGGAAGAACTACATTTGTCATGAAGATATCTAACTTCTTCAGATAGATATACCTTATATGGTAGAAAAAGACAAGTGTACTCTGGAGTACACCACAGCTGTAGATGCCTGCCCATGACTTGCACAAACTCATGCCAATCAATATTCAAGTACTAAGGGCAGAGCAACTTGTAAGCTCTTAATTTAACTTCTAGGAAAGGCAGCTTTCTTTAAGGGTCTGGACTCTGGTAGGACAATTATGCTTTATTTGAAACCCTCATATTTGTGATTATAGGCAGTATTAAACTGGAATCCCTGCTTGCCCCTGGGAAACCCCATTTTCCCTCTGTCCCCTACACTACCTACACAGAGAAAACTCCCTTGCCTGTGCAGAGATAACTTTTGGACTCACATAACATCACTGTTCCTCTCAATGTTTCTGTCAACTCACCCAAGAGTGGCTGCCCAGGGGCTCAGTTTTGATCACATACAGTTTGATAGCTGACATGTTATCACTTCTTGCCTAAGCGCTATAAAACCTTCTTGCTTTAGTCCAGATGTGTGACTCCATTTGTATCGTCCTGTGAGATCAGTAAACCCATCAGAGAACTGCCTTCTAAAACCTGTCTTTATTTATTTTAAATCTGGTCTAATCTGGTCTATATCTGCCTCACTGAGGGAGAGAAAAAGTCTATTAAGTAGCACAAATTGAACACAGGGAGTTGTTGCACCGAAAAGAAAAATACACCATGAAGTCTTAGAGAGTTTGAGAAGTGGGAAGTAGACCTTGGAAGGAGTTAGAAAACGAAATGGAGAATGACCATGAGCAAAACATATTATATATATATAGGTATAAAAATTATGTTCTTAATAACAATGTGACAATATTATCTTTTGGCAAAGATGTAAATCTCAACAAATTCTCATGATCGGTTCCAATTTTAGCTAAAATTGGAACACAAAGTTGATTTCGCAAATAGTAACTTTACAGAAAGAATTTTCAATTATCTGAAAACATAAGAACTAAAAAGAAATATGTTAAGACATGTCTACGTCAACAAATAAAAAATGTAATTTATATAAGAAATATTCTGACTGAGCCTAGGATAATCGTCATCACAGAGGCTTTATTCAGCAGCTCATACATGATGATGCAAAGATCCATAGTCAACCATTAGGCAGGAACTCAGAAAATCCCAGGGAAGAAGCAGAGAAAGGATATTAGAAGCTGGAGAAGTTAGAGACACCAAGAGAACATGGCCCACAGAAGCAGCTGGGGGAGGGGGGTTCATACTGACTGAGACCATTGAGACTGACATGACAATCACAGAGCCTGCATGGGTTTGTGTTAAACCCTCTATAAATATGCTATGGTAGTTAGCTTAATGTTTCTGTGGGACTCCTAACAGTGAGAGTATTGATATCTCTTACTTTCCTTGGTTTTTGGGACTCTTTTCCTCATAGTGGGTTGCCTCATCCAGCTTTGATACAAGAGTCTGTGGCTTGTCTTATTGTAACTAGTTATGCTATGTTTGGTTGATATCCCTGGAAGGGTTACTTTTTTTCTAAAGGAAAAGGGGAAGGAGTGAATCTAGAGGAGGGAGGAGGGAGGCGGGAGGGACTGGATAGAGAGGAGGAAGAGAAAACTGTGGTCACGATGAAAGAAAAATAAATTTAAAAAGATCTCAAATATAGGCTGAAGACATAATTACTAGCACAGCATAAAATAGGAGTCACTGTACCTGCCTGTCATCCTAACAGTTGATAGGTAGAAGCAGGAAAATAAGAAGTTCAAGGTTATTTTCTGTGATGTAGCAAGTTCAAAGCCAGACTGAGGGGACACATGAGAGTCTATCAATCAATTCAATCACTCAATCAACAAGAATTTCCAAAATATTCATATATGAAAATGTGGAGCAGTATGTAACTAATTCCTCCTAATTGATTTGCATATTAGGCAATATTTTCTAGCAAAGTGATATTAATAAATTCTGAGTCCATGTGATAAGTCAGTAGTTATATTTGTTAATATAACTAATATATATTAATTTACAATGAAGACTTGTTTCTCTTCTAGTGTATGTATGTGTGTGTGTATTTAATCAAGGTTTGACTTCTGAGAAAAAATGCAAAATACCTTAGTGAGACTGTCTTTTTAGTGTAAAGAACCCTAATTACATCTATCTTGCTGCAAATGGCATGACTTTTTGTGGGTGAGCAATATTCCATTATACGTGTATGTAAAAATTTCTTTATCTATTCATCTCTTTGCAAGGCATCTAGGCTGATTCCATATTCTGACTATGCTCATATTGTGAACGGTGTATCTATAATGTATAAATATGAACATGTTCTATATTGTGAACAGTGCGATCTATAATGTACAAATGTGAATATGTTCCATATTGTGTACAGTGCAATCTACAATGTACAAATGTGAATATGTTCCATATTGTGAACAGTGCAATCTATAATGTACAAATGTAGGCAGGTATCTCTATTACATGGTGACTTGGTCTCCTTTTCTATGTGAAGAGGATGGTATACCTAATATTGTCATTCTATTTTCTCTTTTAGGAGGAAAATCAGTGCTGAATTCTCTCTCTCTCTCTCTCTCTCTCTCTCTCTCTCTCTCTCTCTCTCTGTGTGTGTGTGTGTGTGTAGGAGAGGAAGAGAGTTAAGAAGAGAGGGAGAGAGAGAAGGAAGGGAGGAGAAAGAATGGGAAGAGAGAGATACAAGAGAGTGGAGGCGAGGGCAGGGGGAGGGGAAGAGGGAGAGAGAAAAGGAGAAGGAGAGGGGAGAGAGGGAGAGAGAGAGGAAGGGAGGGAGGGGGAGGGAGGGAGAGAGGGAGAGAGAGAGAGAGAAAGAGAGAGAGAACAGGTGTACATAAAGCCCAGAAAAGGGTATCAGGTTCCACAGCACTAAAATTTACAGGCTGCCTAACATGAGTGTTAGAAATTAACTTGGGTCTTCTAGAAGAGCACTCTTAACCACTGAGCCCTAACTCCAGGCTTTTCACTAAGGTTTGATTATAAAGAAATATTGAGTTTGTCAAAGCCTCCGATATCTACGGGGTAATAGTGTGGTTTATCCTTGAAGCTATTAAGATGTATTTGATTTATTGATTTGCATATTTGAATTCAACCCTACATCTGAAATACTCTTGTTACAATATATAATATTTTTAAGAATATTTAAACTCATATGCTATGTGTTTTATTGGAGTTTTTTCTTGCATATTCACCAGAAAACCTGAAATATAATTTTCCTTTATAGTATACACATTCAGTTTAGTCTTAGAGTAATACTGGATTTGAAAATGAAGTTTAATAGCACTGCTTCTCTGTCTTTTATGTAATAATTTGAGGAATGATGGTATTATTTGTTCTTTATCTAGACCCAAGTTTTCTTTAGTTAGGAAATTATTTTATACAATTATTCAATTTTATTACATGCTACATATCTATTTAATTTGTGTATATGCACTTAGTTTAATTTGCTTATGTGTCTAGATATTTATGCAGCTCTTCTTGGTCTAGAATTTTTAATTTACAGGAATAGAAGTTTGCAAAGTATGTCCTAATTGTATTCTACTGTGTGTTGCTTCCCTTTTCAACTCTAATTTTATTGATCTGAGGCTTTCCCTATCTTTCATTTCATTTGGATAAAGATTTGTAAGTTTTGTTTGTCCTTCAATGAATGAAATTGTTTTTATTTTTATATATTTTTGTATTATTATTTTTGTTTTCAATTTGATTTTATATTTTACCCCATCCTTGTTATTTATTTATGTATGCAAGACTTTGAGGTACATTATTAACATATTTATTTGTGATTTCTCTGATTTTTACTGATGGTATTTATAAATATGAACTTAGGTTCACTTTCAGTATATCCCATATATCCTATGTATTGTTTACATTTTCATTTTGTCTGGGAGAGATATAATTTCCATTCAGATTTATTTATTGGATGATTTGTCACCCACTAGGGCTTATAGCATTTCACTTCCAATTTTTCAATTATATTTTAGCAGTAATCCTTACTAGATATCTTTTTCATATCTTATTTTGACTTACTTACTTTGTTCATGTTTGTATTTCTCTGGTGTTTACAGTATTTGAATGGTGCTAGTTATGATTGGCTTGAGGTTGTATGTTTACCCACTTGAGTAGGACTGTAGATCAGTGCTCAAGGTAACCTGTCTCAAGCTTCAACTCCTCTCAAAGTGCACAATGCTAATTACCCAAAACAATAAAAAAAACAATGTTTATGTTCACTAAAAAATAAAATATTAATAAAAAAACCAATCAACTCAGCCTAGAAGGTCAGTTCACTTTGTAAAGTGCCTTCACGACAAAGATGTGCTAGTGTTCATTGGTAATCCCTGATTTTGGAATGCAGAGACAGAGACATAATGGTAGTTAAGGCATGCTGGATATTCATTCTACCCTACTCCAAGAAATCTAGACCAATGAGAGATCTTGCCTCAAAAAAAAAAAAATCAACAATCAAAAACAAAACAAAACAAAACAAACAAACAAAACAAAACAAAAATTGATCAGAATGTTTCCAAACAAATGAAACCCTCTGGCTTCCATGTGTGAGTATGCATACACGTACACACACATATATCTGTTCACTTCACCCACAAATACAAAAGTAAAATCAAGCAGTTTCTCAGCTGCAATAATGTTAGGTGGAGTGATCATAAAGCACGGCCTGGTATGTACTAAGACAATAGGTACTATGGGAAATAATCAGAATACATATATTGGTTAGTGTTGGAATAAGTAAGAGAGCAGAAAGAGGGGAATGTATACATAAAAGAGAGCCATTAAAGGTGAAGAGAGGGAACCTGGAAGCTTTGGCTTAGGGTAGAATGAGAACACAGTGGGGTGCAGAAATGCAATCAGACAACCCCAAACATCCCATCACTTCTGAGGTTTCCATAGGGGCACCCTTAATCCCATGCCAACTTGTAATTTTAGTAAAAACCTTAAAAATATATGGGTGGAGAAAGGAAACAAAGCAGGATAAATATTGTTCATTACATTGAAATTTCATATTAAATAACTGAGACATAAAATTAAAAGAAAATTGGACAGTAGTGGAGAGTATGTATGTGATCTCTTCATTGATAATAAATACTGAGCTGGCCTCTGTTCAGTGTTCTATATGTGAGCAGATAACAGCAATGTCTTTAAATGTTTCACCACAGTATATTATTCATAGCATATGTTGCTTCATGGAGTACTGTCCCTACAGTTTTCTGCTTGTGGGTAGAGGTATTGTGTAGGCTACATCTCAGTGCCCCGTCCTGCATGACTTGTTCTGGATTCTAGGAGTGAGTCATACAGAAGGATCGTTGCCTCTAGAGCAGGAAAGTGACTTTGTAAGATGTTTTTTGCCACTGCTCCAATCATGGGATCAGAGAAAAGGATTTCCCCAGTATCAGTCCTTCCTCTGCTCCTGCACTGTCTCTCTGACTCTCAGCCTCTCTGTGTGTCTCCCTCTGTTTCTCTGTCTCTCTCCCCCCTCCTCCGTCTTCCCATTTACTTCTCATCCTTTCTTCTGTTAATGTTTTTTTCTTTTTTATTATTTTAATTGGATATTTATTTATCTACATTTCAAATGTTATCCCCTTTCTTAGTTTCCCCTCTTCAAATCCTCTATCCCATTTTCCCTCCCCTGCTTCTATGAGGGTGCTCCCCCAACGCCCACCCACCAACTCCCTCCTCCCAGCCCTGTATTGAATGTAATTTGAGAATGTGAGACTTTTCCAAGTTGCTCTACCTTAAAACACATTCCTGATTCTCTTCAAAGGGTTCACCCACAGGTGGCATTATTGTTATTATCTTATAAAAAACAGACTTGCTTTTGAATGCAATTAGAGAACCACCAAAGATGATAACCAACAGTCACAAAAGTCAGAAGCTGTAACAGTTAGTGTTAGTATTCTGTCTAAACTCCACCTCCACAGTTCCCTGGCAACAGACAGGTATGCTCCTCCCCACAGTTACCTGGCAATCTCTAGGTAGGCCTGGCCCACTATAAAAGGAGCTGCTTGCCCCCTCCTCTCTCTCTCTTAGTCTCTTAATCTCTTGATCTCTTACTCTTACCCTCTTGCCTCTTTGTCCCCTTCCCTTCCTCTCTCTCCACGTGGTCACGTGCCTCTACTTCTCTTCTCTCTTATCCTTCCACCTTCTTCTCCCCACCTTTGCCCTATCTCCTGAATAACACCCCCTCCCCCGCCCTTGGAACCATGTGGTCTGGAGTGGTCTGTTTACTGCGGCCGGACTTCTTCTAACAACTAAAAATTAGCCTTCTTGCATGCCTTTCTTATCTTCTTTAGTCTACTTTTAGCTACTTCTAATGTCTAGATATACTTCATATAATGAGGTACCTATAAGTACTACAGGATCAGAATGTGTCTTTCTCTCACTATATCTTAGATATTGCTCTAGAGGCCACCATCTTTTTAGAGATCTCAATTTTGATGAGTATGATTTGTGATGCTGTTGTAATGGATGGCGCGACTGCCTTTTTTTACTGAAATTTCATTCTCAATATCTCATAGTGATACAGTCCTGAAGTCATCAGTTCTCTTCTGCTTTATAAATTTGTATGAACATGAGTTGATAAGCTCTCTTTACCATTTATTTAATGTATTCGACTTTTTAATGTTCCTTGGATTACCTCTCTTTAGAAAAAAAACTACGCATTCTAATGATCTGCAATGTATTCTACTAATGGCAGGTATTATTCTATTATTAAATATGGCCATTTAAACTGAATTTTACAAATGATTTTAAAACTTTAAAGATATTATTTCTTTTTCCTCCTTAGATTCATTTTATAGAGTGAAATTATCATATCAAGCCTATATGTTAGAAAAAATTTTTACCAAATATTTTTTAAATCATTGAAAATAATAGGTTTAATCAGAATTTTTATAATGGAACACAAAAATTAAATTCAACTCACCTAAAACTTAAAGTATTAAAGGTAAGTAATGATATGACTTGTTTTGTGAAATACCTTTGATAAATTATATAATATTCATAAAATTCACCTACTGCCTGATATCCTAACATTCATTCCCTCCACCTCTCCTTTCCTCTGCTATTTCTTCTCCTTCTTTACTGAAACACTAAAATATTCAAAAACTCCTCTGCTGAGCATAAACCTACAAGAATTAACAAAGTATCTAAAACAGAGGCTAACCTTTAATATACATTATTTTCTGTTCAATTTATAGCAGTGTACACAAATATATTGCAGTAAAAGTAGTAAAACTATTTGTGAATTTTCTATCACAAAGTCAAGCAGTGCTTCATAGCTAAAGTATTAATTTGTTTCCTCTTGACGTAGGCTTGAAAAACACCACTATCAGAAAAAAATATAAGATATAACTCTGTACTTGTTAGAAGAAGTAAATTTTTGGAATTAGTAATATGGTTGAATAAATATAATATTAAATATTTACTAGTGATATTGTATCATTTAATAACCATATCTTATTTAAAGAAGTAAACTAAAGTTAAATGATATTCCATATCTCAAAACTGTTTAGAAAATTAGAATCACGATTAAGATAACATCATTTGCTCTAGTATTTTGAAATGGTAATGAATAATTTATACATAAATGTCCATTTTCCCCTTATTTTTCTTCCTTATCTTCCACCTGGTCCTTTCCTCCATATTTACATCATATAAGGATGCATGAATTCTATTTCTTTGTGTGACATAAACACGAACACTTCAGTTCTTAACTTTATGAATATACATGTGCATCATCATTCTCCTCAGCCGAACCTTCAAAAGGCAAGGTAACCTTAATTTATCAACAAATCTAAGTAGTAGTCAACATACAGCCATGAAGATGAGAAGAGAAATGTAAAATGAAAGACAGGAGAGAATAAAGATGTATGTAGGGCGACTCTGAAGGGAAGGCGTGTGTAAAAATAGAGCTGGCTTAGTAGAAGACATAGATGAAACAATATAGGGAGACTTAAGAGCAAATACCACAGAGCTTGACTGACAGGTTAAATTCCACAGATGCCATTTACAAGAGGCAAGATCTTTGGCAACTTACTTAGATACTCTATTTTTCAGTTTCCTGGTTGGTAAAAAACAGAACAATTGAAGGTATTTCATAGTTTTGTGGTATAAAACTAATTTGTGTTTGGAAGTTATAATAAATGCCAGCCGTTATTAAGTCACAGTAGAACACCAAATATCCTAAATCATTAATGATAGATAATGTCCTTGCTTAATCTCTTGTATTACTTCCTGGGCGCCAACAGCATAATAATGGAGTTTAAAAAGCAGTGAACAGAAAGTGCATTCCGTCTACAATGTGACGATGCAGGGCTACCTGAGTGGAAGGACTTTGTGTAAAGTGCCTAAGGCAGATGAAGTAATCATTCAAGGAGCATTACTTTTTTTTAATCTTGACTTAGGTGCATAGTATCTATGAGTGATTCCACTCAGAAAAGTAATGTTCATGTTACTAAGAACAGTTATATTAGTAGACAGAATTGTAAATATTGCTAAAATTTATCTTAATTGGTAAGAAGTACTTGATTGTAGAAATAGATGTGTAAGGAAATATAGAAAGTGTAGCTTTTTGGTTTACAAAATCATTAAGCATAAGACGAGCAGAGTGTTTCTGAGCTCCATACTGTAAATCAAATTTAGTAGATAGAAAGCTTTCAACGCTAGATTGTAAACACCCAGCTAAAACTTCTTAAAAGAATAATGGGAATAGTTTACAATGGTATTTGGAAGTATTTTAAAAATGAAGAAAAGTGTTTGCTTTTGTGACTACAAGATCTTTGTGGGCACACATGCTAACTAAGGTCGAAGTCTACCATAACCTGACAGCTCATCTGAGATTTGCAAAATGGTAGACTTCTTTTTACCAGAAAGTCTTCTCCTTCTCCGACCTTGCTTAGGGATTTTGACTCTCCACACTCTTAACCTCGAGAAAGTTGAGTAGTCCTTGGCAGACCTACAAACTTTCTTCACCAATGCACCCTGATAAAAACCTGCCCAGCAAGGACCTGTGCTTCCTGGAATGCCTCTCCATGCAAACACAGAACCTTAAAACTCTAGCCAATGATTTTAATTTACCCTAAAAACACCTTCCCACTCTTCAAGGTCTATATATTTATATAGTGCTGGCTCACCCCACATAAAGTGTATGCATTCAAACCCACCCAAAATAAAGGTATGCACACAAGCTAAGATCTTTACAGAGAGCTGTTTCAGAGATCCTCTGAGAAGTCCCCTAATACTCAGGCACCCATTCCTAGCTTGACAGGGATCTTCCAGAATCCCACCCATTCTGGACTCCACTTCATACTTTCAGCCTGGTGTGCAGTGACCTCAAGACACACTGAGAGGGAGGAAGTGAAGGACTCAGAATCACAGCTGGTCCCACAAAATACATACTGCAGTGCTTTATGTATCTGTGGTTAAATACAGTAACCAGGAGTGCAGTCACATTATATTCACACATTATACAGAAAGAAAACATGGAAGGGAAAGTCACATGCTTGTGGTCATCTATTACAGTTTGGGGATAAACTCAGAGTTCCTTTTAACTTTTCTACTAGGATCTAGTAATCTGAAACTATTAATGATAGCAAGTGAGCAAACCTCAAGATAGACAGAAAAACTGAGAGAAATGAACTATGTTTGGTAAGTTTAGTTCCCTATGCTACGTAAATTAACGTTGTGGGGACTTTCTTTGGCTGTAAATATTTTTTTTCAGTTCCATGCTGTAAGTTTTCACACAGTGTCTTAGAGGTGTGATCATCCAAACTGTAAAAAGACATTTGTCCTCCATCCTCCCAGTGTGCTCCTACTTCTCATTTTGATACCTGATCTCTTAATTCACTTGATTCGATGAGTCAGGAATTGCTGGGCTCTCATAATCAACTCTTTTTTCGATTGAATGAGTTTGTATGTAGAATTGTGTTCCCAATATTGCTGGCTACATGTGTCCTTTTTTTTTTTTTTTTAATTGACTCCCTAGACCTAGATCCTTTGGAACCCTTAGTAATTGAATTTCAATCTTTAATTATGTCAATGCAAAAACTGTTCAATGAGAACGTACTATTCATCATGAAGTGTAAAGATGAGTGAAGAACTTCTGTAATCCTATGAAGATCCCATGTACTAAACTCTGCCCTTTCAGACTAGTGCACTCATATTCTGTCCTATTTTTCTTTATGGTACTGTAAATGCCAGTGCTGTTTATCCTATAAATGCACACCAGGTATTGTTGAACAATCAAGCAAGCAAGCAAACAAGCAAACCAGACACACTTCATGGCACATCATAGTGTTCCTTACCCTGACCCATTGAATTACCAAAATCCCCTTAAAAATCAGTAAATACATTGGAGATCTCTCTCTCTCTCTCTCTCTCTCTCTCTCTCTCTCTCTCTCTCTCCCTCTTTCTCTCTCTGTCTCTCTCCTGCTCTCTGTGTCTCTCTCTCCCTTCTCTCTCGTGCTCTCTTTCTGTCTCTCTCTCTCTCTCTCCCTCCCTCCTGCTCTCTGTGTGTGTGTGTCCTGTGTGTGTCTGTCTTCTCTCTTCTCCTTCCTCTTTCTCTCTCTCTTCCTTCCTTTCTTTCTTTCTTTTCTTTCTTTCTTTCTTTCTTTCTTTCTTTCTTTCTTTCTTTCTTTCTTATTTTGAATTCCTGAATACTCTGGGGCAGTTGGTTAATACAGAAAAAAATTGTACTTTTTCTTGTAAGAAAATATCTGTGTTACATGCTTATAGTTTATGCACATAGACTGTTAGACTGTTAGAAAGATGAAGATCTAAGATGACTTTGTAAGGCCATAGTCTGATTCTGTTTGTTTGTTGGTTAATGAATCTGTTAACTTTTGTTAACATATAAAAACATGAGTTACAGCGTGATGTTTTCTTTATCATGGGAAGTAGGACATTTAAGATGAGGTAACATGGCAACCAGGAGCATAGAGAGGATGGAATTGACTATGAGGGTGTAGGCATACCTAGCTATTACTGTCACCTCCTCACCATCAGCTTTCACTAGTCTCACCTCCACATGGGTTCATTTATCCCAACATCTAGTTTTCAAGCACAGACAAAATAGTCTTTTTCTAATTACTGTTGTATTATGATGTTAGAAGTTTTACAGGAGAAAGTAATACTACAACATTAAGTATGTGTGGGACAGTGAAAACGTAAGGCCCGCCAGAAAGGGAGGAACTCCCTCCCTGCTCTCTGGAATTGAGGTCCACCCCAATAACTGCAAGACAACAAACTTGATGCAATTAACAAGAGGTAATTTTGATTCAATGTATTGAGGTCGCACTTCTAGCCTGTCCTATGCAGAGGCAAGCAATGAAGTACGACCCCCCCCCCCTCAGAGAAGAGGAAGAGTTTTTAAAGGGAAAAACCGCAACCCAGGGTAGATGGGGGGGGGGGAATCATGATTAAGTATCTATACAAAGTACCTGTTCTGTGTTCAGCTTCTGTGACAAGTTCAAGAAACGGTTGGGGAGAAATATCTCTTTGTTCTCTTAAGAATCAAACTCTATTTCAGTTCAGTTCCTGGTATCCAGGGTGCATGGGCATGCTGACTCCCAGCTCAAACACTATTCAATCTATCTTGTGGTCAGTTTAGTTCCTGGCATCCAGGGTGCACAGTCACGCTGACCTGAACCCTCAGCTCTGAACTCCTATCTTATCTATTTTGTCTTGTGGATAGCTAGTTTCCCAGGACCCAAAGCTAGAACAAGCTGATCTGCACTTTTGACTCCATCTGTGGAAGGTTTAAAAAGGATATCCTTTCAAAAGGATAGCTTGGTTGCTGGTTGGCACAGGCCTCAAACCCTGGACTCTAGTAGGACAACTACAGGTATTCAGACATGCCCCAGACTCCTGACATTCAGCCAAGACCTCCACACTTTTCAGTAAAGTAGGGCAATACAGCCCCTCCCTAAGAGAGGTTTGTGTCACCCAGCACAGTTAGAGGGCATGACTACAGGCCTCAGCCTCAAGAGATTTACATACTAATGAGATACCTGAAGACCAGAGAGTGGTAGCCAATTAAGCATTCTTCCCTAGATCCTCCTCTCTCCTCTCTCCCTATTTAACTCAGGTATGCTCTGAGTTTCACTGGGGTGAAACCAGATCCATCTACCTTGTGCCATGACATTAAACCTTTACAAAACCATGGACTTCCTAGTATCATTTGGGACCCACCATGGGGAAATCTGGAGAAGGTCTCAATTATCAAGCTGTCCTCTAATCTCTCCTGGAGGACTTTCAGTCACCGGACTGCAGATTCAACCAAACTAGCTGATTCTGCCAAGCGAGTATAGCAACCAAGAGTCTCTTTCCCTTGGGGCGCTGTTGGGGCTTTTTCTCTCCCTCATTTCTCTCAGCTATTGGTCAGTCCCATATGCCCCCATATGCCCCCATGTCTGTGTTTGTCCACAGACCCCTTCGGTGTCTAGGAGCCCCAAATGGAGACCACCAGCTTCCGGGTGCACTCAAGAGCCCTGCTCCCCGCACCTGGGCATGATCAGTGCAGTGGCCACCCAGCACTTCATGGAGTAAACTCAGTCAAAATTACCTGCTTGCTTTTGCCTCTCTGATCCATGGCAGACACTTGGGAACCACAACTCAGCCCAACAGAAATCACACCCATGCGTGAGCTAATCATTCCTGAAAGTATCCAATATACTAATATATTAGTGCTCACTTGTTGTTTAAGAACATATAAAGTAGAAGATGGAATTTAAAGATTTGTGTACTGTGGGCTAAACTATAATAAAAGAAATTAAGGCTTAAGAATTGTTTCTTCTCCAGAATCCACAAAACCTCTTCTAAATCCTGTTTTCCAAATTTGAATAGTCTAACAATATTACTGATATGAGATTCAGCCAATTTATCATTTCTTCTTAAAATTTCTTGATTTTAGAAAGAAATTGGTAAAATATACATTGACTAACATTATGCCAGAGTATTGCAGGGGTCTCGAGGCACAGGAAGGTACCAGTCACCTAGAAAGGATCTTTCTAGTTATAATTTATTAGGCTTCATAATTTTGCTCCAATAAAAATTCGACAGTTAAAATGTCATTTTACAGATAAGAAAAGGGAAGCTTATCTCAATAAATATCTCAACAAAATTATCTCAATGAAGCTGAGATACTTTGCCCAGAGCTCATTTCTATTAATAGCGGAGCTGGAATTTAAGCTGTAGGTTTTTGGTCCTCTTGTACATCCCTAGGCCTTTCTAGTTTCACCATTCTTCCAATCGATAGTTTTACTAGACGATTTATCACTGCAAATATTCTAAATCCAATTACAGAAGCACTCAAGGGTGACTTAAATTTTTCCCTCCCATGCTGCTAACTGGGGATGTGGTGGGAATGGTCCCTCAAGACTGTCTTGATTTATGGTTTCTAGTCTCTCCTTCTGGCTCATTGCAGAGGATGAAAATGCTCTTTCCACAAAATTCGCTACCTTACCTGACCAGTCTCTAGGTTTTTTGTTTGTTTGTTTTTGTTTTTTATTTTGCTATTATTGTTGTTCTTATTGTTTGGTTGGGTTTTTTTTGTTGTAATTTTTGTGGTCTTATTTGTGTGTGTATTAGTGCATTCATGCATGCTTAAATGTTATGCCATTAGGTTCATGTTTCTTTTGTTTGTTTTTATTTCTTCTGTACAATTTAACCTCTTTCTCTTCTTGGGCCCTTCCTAGCATGATTTTTCTACTGTTACCAGCTTCTACTGAAGCCTGGCTTTCTTGGATGGACTTTATTGTTCTATTTCCAGTCCAAATGACAAAGAGCCCCTCTTTTTCTTTAAAAATGTTGATGTTTAGAAGTAAATATTTTATTCCTGAGTCATCATCATTAGGGAAGCAAGTTCTCATCTAAACAAAGCAAATGCCCTCCCCACCCCCCACCCCCCGTGGTTTTTGTTTCGTTTTGCTTTGTTTTTTGTTTTTGTTTGTTTGTTTGTTTGTTTTAGCCTCTCAAATTTCAGCTGCCTTCTGCTCACAAGAGATTTCTATAAGCAGCTCAAAGATTGCCTTACAGAAAGCCAGTGTGGTAAATTAATGACTCCGCCTCTCATTCCTTTGATATCCAGTTGCATTGGCCTTGTTTTCCATGTATAAAGTTAAGTGATTATGTATGATATAAAATTACATATAATTTACCTTGGCATCTAGACTTTAAATATAATACAAAAGTGTTAAATAATCCTTATGGCTTGAATGTGCTCCCTCCAAAATGTCTCTGTGCTAAACCTAACACTGTTAGTGGCGAAATAAAGAGGAAGGTCCCCTCATGGTATGTAACTCTGGGAGAGAGAAACCTTATAGATGGATTACAAAGTCCCTTGCTTTCAACCTAAGACACATCCATCTGTTTGTCATTTCTGTTCCTTGAGATGTGAGAATTTTTATCAATAGATATTCCATCTATCAATAAAGGGCCTTTATGAGACATCATACATTCTGGCATACTGATTTTGAACTTTTCCAGACTGATAAAAAATTAACACTTGATATTTTTTTTTCTTTTTGAGACAGTCTCATATAGTCTATGGCTTGGAACTCACTAAGTAGCTGAAGATGATCTTGAACTTATGATTCTCCGAGGTTAATATTGCAAGTACAGCAGGTTTTTATGTGTTACTTCTGACAACGTATGGCTTCAAGCATGCTAGTCATGAGCTCTACCCACCGAAACCCAGACCTAGCCTTAATATTTGATTTTTATAAGTTCCCAGTGTGGAACATATTCTATATAGCAACACATCAAATTAAGAAAATATTTTTATAAGTTTGTAGAAGACCTTTGTGACCTTACTTTTAGAAATTATAAGTGTGTGTATGTGTCTGTGTGTATGTTGCTTCCAATTTATGTCATATCCTTGTTTGTTACACACATGCTTTTATGCTAATTCACTCTAAGTATTCAAAAATAATTTCAATAGTTTTTAATCTGAGCAGTTAAATTATTTAACTTATTTGGTCTTATACTGAAACAAATGGTTATCGTGTATACTATAACTACAGTAGGTATTACTTTATCTCATATTTCTTAGGTACTAGAAAATAGTCCTACAGTGATATAATGTAAAATGTCCAATTCATGTAAGTTATATACATTTTGAAAATACATACAAGAAGAAATAATCACTAGAAGGCATAAAAACTCTGAAGAATTTTCTGAAAGTCTTGCTGTTTGCCCAGCTAATCCTCTAATGAAAATTAAAAGTATAGGTAATACTTTCTTGGGAAACAATATAGTCAACTTGGAAGGTGACCCTAGAGTTCTGAACATGACTATGTCCATGCCAACAGCCACTCGTGACTTCTCTCACACAGGGTTTACTCCTCTTGCATTCACTCACATACATGCAGACACTCACAAGAACACACTAACACATACACTTCATAAATAATGAGTTGTGTTTTATGATGTCATGTTTCCATTTTGTCATGTAATGCTTAAGACAAACCAAGGAACTTATCATGTTTAGCATGAAGAGAGGAAAGAAAAGTTGGAGAAGAATACAGCAGACCCTTGCTCATGAGTTCTGAGGGTAACACTTGTTTTTTATTAACTGATAGAAATAAATTTATGCCTAAAAATTTAAAAAGAAATGTTCAACCTTTGTCTGAGTCAGTTGCTGGGTAGAGCATTTCAGATGACAACAATGCTAGACTACTGTGTGCAAGCATTACAGAGAATCATTAAATGTTTTTATTAATGATTTTATTTTTTTTTTTATATTCCAAATGTTGAATTCCCCTTCCTGGGACCCCTCTATGAGTTCATCACTCCCTCTCCCCTCCTCTTTGATTCTGAGAGGTTGCTCTCTTACTCACTCAACCATTCTCACCTCACTCCTCTAGCATCCTCTTTCCCTAGCATTAAATTTCTACAAGATTAAGGGTATTCTTTCCAACTGAGGCCAGACAAGACAGTCCTCTGTTACTTATGTAGCAGGTGCCACAGACTAGCCCATGCGTGCTCTTTGTTTGGTGGCTTAACCTCTGGGAGATCTGAGGGGCCCAGGTTAGTTGATACTGTTGTTCTTCCAGACACTCCTCAACCCAAGAATAGATATAGAAATTGTAGTTCATTTATATAACGAAATACTACTCAGCTATTAAGAATGCGGACACCAAGAATTTTGCAGGCAAATGGATGGAAGTAGAAAATATCCTGGGTAAGGTAATACAGTCCCTAAAGGATATACATGGTATGTACTCACTAATAAGGGAATAGTACCCAAAAAATTCAGAATAAGAAGCTTAGCAAAAAAGAAGGCCCAAGTGTGAATACGTCAATCTCACTTAGAAGGGGGAAACAAAATAATCACCAGAAACAGTGGGAAGGAGGGACTTGTGTTGGAGAAAAAGGGGGAAAAGGGGGGCAAAAACAGGTAAGGGGGGACAGGAGAGAAGACCAGAGGGCCAGAATAATGCATTGAAAATGCAGCAGTGTGGTGTATGGGGGTAGGAGGAACCTCTAGAAAGTCACAGACACCATGAATATGAGAGGCTTCCAGGGCCCAATGTGGATGCCTTAGCCAAAACGCTCAACAGTGGGGAGACGAAGCCTAAAGAGACCACCTCCAGTAGATAGACAGGGCCCCCATTTGAGACACAGAGGCACCAATCCATCTTCAACGTTCTTGACCCAGAATTGCTCCTGTCTAAAGGAAATGCAGAGACAATAGAGAAGAAACTGAAGAAAAGGCCATCCAGAGACTGACCTAATTTGGGATCCATCCTATGTGCAGGCACCAAACCATGACACCATTACTGATTCCATGTTGTGCTTGCAGACAGCAGTCTAGCATGGCTGTCCTCAAAGGGGCTCTACCAACAGCTGATTGAGAAAGGTGCATAAGTTTACAGCCAACCATTGGACTGACTTTGGAGACTCCTATGGAAGAGTTAGGGAAAGGACTGAATATTTCTTTAAGTACTTTTTGGCCATTTAAGATTTCTCTGTTGAGAATTCTGTTTAGTTCTGCATTCCATTTTTTTTTTTTTTTGATTGGGTTCTTTGGTCTTTTGGAGCCTAATTTTTGAGTTCTTTAAATACTTTGGCTATTAGCCCTCTGTAGGATGAAGGATTAGTGAAGAACTTTTCCCAATCTGTAGGCTGCTGTTTTGTCTTATTGGACTGCCAATGGAGGGAGGGAGTCACCAACCCACCTGCAAAACTTAGACCCAAAATTGGTTCCGTCTAAAAGAAATGCAGGACAAACATGGAACAAAGACTGAAGGAATGGCCAACCAGTGACCAGCCCATTTTGAGACCCATCCTATGGGAGAGCACCAGTCTCTCACACTATTAATGATTAATAATTCCAGCACTATGTTGTGTTTAGCAAAAGCGGGCCTCTGAGAGGCTCTACCTAGCAGCTGACTGAAACAGATGCAGATACGCAGATACTTACAGAGAAACATTGAACAGAGGTCAAGGACCCCTATAGAAGAGTTAGAGGAAGGATTGAAGGCCTTCATGGCAACCCCACAGGAAGACCAACAGTGTCCACTAACCTGGACCCTTGGAAGCTCCCAGACACTGAGCCACCAACCATGAAGAATGCATATGCTTGTCCAAGGCCCCTGGTACATATGTAGGAGAAGACTGTCATGTCTGGCCTTAGTAGGAAAGGATGTGCCTAATCCTCCAGAGACTTGATGTACCCGGGTAGGAACACCATGCAGGGGCGGGGGTCTGCCCTCTCAGAGGCAAAGGGGAGGGAAAATGGGGAAAAGAATTATGCCAGGAAACCAGGAGGGAGCAGCATTTGGAATGTGATTAATAATTAATCAACTACAAATCAGTAACAAATTACTACTTCTTTTTTAGGAAAAAAAAAAGTAGAATTTATTTCTTTTTCCTTCATTCTGATGGATTGTTCTGACCAAAAATGTTTAACGGAAAAAGCATTATGTTGCAATCCTGAGCCTCAATGGTTTTGTGTGGATTCTCCTCCCTCCTACCTGGAATGTTCCTGTTTTGAATTCTCAGAAAGTGTCTCATAAAAGACACGCAAGAACCCTAGCTTATTATTCAGTGTGTGATTACAGCCATCCTTATCAACCTAGCTAGTGAGTCTTCTTAATGAAGATAATTTCAGGAGAGAAGAGAGAGAGAGAGAGAGAGAGAGAGAGAGAGAGAGAGAGAGAGAGACAGAGAGAGACAGAGAGAGACAGAGAGAGAGACAGAGAAAGACAGAGAGAAAGAAAGAGAGACAGAGACAGAGAGGAAGGGAGGATTGGGGGTGGGAATGAAAGTTAATTTAAGCGAAAACTGCAGAGTCCTGAAAAACTTAAATGTTTAATATTTTACATTTGCTTTGTTAGGGATAATTTGATGTATGGCAAGAAATACCTTGATCCTTTGCAATGCATCTTCTTTGTTAGTTTGAGGCTAAACAGAACAATCTAGGAGAAGCCCAAAGAAGTTATGTTGAGACAGAACAGCTGAGTTGACCATTCAGCTAGAGTTCAGAAAAAATTAGGAATGGATAAGCTTATTCAGCAGTAAGTCTCAGAGGTTGAAAACATTCTAGGCCCAGATTAGATTGTATGGAGGCTAAGTTTCCAGGACTAGACCTAGGTTAGCAGACAGAGGCAGTTAGACTCCGAGAGGACAATTACTTCAGGGGAATAAAAGTTAAAACAGTTTACTTGGAAAGTAATCACTGCAATTCATAGCTTACAGGTCAAACTGACTGAAAAAAAATGATTCTAGGATGCAATGTCAAATGTGATAACACTTGGGCCTTAGTAACTGGCTAATTTATCTATCTCTAGATGGACCTTGTGATATCAGCTCAGATATACCTTCATTTCAAATAAAATGGTTTATCTCTGTTCTCTAGTCCTTGTGAGCTGCAGGCAGTAGAGCAGAAGAAATACAGTGCTGTGGCAAGAGCTATGGCATTGCCAAGGATCTTTACAAGGCTTGTCAAAGATCACAAGGACATGACATCAGAACATGGGTAAAGCTAGGACAATTTGTTATTGAAGCTAGAAGCCTCTAAAGGTACTTAACTCAAATATTTAACATTTCTCTGGAGGCCCCTCAAAGAATATTGTTTTGTATAAATTTGTAGTGAACTTAAAGTACATCAGAGTTTAAACTGATGTTGGAAAGATTAGTAAGGAGAAGAAATAAACACTTTCCTTTATATCTGACCTCCAGAGGCCTGCTCTCTGCTCCCTGCTCAATGTCAATAGCTATTGAGGAGTGGCTTTGATCTGTGTATGCTGGTTGACCTTGCCTGAACTTTTCACAGGTTCACAAGCTGCCCTCCCTTCATTTCCTTTTCTCTAGAAAGCCAAGCATTCCTAGGGATCCTTGCAAGAGAAATTCTCTAAGTCTTTTAATGAGCTACCCTTGCATTCAGTTACTTAAGGTCGAAGGAAAGTGCACTTTATATTTGAACCAAGCCAACAACTCAGAGCAATGTCCGTGTAAGAGAGCCATTTTGAACTTAACATTAATTAGCTTTTTAGTGAGCTGTAAAACTTCCACAAGTTATGGAGTGCTTCATAATTACAGGACATTATGGCCACATTCTAAGGAGCTGAAACAGGGAGTGAGGGAATACAGCAAACTCTCTTCAGGTCTGAATTTTAGGAAAGTTTTACAATATGTTTTGGGAGGTTTGGGAATATTAGGAAATGCTTTTGATACTGTCAGTTCTATCAGTATCTAGGAGATGACAAGTAACTGTCAGGCATGCTATGATAAAATGCAAGCAAATAATTTATGAAAAAGTTGCTTGAGATAGGATTTCTTTTTCACCTGGCACCTAAGAGACTTCAACAAAATGAATCTACATATTGCAGCTAAAATTCAATACTGAGCAAATATAATTTAACTTCTATATTTATGCACTTATATGTTTACAACCAGATACAATAATTTATGTCCATGTAGTGAAAAGGGGCAGCAACTTTCCCCTACACCAAACTCAACCTTGCTGTGGTTAAGTGCGACCTTACATTGTCTGAATTTTGCTTCCATAATTTTGAGATCAACTCCCTTAAAAAAAGTTTTGGTTGTAATCTAGTGTCTATGAGGCTCCTTGCAACTGAAGTGTCTGATATGAAAATTACTGAAATTTAAAGATTAAGATACAGGAGCACAGAGAGCTACAGAATGATTAAACCACCCTTTAATATGTGCACCCAAAACATTCTTGAGAAGGTCAACAGCTTTTGTGTGATGACTTTCATGTCAACTATTTCTAGTGAAGGATGCCAAATAGATGTTCAAGGGCTATTCACGGCTCTGTTTTCCTTATCTTCAATTCTTCAAGTCACAGGAGGAAAAGTTGAGTCAAATATTTACCCTTCTTTGTTTTTAAGAATTATACAAGGTGAGATTAAATTAATGCAGTTTGAAATGCTGCCTTTGTGTTATATTCCTCAGAATGGTATACAAATGTCTTCTTCTCTCTTTAATAAAAATCAGTGATTGACTAGTATCTGAGGTATAAATTAAAGACTAAATTTAGGAAACATTCTAATTATAAACAGTAGCTAAACAATTTATTACTAACAGGATTATCTCTTTCGTCTTAGATATGCAACGAAAATAATAGATATATAAGGATTAAATATGTATTTTGCAGCTAATTTACACATTTTAACAGAATTTTTGATAACAGTATGATCCCTTAGGCTTGCTATGAATTGCTTGTAATGTTGGTACAGTCTATTCTATAGTGAATGCCATACTTCTATATGTAATCCACTTCATCACCACCCTTAGTGCATCTATAGGTACTATCATGTTTTAGACCATTATTATTAATAAATTAATCCTTTAATTGTCATTAACACTATGGCTTTAAAACATTAATGGTGCCAACATTATCTTTGAGAATTCTCCCTGTTATCTGAGACAACATACAATTTTCCAATTTATATTGCTGTATAACATGTAACAAAACATATTTCCTTTTGCAAATATGAGGCAATTTCCTGAGCCTATAAGTTTTATGAATTTACATGTCAAAGAAACACTGCTGGGAGCCTCCTGGCTCTGAGAGTTTAATGGCAGGGACACAGAGTAGGACTCTGGTGATGGCTTTAAAGTCTGAGGGTCTCAGGGCTTTCTGGCTCTCTGACCTGTACATGCTGATGATAACTTCTAAAAGGTTGTAAAAACTTCTTCTAAGGGTAAGAGACTGCAGGCTAGGGTGATTAACACCTGTAGCCTAACAGCAGAGGATTAGGCAAATAGCCTTATACTATCTCAGCAGGAATAGCTGCGTTCTGACTTAGTCTGCTAGTCTGAGGTCGCAGGAAGAAAAGACACTTGGAAAAGTTGCTATAGAGTTTATTAAGTGTAAAAAGTATCCTATGAAAGCGATCTGAGGAGAAAGGTGGACAAGTCCTAAGTGAGGAAAACAAAAAAAAAATTCTAATAAAGAAAAAGTTCTAAGGGAAAGAATTCTAGGCAAGGGAAAAGGAGACAAAGGGACTAAGAACTAACTAACTACAACTACAGCAGCTACTATAACTCATGCTACTACGACTACTGCTACTTTGTCTTTGTATTCAGTATTTATTCATCTTTCAGAGTACAGGGTCACATGTTACAAAGTTCATCACAAGGTCACACCAAAATTCAAATCATAAATTGAAACAGAAGTTTACAACAGAGAATGTTCACATGCATATCCATTAGGAGCAATTATCTAGCTAGACATTCATCACCTGACTAACTCCACAGGTTCACTTAAAGTTTAAACTATAACTAAGAAGTTAGTGAAGTTTTGAATAGATATACCCAGGCAATATTTTCTCTTCTGTCCTTGCACCTTTTAGTGACCTCTGGTTACTTGTTTTACGGCCTCTTGGAATGTGCTCTGAGCAGGAGAAGGTCTGGTTACTACCTAGGGGCAATTAACTGATAACACTCACAGAGGTCTCATTGAAATTGTGACTATCACAGAGGGACTTAATAGTAGCCCTGTTATAAAAGAGCTTAATAATCATTAATGTAATTTTAGGAATACTTATAGGACCATCATTAAGACTTAAGAAGTCATCTATTTGTCTATATAGCATCACTACAATACAATACATTTTGTGGATCTGCAGAGATCTGCTCCAAAGGGGTGTGCTATTGTTTAGTGATTGTTACATATGTTTAATAGTAATAATAATAATAATAATAATAGGAAAAGCATATTAATAGCAGGAATCTTTCCTAAAATATGTCCACCACACCTTTGCTGGATGGGGCACACTTGTCGCAGATTATATAATAATTCAAGGCAAGCATTTCAGGATGATCATCTGCTAATTATTAGCTTGTCTCATTATGGCTCCTGACAAAACAGCTAAAAATATAAAAGTATAAAACTAAAATACTATATTAGATTCATAAAGTTGTAATAAATTTGATACTAAACACAAATTCTAATAACATGAAATCTCAAAATTAGAAAATTTTAATTAACATGCTGCTTCTCATAGATTTTAGAAGTTAAATATTAGAAATACAACACTACTCCAAATATAAAATTTACAGAAGTCATAGAAACCATGGAATTCAGAAATTTTCCATAGCTACCTCTCAATTGATCTTAGGAAACACATTAATTACTCATCAATATTTTACTTTGTTATAGATTCCTTATTATCTGTACTCATTATTAGTCTGATAGTATGCACTTTGGAATAATAGTATAGTGAATTGATACATGTGATTTCTTTATCACAAAGAGTTTCACCTGCAGTTGCTCTTTCAGCCTCAGGGCATGTGTAGTAATTAATGTCTGAAGAAATACTTTGTTGCCACATCTGTAATACATATCACCAATGGGTGAATAAAGATACAGAGTGCATTCTTTTGTCAACTATAGAACCCCTCTATTATCTATCATTTAAATTTTGTAGATGAATGTTATTTTATTTTGTACAGCTTTGCTTGGAAATTTAATTTAAATGTGTTATTAAAGCCCATTATATACTCTTGATAAAATTGTGTGTGTGTGTGTGTGTGTGTGTGTGTGTATGAATGTATACACATATTTGCAATTATTTACATATTCTGGTTTTTGCATTATTTATTTCCTTAATGATTTCTTACACAAGTTGCATATAAGTAGTTTATACGATTTGTGAAACTAATTTATTGTATCTTATAGTTAGTAATTTTTTTACCCTAAGAAAAATTGGTCTACAAAAAAAATATATAAAACAGCATGTTATGTAGATTTTTGATGCTTTATCATTTATTTGTTAAACCTTAGGTTTAAGAATCATTTCAATTGTTTTTATGATGTGATGTTTAGTCAAGTTTAATTTCCCTTATAGTTTATCCTAGTGGTCTAGAAACACCACTTGAAAGAAATTTTAACTCACTGAATTGCTTTGAATTTTTTTAGAATGTCTACTAATATGCACCTTTCATTCTTTGAATTCTGTGTCCTAGCATATTGAGTTATACACACATATATGAATATGAATATAATAATAGTATAGATATTGATCATACTGTCTTGATTATTAGTGATTAATTTAGTTTTGAAGTCAGAAGCAAGTGAAAAATAATCTTTGGTTTTTATGTTTACACATCTTTGTTTTTTTTTTAGAGTGATGTAATTTTTAAATCAGCATGCCTATAATATATTCTTATACATAAACTACAGGTATAATTAGTAATATTTTTAGATTATACTAGCTAGGATTATTTTCTTATAATCTACATACACCACATATATCTCTGTTATCTACCTTTAGTCTTGTTACTGGCAAACAACAAACAGCATAAGGTTAACATTCTGATCCTTAGAACTATAAAGACTTTTATTCAGTTAAATATTCTTTCACTTTTAAGCAATAGTTTGCATTTTTAGTTTTGTAATCATATGTATTTCACAGCTGTGGCTACATATTAACCTCTCCAAAATAACTGTTTATGTTGATCTAGTGCTCATGTTCCACCCAACATAAATTGAGTACTCTTGTATTCTAGCTTCTCTAGCTAACACAAAACATTTGTTCTTTAGAAGATTGTTTGATAGAAATTGCCTGAATGCTTGTGGTTCTCAAGGAAGTTGTATGAGGAAGTCAAGGTTCCCTGTCTAGAAGAGGAATGAGTTAATGAAATAGCATGTTCTCCAGGAGAGTTTCCCGTACAAGAGTCATGCTGAGAAAACTACAGGTTCCCATCTTCAGCTATTGTTCCCATGAATCAGAATTTTCTCTCCAAACTGTGTAACAAATAATGCTGTCATTAATATTGGATGTCAAGTTGTATAAAAATAAACTTGTCTTTCACTTTAAAAAGATGATTAAAGTATAAAAGAAAATTGTGAACATCATGAAATTGCATGTGGGCTCCATTCTCTTCATTAATCTTAAAAAATAAATAAAAAACAAACAAAAAAACCCAAAAGATAACCTTCAAAGAATAGCAACTAATGATGTTATTCATTAATATAATAAATTTTAAAAGTATACATTGTGTTATTCAAAATTGTTTATTTTGCCAATTTTATTGCTGTTTTGAAGTTGCATAATTGTAAAAGTTACTTTATTGGATATTATATTTACATTTTTTTATTGGATGCTATATTTACATTTCAGATTTTATCCTCTTACCCCATTTCCGCCCCCTACCCAGGAGACCCCAATCCCATCTCCCCTCTTCCTGCTTCTATGAGAATCTGCTTCCACTGACTCCCCCCAACTCCCACCTCCTCATTCTCAAATTCTCCGCCCACTCACTGTCCAGGTTTCATGGGACCCAGGATCTCCTCTCCTACCTATGCCATCAAGGCCACCCTCCCCTACATATACAGCTGGACTCGTGGGTCCCTCCCTATGTGCTCCCAGGCTGTTGGTTTAAACCTGGGGAGCTCTGGTTGGTTGGTATTTTTGCTCTCCTCATGGGGCCACAAACCTTTTCAGCTCTTTCAGTCTTCTCTCTAAATCCTCCATTGAGAACTCCTTGATCAGATCAATGGTTAGCTGTGAGTATCCGCCTCTGAATGTGTCAGACTCCGGCAGACCTCTAAGGAGACAGCTAGATCAGGATCTTGTCAGCATGCACTTCCTGACATCCACATCAGCGTCTACCTTTGGTGACTGCACGTGGGATGGATACCCAGGTGGAATGGCCTCCAGATGGCCCTTCATTCAGTTTCTGTCCTACACTTTGTCTCCATATTTACTCTGTTGAGTATTTTGTTACTACTCCTAAGAAGGACCAAGGCACCCACACTTGGTCTTCCTTCTTCATGAGTTTCATGTAGTCTGTGAGTTGAATCTTGGCTATTTCAAGCTTTTGGGCTAATACCTACTTATTAGTGAGTAAATACTATGTGTGTTCTTTTGTGATTAGGTTACCTCACTCAGGATGATATTTTCTAGTTCCATCCATTTACCTAAGAATTTCTATAATTCATTATTTTTAACAGCTGAGTAATACTCCATTGTGTAAATGTACCACATTTTTCATATCCATTCCTCTGTTGAAGGACATCTGGTTTCTTTCCAGCTTCTGGCTGTTATAAATAAGGTTGCTATGAACATAGTGGAGCATATGTCCTTGTTATATGTTGGAGCATCTTCTGTATATGCCCAGGAGTGGTATAGCTGGGTCCTCAGGTAATGCTATGTCCAATTTTCTGAGGAACCACCAGACTGATTTCCAGAGTGGTTGCAACAGCTTGCAATCCCACCAACAACGGAGAAGTGTCCCTCTTTCTCCACATTCTCACCAGCATCTACTATCACTTGAGTTTTTGATCTTAGCCATTCTGACTGGTGTGAGGCTGTATCTAAGGGTTGTTTTGATTTGCATTTCCCTGATGACTAAGGATGTTGAACATTTCTTAAGGTGCTTCTCATCCATTTGAGTTTCCTAAGTTGAAGATTCCTTGTTTAGTTCTGTACCACATTTTTGAATAGGGTTATTTGGTTGTCTGGAGTCTAATTTCTTGAGTTCTTTGTATATATTGGATATTAGCCCTCTATCAGATCTAGTATTGTTAATGATCTTTTCCCAATCTGTTGGTTGCTTTTTTGTCCTAGACAGATACCAGGTACAAAAATTAAATCAGGAGCAGATAACCTGTCTAAACAGTCCCATAACCCTTAAAGAAATAGAAGCAGTCATTAAAAGTCTCCCCATCAAAAAAAGTCCGGGACCAGATGGTTTTAGTGCAGAATTCTATCAGACCTTCAAGGAAGACCTAATACCAATTCTCTTCAACCATTTTTTTTTTTATCTGATGTAATTTTCCTGTCTGAGGTTTGCTACTGAATAAGCTCCCACTTTCTAGCTCTTTCTGAACTCTAGCTGGCTGGTTCAATTTAACTCTTCTTGCTCAAATTCCTCTCCAAGCTGACTGATTCAAATTGGCTTCTTTCAGCTTCTCACTGAATCACTCTGTTTTGCCTCAAACTAATTCTACTATTGCCCCTTCTTATTCTTTGGCTTCCGGTGCTTTTCCTGATCTACTCTGAACTACATAAACTCTCAAATAAACTTAACTCCCTTCCACTGTACTGACTTACTCAACTCCATTGTACTGAACTCAGCTGACTAAATAGAACCGACTGACCAGAATTCAGACATCTCCATGCTGCTGTCTCCTGAATGCTGGCACTAAAGGTGTATATACCACTATGCCTGAAATTAAGCTTTTCTTTACCTGAAATTTGCTCTAAACTAGGCTTCCTTAAACTCAGAGATCTGCTTGCCTGTATCCTGGGATTAAAGATATAGCTATATTCCAGCTGGATCACACAAATTTTAAAAGATTTTGGATGTGATCTCTTGCCAGAGAAGTAATGTTGATGGAGTAAAATTCCTCTGTACTTATTATTGTGGTATAAATGTTAATTTGGTTGCTTGAATTCTGAATCTAATAAAGAACCAAAAAGAAGAGCATTTCCCCTTATGGTTGATTGTTTAATATATTATATATTCACATCTTCTATGTCATTCCTTAATTCTTAGAGTAACTTTAAACATAATTATATGCAACTATTACTATACTATGCTCAGGAATTCTCTGGCTGAAGAATTCACACTCAGGCTAAGGAGATGGTTCAAATGGTGTAGAGATTGCTGCATAGCATGAAGACCTGAGATAAAGTGTCAAAATGCTAGTAAATCTGGAGTGACATTACACCTCAAACAACAACTGTCATTCCTACAGTGACATTGGAGTCAAGGACAAGAAATATCTTCCAAATATCACAAGAATGTATAGAAATCTGAGATGGTCCTTCCATTTCCATAGTCACATATGCACACCTGTACTCACACATGATTACACAAACCTATGAACATATAAACAGAGAAATATGAATGCACACACGACTGTGAACAATAATTTATATGCACACATAAAAGCTTATGTCTGCTCTGTGTTGGCTGAGGTCTCAATGATTTTTCCACTTGGATAAGTTTGAATGACTTGAATTGCTGGAAGCTGAAAAACCTACAAATCTTATACAAATGTCAAGGACTGTGATGGAAGGCTTTAATAGCTAGCCATTGAGGCTATCAAGGAGATCCCAATGATGATCTGAGTATGAGACTGAGACTTCACCTAAATTGGTAGCTGCAATTTTGAGAAAGTGACATTTCAAATGACTGAGCCAGATCTGCCAAATCTAGTTAGGCCACATTTCAGAATTAATGGATAAGGAGGTTCCACTCCTAACTCCTGAGAAACTATTGGCAGTCTATACCTACTGAGGGAGATAGAGTCATTTGTGTGTTGGGGAGAGGTGGGAGTTGGGAGTGGTGGGAATTGGCTACTGATAGATTGCCTATGCTCCAGTAGATTACCTCACACTCACACACATAAAGTATGCACTAATTAGACACAATAGGTTATGAAAATAGAAATAAAATATAAAAGGAAAAAGGAATAAATTTTGGAGGGGGACATGTTGGGGTAGGGGAAAATCTGAGATGTTCTGAAAGAAATTCTGTTGTCTATGTTGAAAGCATATCATGGTTATATTGATGTACTTTGCAGGATCACTTAGGGATGGACTTCCTTCTACCATGTTGGAACAATTAAATTGAGTTTCATATCTAAGTTCATCCATTTTCTTAGATAACTTCCTCATATAGTAACAAGTGCTATGCACATATTTACAATTTGTTCTCAAGTAACAATTTGATGAATAAATTAATGTTTTTGTATCTGAATGAATGAATGAAAAAAGTCCTAAGAAGGCTTAATGCATTTAATCATTGCAGAAAAGTTTATGAAAAAATATCCTTGGTTGGTGATATGTATATGAAATACGATAATCATATACATTAGAATTTTTGATATGTATATTAGGCCATGGAAGAATAAATTAAAATATTGTGTCATTAATGAAGAAACTCTACCTTAGGAATCCATATGAACAATTGTATTTTGGAGAATGTTTTGTCTTTACAATTCATACAAAATTGCTTATATTTTATGTGACTTGAACCTCATCTTGAATAAATGAACCTTGAAAATGTATTCTGTTCACTGCATTTTGAAAATCAATCACACATGAAATTGGTGCTCAGACAATGTGCATGCAAATATAATCATATATAACCCATGATCATTAGCATTCTATTATTGTATGTGCCTGGAAACTGCAAGTGCTTATAGTATCATCCAGTTTTATATTAATAAAAGTTATTACCTCATCAATGTTTATAAAAAAGTAGAATGTTTTAAAAATTATGTTTGCTGAAGGGATAACACATTATCCTTAGGGACCCCATATCTTTAATATCACATTTTATGGGTCTTCTATTTTCCTTCTATAAGCTTATATAATATGTGACTTTTCTCAGTGATATTTAGCAGTTGAATTAAAATAACCAGAAGCATAAAGAATTTATAAAGACTCTCATGCATACTGAGATCTGAATGTATTAGCTGTGGTTTTGTGCATATGATACAATAAGTTGTGATGGAAAATTACAAAACTAACAGGAATGAGGACTGTTTTGAGTCTCATTCATCCCCAGTAGAAAGAAAAAAATAGTAAGCCTATGCATTCATATGATTCTATTAGGTTTTGTGACCTGTCACTTCAGCTCACACTGAGTGATGAAAAATGCTAAATTTACAATATTTGAAAATTAAATGATATGACCCCATTCTTAACTATCGTGGTTTCTTCTCAAACTTTTTTCTCTTCTTTCTTACTTTTTTCTTTATAGTGATGCTAAGGGTTAAACTCAATGTTATAAGTATGTGAGGACATCACTGTACCACTGAAGTGCATCCCCAGACACTCCCAATATTTCCTTCTACCTTTACATGCAGTATTGAATTTGGAGGGCCTTAGGCCAAAGAACATATAAAGATTAAAAACACATAAATATATATTTAAAAGTTATAAAATTTATCAAGAGTTTACAATAGCAAAGAGGTCCATACCAATAGTTCCCCAAGTATCCTGAAAAAATTGGATCTTCAGTTTTGGGTTGTTATTTCTGTGGTTCTGGAATTCTATAGAAATATGTAATGTTAAAGAAAGAAGTACATCTAAGCCTCCATAGTACTCTGTCATACCTTTTGCCCTCCATATCCTCCATCTGTCACCTCAAGTGTGGTGTCTACTTCTCGATGTCATTTGTCCTGAACAGTATATAGTCCTTAGTCATAGTCTTTCAGGCAGCGGTGCTTTGAGATAGAAAGTTATATCTTTGAAGGCTTAAGGGTATTAGAGACCCAGGTGATAACATTGTCTATTTGATTTTCCAGTTTCCTTACATTGTTTGGTAAACACAAAGATTACATGTCTGGATAGTCAGACCTGAGGCTAATAATACCTGGGAATATTTGAGATTAACCCACAACATTGTCCTGAAATTCATATTACTTTATATATTTCTTTCCTTGAAGTTAAGTGTTATATGAATTAAGTATGTGTTTATGCACACAATAAACATAATTCCTCAAATACGCTGAATTTAACTTCAAATATGTTTTTTGACAAAATTTATTTTTACAACTATTTACCTGAGTTCATGATATAGTTAAAATACACCACAATACACTATGTAATTTTATACCTCAAAAATGATATTTTCTATAATTTCCGTATTTTAAATTCAATTTTACTCCAATGAAGTAATTTACACTCCCAATGAATTATTGATTTATTGATTTTTACAATACATTAGATTGAAAACTACTTGAGAATTCTGTCAAAAAGGGTCTCTTTTGTATTATTTATTTCTTTTGTAGGATAGACTTATGTGAAGTCTACTATATTTTTTCTAGTTTAAACATGAGAAAATAAATTTTATATGCAAAGTATATCAGAAAAATAGTTTGTTTTAGTAAAATATATACTTTTTACTAAAAATTTATTTACTAAAATAATTTTTGCTAAATTATTATATTTACTGTATATTACATTATTATGTTTGTGCATATTATGTTTGATGTGAAACAGTTCATATATTGAGTTATATGTCATATGCAATTACAAACATACAAACTTTTTGGAGATTTCCAGATGTATTACGAAAATACATTTTTCATATCTCTATCTACAAGGTAGAATATTAATTTCACTAAAACTGTTCAAAAAGAATAATTTCAGAGTTCATAATAAGTATTTTAATATATGTGTGTGTGTGTGTGTGTGTGTGTGTGTGTGTGTGTGTGTGTGTGTGT
>JANHMN010000010.1:2726830-2751429 GCA_030674055.1 Rhabdomys pumilio | reverse complement strand
TGTGTGTGTGTGTGTGTGTGTGTGTGTGTGTGTGTGTGTGTGTGTGTTTAAATTCCACTAACCCTAACCCTAAACATAGTGGCTGAGTAGCTCTTGATTTATGTATGTAATAATTTATACAGTAATGATATCTTTTACTCAATATTATATTTCTGGGTAAGTGCTCAAAGTAGAAATGTTAGGATGCCTGGACTTGCAGATAGAGATGATTCTCTAGCCCTTCACACCTGTTTAACAATAATCAGACTTAGAGCAATCAGTTTAATTCATGGAAAACTCTATAATTGTATCATTCAACACAACTAAATCAATTGTAGTAAGTTCTCTCCTCTTTTTCAAAGGAGAAAAATCTACCTGAAAAAAGTATCAAAAGTTATACAAATATGGCATCATTAAGACAGGGTGCTGGCTAGTTTTGTGTCAACTTGACACAAGTTAGATTTACCAAAAAGGAAGAAACCAAAATTGAGAAAATACTTCAACAACTGGGCTGTTGGTAAGCCGGTAGAACATCTTTTTAATTGGTGATCAATGGGATGAGTCCAGTACATTGTGAGTAATGTCATTCTTGGCCTAGTGGTTGAATTCTATAAGAAAGCAGGCTGAGCAAGCCTTGAGGAGCAAGGCAGTAAGCAGCACCACTCCTTGGCCTCTCCTTCATGTCTTACATCCAGGTTCCTGCTTGAGTTACTTTCCTGATTTCCTTTGATGATAGACTATGATGACAAAGTGAAAACAAAATAATGCCTTTCATTTTCAAATTTCTTTTTGTCATGTCATTTCATCACAGCAGTAATCACTCTAACAACGATAGACAGGAACAGAAATAATTATTTCTATAATTAACAAAGTATAATTATGTATAATACATATATGACAAATATATTTATGAAGATATTAGTGAAGTTACATAAATTTTATTAAATGATTTGATTGATACCCCTAAAGAATATTGATTGAAATTACAGGAAATTATGAGGACACTGACAATGCATTAGTCATCAGATACACCTTCCCTTGTAGATGAGATTATGTCTTTCCCTGTTGATGGTCCTATGGAGGTTGTTATTGAGTAAATTATATTATTTTTATGTGCAATTAGCTAATTGGGAAATATTTTAGTAAAATTGAACAGTCATATTAAGGTAGCTAGAAATAGTTCATAATTGGGACTCATAAAAATGCCAGGTTTGCATTCAAGAATAAGAACAAATGAAAAGAGACAAAGCCTTTCATAGAATGGCTTAAATGACTTGAAGTAATTTACATTATATTTTACTGGAGAAAAAAATAAGGAAATTGATTAATAATTCTGACTGTGGTACCTTTGTCTATTAACAATAAATAACAGAATAGACAATTTGTGTAAGTGACAGTAGCAGTTTGCTTTAGGATAACTCATTATTGTAAGACACACAAAATGATGTCATATTTCTTACATTATATTCTCTGAAAACTTAACTCACACTACCTGTGCCATGAGGATTGTCAGCAAGATTGACAATACACTAATGCACAATAAACCAAGAACCATGAAAAATAACATACTGTCAATGTGAAGGGAACTGCTGTAGGGCTAGCTTTAATAATGATTGGGAAACTGTTATAAATGGAAGCTAAATCTTAGGTAATGAGTGATTTATCTAATGTTACAAAACAGACAAAATATAAGTTTTGAGAAGTAAAAGCAAAGTAAAAACTAGAAGTGAAATATAATACAAGAAGGAAATATCAATTATTTTCATATTGAGAACATGTATGCTGTTGTATGTTTGGATTCCAGCACCTAGGAAACTGGGGCAGAAGTACATTGAGCCTAAGGCCTGCTTGAGTTACAAAATAGGACCTCACACGAACAAACACACAACTACTGCTGGTGTTATCTGATCATCTATCTGTCTACTGTCTATCTTTCATAATCTATCAATCATCTAACTATGTACCTATGTACATATCTATCTATCTATCTATCTATCTATCTATCTATCTATCTATCTACCTACCTACCTATCATCTAACTATATTCTATTTAAATATATTTATTTATATGTATATATGCATATATACACATATATATGACCTTTCTATCATCTATCTATGTATACATGAATTTATATATGTATATATAGTATACATGTATGCAGGTTTGTATCTACATATGTATCAAACATGTATCTTTCTGCAGTTAGTTGCTACAAGTGGCTAAAAATACAAAAAGTGTGGGGTGCTTAGCTACAATTGATAAATCTAAAATACAACCCCTAAACCAAAGCCTCTGGAAACACCACCAGGTGGTGGAAGATTGTAAGAGCCAGTAGACAATGGGAAGCTACCTACATGAAACATAAAAAATATATAAATGCTTAAATATGCCCTGAATAAGTTCAATACCAGATGGCATTCTAAAGTGCATGAGGGACAATTTTCAGGAGGGCCTCAGACATGGAACTAGCCTTACCACCAGTTCTGCACCATTCAGGCTTGGGAGGCAGACCATGCCCAAGATGACCTTTGCCTGGCACCATAATACATGAGTGGGATAAGGAACTTTTGAGATGACTCCAGACACTCTATAACCCTAGGCACCAATAACGGGTGCAAGTTAGTGTGAAGAATTGGAAGAGAAAGAGAAACAGAATTGTATGGGCACAATGAAAAGAGACAGAACTAGGGATTCAAGGCTAATGAGAAACACCCTGATGTGAGTAACCAGGTGTCTTAGTCAGGTTTCTATTCCTGCACAAACATCATGACCAAGAAGCGAGTTGGGGAAAAGAGGGTTTTATTCAGCTTACACTTTCCACATGGCTGTTGATCACCAAGGGAAGTCGGGAGTGGAACTCAAGCAGGTCAGGAAACAGGAACTGATGCAGAGGCTATGGAGGGATGTTAATTACTGGCTTGCTTCCCATGGCTTGTTCAGTCTTTTTTCTTATAGAGCCCAAGGCTACCATCCCAGGGATGGCACCACCCACAATGGGCCTTCTCCCTTGATCATTGATTGAGAAAATGCCATACAGCTGGATCTCATGGAGGCATTTCCTCAACTGAAACTCTTTTCTGTGATAACTACAGCTTGTGTCAAGTTGACACATAAAAGCAGCCAGTACACCAGGTGTTGGCACCAGGGCCCATGATTGTTCCTGGACTGTGCTACCACTGCAGACCATGTCTGGGTCCATGGCTCTACAGCAGCAGGGGTCTGTTACCACCAAAGGCCAGGTGGATATTCTTTGTCTAGGCTGCCACCTGGGGACATGTTGATGTCTGAAGGCTATGTAGAATTGGTGTCACCCCTCACCTGGACAGCATAAGAGAGCTGACCCTAAAGGTATGAGAGCAGGAAAGCAGACCCTACCCCTAGCCAGATGCATTGCATGCACATTGCCAAAGTAGCGGGTGAGCCGTCCCTGATTGTATGAACTTGGGAGAACTTGCCCTACCAGTCATCTTCAGTGAGGTGGTATGAACGAGTAAGATATATCCTCCTCCACCCTTCTCCCTCACACCTGTGGTGGGATACCTGGACCTTAGGGTCATAAGAGCAGGAGAGCTGGCCTTGTCCTGCATCAACTGTACTACTTGGGAGAGCAGGCCCTACACCTTTCCTGGGCAGTACAGTGGAGCTGACCCTGGTGGTAGGGGCTTGGGCAAGTTGGCCCTGAGGATATGAGCATGGAGGAACTGCTTACTCCACTTGTCTGCCATGTGGGGACATGACCAAGGGAGAGATACTCCCCTTACTCTTTTCCACCTACATCAGGCTGGGAATCTGGCCTGCCATGGGTCATGAGAATAGAAGAAGAAGTCCTGTACCTTGCCAGATGCAGTAGAGTTGAGCCTGGCTGGGGTATAGGGGTTTGCAGGTAAGCTGACTCCAAGGACATGAGTACAGGAAAACCTGCCCTGCCTCGTGTCTGCTGTGGCATGGTACAGATGAGAGACAGATGCTCTTCTCCCTCCCTTGTCCCTCACCATCTATGGCAAGGAGAACTGGCCCTGGGGTTATGAGAGTGGGGTAACTGGCCATGTCTCTCACTGGATGCAACATTTATGAGAGCAGGCCCTGCACCTTGCCTGGGCAGCAGGGTACAGATGGCCCTGGTTGCAGGGGTTCCTGGTAAGTTGGCCCAGAGGGCAGGAGGGCAGGAGGGCAGGAGGGCAGGAGGGCAGGAGGGCAGGAGGGCAGGAGGGCAGGAGGGCAGGAGGGCAGGAGGGAAAGCAAGGCAGGCTGATCAGCTCAATTACCTGTCAGGCCCAGATACAGGGGTTTAAATTGACCCACCCCAACATCTACATTGGTGAACTGCTGCTGTGCACGGAGGGTCAGTCCTACAGATCCAAAACTATGAGATCTCCATGACGCAGAGCACCAACAGTGTATCTGAGAGAAGTTGCAGGACAATTCCAGTATCAACCAAGTAGCAGAAGCTGGAGACCTCGAAACAAGACCAAGGAGTCATTGTGACGAACATTTGCAAGCATAGAGGAGTGGACAAAGGGTATACTGTGGTGTACATTGTGACACACTACGGCTTCCACAAGGAGATTTGTTTTCTTCTGTTGAGAAGGGAGAAAAGAGATTTGTTGTTCTTCTATTGCAAGGATGGAAAGTAGGTACAAGAGGAGGGAGAGATGAATGGGAATGGGGAGCATGATGTGAAATTTCCAAAGAAACAATAGTAACAATGACACATACTTACAGGAATATGAGTAATTCTTACAGGGTGTTGATAGAATGTAAACTAGTATGGTAATTATGAAGTGTCCTTAGTTGCTTTCTCTTGCAGGAATAAGTCATAACCTGGTTAGGAAATAATCAACCAACTAGACAAACAAACAAACAAAAAACTCAGGGAAGAAAGAATTTATTTGACTTACACATTATAGTCCACCAGCTGGGAAGCTAAGACAGGAACTGAAGGTGGAAACCTAGAGGCAGGAATCAAAACTGAAACCAAGGAGAAATGCTACTTGTTGGTCTGTTCTCTATAATTTGCTCAGTTTGTTCTTTTTATGACCTAGGGCCATCTGTGCAGAAATAGCATCACCTACAATAGGCTGAGCTATCCCACATCTTAGTGTATGTCCAAAAACAATGACATCTTTGATGTTCAGATCTACTGCAGGACAATTCATAATAGCTGAATATGGGGTCAGTCTTGGTAAAACCATGTGTGGTAAATATAGGTGTTTATTCACTGTTAAATAAGAACGAAATCCTGTCATTTACAGCAACACAAATAGAAGTAGGGACACAATGTTAAGTGAAACAAGCCATAAACAAATAGGCAAGTAAGTAGTACATATGAAAACTAAAAGAAAAAGTTGACCTAAATGCAACATAGTAATTATTAGAGATCAGTAATAATTGTATACAGGTGTGGATAAAGGGACATTGGATATGACTGGTGAATGCTGTAGAACTGCCAAAGAGAAGGATATTGATATCAACTTAAAAGTAAAACTGATGATTTGGGATTCGGAGGCCTATGGGGCACAGGAATACAGAGTGGTCAAAATATGTTCTACATGTTACACAAGTGTCATCCTGAATCACACTAACATATATAATTATATTTATTGAAAAATATGCGAAACAAAAACTGCAAGTACAGTGGAAAGTGACTGAAGGCACATGGATAATTTTCATGTTCTCATGCTCTCTTCAAATAGGATTCTGCATAGAATCACATCCATTATTCCCAGTATCTTTCATAGTGTTTTGAAATCATTACAGTTGCATTTGGCACTCAATACATGGGAGACTGAGGTATGAACTACTTGATACCATGAGTTGGAGATGAAGTTGTTTGTAAGCCTATTTCAAAGTGAATAAATTAATAAATAAAAATTAGCAGACGAATATTGTTGCAGGAAATTTGATCACAGTGTAAACAACAAGATTGCATTATTTATTGAAAGAAGCTGTTTCTAGTTGTAGTGTGGCTCAGCCTTACCTCTCATCTTTCATCCCTCTGGCTGGAATGCAGACATGTCCTTAGTATACACATTCAATCCTCAAAAATGAAGGTAAATTTGGTTATTCAAAGGAAGCACCTGTGTTTCAAAGTGATGTCTAATTGGGTGTCAGAAAAAGTGACAATTCAGAGAAAGATTTGACAGAATAGGACATGCTCAGCTCTTAGAAGAGAAAAGGAAAAGGAGCTATTAAAGAAAGAAATGTAGAGAAAGAGAAGAGGCAGATTTACTGAGACATTTGTAGACATAAAGCTCGTGGAGAGAGAAAAGGGTAGACACAGATAATGACAGAATAAATCAGAAAATGAGACAGAGCCAGGAGATAAGAACAGATTGCTAGAGTTAGTTTGAAGCCAAGCAGAGCAATTCAGGAAAATTCCAGAGAAGCCAGATTGAGTCAGTTAACCAGGAGAAGAGTTTGAGCCAGAACAGATAGTTTGAATCCAGCAACCAGAGTTCAGAAAGAACAAGAAATGGTGAACTTATTTTACCAGTATGTCTCAGAGGTTGAAAATATCATAGGCCTAGATTAGATTGTACGGAGGCCAGGAGCTTCCTGGACTAGGTGAGCACACAGAGCCAGTAAGCCTCGGAGAGAACAATTTCTACAGATGAATGAAAGATACATTCACAGAATATAAGATTAGGGAAATTATAAGACTGATATACTGATGATACTTAGTGCATATCTATCATATTTCATGCTCTGGGCTTGGAGCCATTACTATAATGAACAAAACCACAATGAATCTCTAGAAACTTAGGACAAACTGAAAATAGTTTTTACAAATCAGGCCTTCAGAAAGTATATGATATGGGATTTACAAATTTTAGTTTTGTAGCCTGGATTAGACATAGCCCTTACAATTTTGGTGAGAGTACATTGGACAGCATTCAGAAGCTTACCATGTTGGTGATTTTATGTGGTTACTTTTCCTTTATTATTTCTCCTTCCTTTAGGCTTATGAATTATAATTTCTTCTGTACTCTTCTTTACAATTCAACATAGACTCATGGTTTACTTTGTCCAGAATATTTCATAGGGTTTTGAAACCCTAGTGTTTGATACATGCTTACACACTTGATAAATTTCATTTTATATTTTAATTAAATCTTGAAGCTAATCAAGTGATCAGGTGCATTGCATCACAGTATAGCAGTGTATGGAATTTTTTTACTCTACATAATTAAAGGGTAAATATATCTTTGACACATGCCAGAATGAGCTAAAGCAAATGTTGTCACAGATAATAAAAGTCTCATTTCACAGGATTTATGAATTTCACATACAGTGGAACACTCTAAAGGAAAGTGTAGCCTATTGCTGTTATCTTATGGAACAGAAATAGTTGTCCAAAGTTCATTTCTCGTTGGCATCTAGAAGTGAGTACTGGATGATATATATTAATCGTGGGTGGAATACTTTCCATTGTAGGTAAAACATCCTAATAGTTTTGACATTTAGTTAAATTTTTGGAGGCATTTTACCAGAAATCAGTATGTATGTAGCAAATTAACACATTCTGGGCAGAGTGATATGCTAGAGTCTCAACTCTTAGAAAGATTGCTTTATCTGCAGAGTAAAATAAAGAAGTGGAGAAATGTATTCCTGTGTGCTGTAAGTCGAAAAACAGTCATTTTTATAGTGATGTCATTGCTACTTTTTATTATGGTTGGTTTCACCTTGAACATTAAAGAAATTGGACTGTATTTGGAGCCAGATGCATAAAAAATACAAGTTCAGGAGAAGCATCTTGAAATTTAAGGCCTAACTAGTGTTGAATTGAGACACAGTTAACTAATTAAAGCTTTGAGTTTATAAAGAAGTCATTCTGTCAATATCCTGGGACTCCAGAGTTGGAATTTTTGGAATGTTGAGAAACCCTGCAAACGACATTAGTTATTTAAAGAAGCTACATTGCCAGATGAAACAGGTCATTGTTTAAGTGGATTGAGGTGTCAGTGTCCAGGGAATTTGGATCAACCCAGAGGAAGAACTTGGTTTAACAAGCACAGGAACATTGCATGTTGGAAGAATAAAAGAAGGTCGCTTATGAATTTCCAGTAATGACTTGAAAAGATTCTATTTCCTGAGATGTATCAACCATGGGGATTCAATCCAAGGTTTTATCATAGTGGGACAGAACTCTGTCATTGTTCTCACAAATCTTGAGCTGCTTAAGACTTAAATTTTACAGTAGATAAGAGACTGAGATGAGCCAGCTGGGCCACATTCCTTATGCATGTTATCAATAAATAACCTTTTTTTTTTTAAAGTGGAGATAATCCTTATATGTCTAAAGGAAATCCTGAGAGTTCAATTATTTTTCAATTTCTTTTTGTTGAAAGTATTTACATAGTGATGGGAACTGGTTTAATATTAACAGTAACAGAAAAGGTAGTTAAAGAGAAACCTAATATTATACCTAGAATCTTTTTTGATAGTGAAACTATACTCAATAACCCCTGTTGACATGTACCATGCATGCAGAGATACCCAAAAGAAAAGAAAATGACTGTCAGAGTGAGCTTCAATTGGGAGGTTCCTCCTGAGAATATATTGCCTTCATATGTATGTATATATGTATATATGTATATATGTATGTATGTATGTATGTATGTATGCATGTCTGTATGTTAATCCTATTTTTATTTATTACAGAATTATAGATTTTGGTGTAATTTGTGCTAAAACATAAGGACTTTGAAAATAAAGTATTTTTTAATGAAGTAACATGAATGAACACATGATTTAAAATTTTATTATCAAAGGAGATATAATGTAGTAAGAAAAATACCTAGAAAACTAGTCAAAATTTAACTAACTTCTCACAGTAATAGAAAATGTAGCACCTCAACAATTTGACACTTTGCTGACATAAATAGTGTATTGGTCACTTTAAGGGTTTTGAAGATTTCGCAATTTTTTGAGCAGGTAATACAATTTACAATGTTATATTATTTTTGCATATTAGTTTATTGGGAACTACAGTTTGACACCATAATTCTAACACTTCAATTTTAATGTCATTCAACTTCTATACCAATGAGATGTACTTTTGAAGACAAGAATATTTTAAAAAGTGGGGTTGTCAGAGACATTTTCCTTATCATAAGTTGTTCTCGTTTTCTGTGAGGCAACCTCATAACCCCATGGTTTCCCAAGTAATCCTTGGAGCATTCTGCCCGTGTGCCTCACTTTTCATATAAATATACCAGAAACAGCTGCACATACAATAAACTTTGTTTTTGGAGGTGCTTTTTATATATGTTTATGTATATATACATATAGTGTGTGTATGTGTATGTATAAATCATGAACATGATAATGTAAAATTGTGCGAGACTTAAAAATTCATTCAGAATTTTCTGAAAATGATTTTTTTTATTTTAAAATGTACTTTTATTATATATTTATTCTGAAATTCTGCAAATCATCAAAAATTCACCTTTTTCTGGTTCTATATATTAAACCAAGGTTCTTGTGTATGGTGAGCAAGTGTTTTACCTTTTTCTATATAAATACTTCAATTACTGTTTGGTAATTGCACATATTTATGGGATACACTATCAAATTTCAAAAATGTATACAAGGTTAAATGACTAGATCAGGTAATCAGTGTATCTTTAGCCTCATATATTTATTAGTCTTCTGTGCTGGAAAAGTTTAAAATCCTTTCTACTACTTATTTCCAAATATGCAATGTGAATTTCATTAGTCATAGCTATTTCCCAGTGTTAGAGAACATGAGAAGCTATTCCTCCTATCCCTCTGTACCCTCATACATGCTGAACATGCTCTGTCCATCCCTCTACCCATATCATTTGCTGGCTTTGATGTGTAGTACTCTATTCTCTATTTGTTTTTTATTTTTATTTTTTACTTATTTACATTTCATATGACATAACCTTTCCCCAATTCCCATCCCTAGAAAACCCGCTCTTCCAACCCCTCCTCCTTTTTGCTTTTATACTATTTTAATTACATGCAAGTATTAAGGTCAGTTCTAGGTTGAGGAACTAGCAATACAATAGATGCAAATAGTCAAAGAACAAGCAAGACAAGACAATAAACACAAATAATCAAAGAACAAGCAAGGCAATAAACAAGGTTCTAAGAACACTCTTGTGATCACTGTTTCTAAGAGCTTATCAGGATGACCAAAATATCTGAGCATACTTCTTTGTCCTAGCCCAAATTCATTTTCATGTCTGAAGCTTACTTTCTTGTTCTAGCCTAAGATTAAGATTCCTGCCTGAAATTACTTCTTTGTTCTATCCTAATATTTAAATGCCTGCCTAAAATTACTTCTTTGTTCTATTTTAATATTTAGATTCCTGCCGGAAGCCCACTTCCTTGTTCTTGGCCAATGTCATATTCCTGCCAAGCAGCCCATTTTTTTTCCCTTGGCCCATGTCAGACTCTTGCCAAGCAGCCCTGAAAGCTCTCTGCCTCTTCTCCTTTTTTATTTTATAAATAAGACTGAACCTGTCTTAGGTTGTTCTGCCAAGAATGCCTTTCATACCCATCATGGAATATGCATTATCAAAAACAATGCATTTCTGTCTTAGGTTGGTAAATGTCTATGCAGAATCTTACCTGCCCTTGGCTTGCCAGCCTATTAATTTAATAACTCTGTCTTGGGGTCAATTTTCAGTTTCAAGCCATATACTTTGGCTGACAATATGTTGATGTTGCTAAAGGCAAGCTTTAATGCGATGGGCAGGAATAAAAGTATTCCCAGGACAAAAAGGGCTAGCATGATCAAGCTATATATGCCGTTCTTGAAGCTTGACCAAAATAGAAATACTGACCTCAGGCCATGGATAATTTTGTCTGCAGTACCTGCTGCATCAACTCTCAGCAGAGCAGTATTCTTTAAATTTATAAGATTACTATGCAAAGTTAAAACATCCAGAGAGGTGTTAGAATTATGCCAAATACCCTGCAAGTGTCTTTAAACTTTTTTTCTAATTATAATGACTGCCCCTGTAAATTTTTAGAACTAACACGAATCTAATGGTATTTGGCATGACACTCTAGATGGATCCTTACTCTTAAACTCCGAACCACCTTCCAATACTTTGAAAAGGATAAAGCACATCAATCATTGTTCCAAATGCCTGTCTAAATCCCCTTTTATCTCAACACATTGGGAACATTTTTTTCCTAAATTGTTAACAAAAGTAGCCATCTTAACTTTTTGTGTCAACGCAATTGAAGAAGCAGTGGTACTGTAATAAAAGCTGTTGTATCAGCAATAATCAAGCCCACTATCCTCATGCTTCTGCTTAATCCCTGTCTCACTTCTTCCAGTACTTGCCTTTTTCTGAATACCAAGGTTCTATGATACTCAGGACAATAAAACAACAGCTGGTCAAGGGAACTCCATAACAGACATGCCAGGTTTCAACACACTAACACAATTAGAAAGTGTACAATCAATGCAACTTACATTAAATAGAGTAGAAGAAACAAAAATAATTTTAACTTGACAATTAAAAGAGACTTAACACATGTACTAACACTTGATTGAAATCCAAATCCCGTTCTAACTTTATCTCTTGCTAGCATAACATCACAGAGAACTGCAGTTAACTTCCAAATATGTCTCTGAAAGTGTCCACAATCAGCCTTCCAAATGTAGACTGTTATTTCCAATATTGGATTGATTTCTAGACCAGTCCATGATTGAGTCTGAATAACTGGTCACCTTTAAGAAAAAAAGAAGAGTCACTATAACTTCTGTTTTCAATTCTCTTTTCCACAAGGTCAAAAATCTGGCAAGGCAGCTTGTCTCATCTGGGGTATAGGTAAGCAAAGGTGGGTCAGGAGCATACTTTCAATAGAGCTTCCCAGTCATCATTGTCAGAGCACTCTGCAAGCTCACAGGTTGGCATCCTTCTTTGTCCCAGTATCAGCAAGTCTCACCCTTTGATCTGGCTGCTACCATGCTCCTTCAGCATCCTAAGATCCTGGGTGTGTTGGAGCTGGGAGTCCAGCTGCCTTGGGTGTTCTGGAGTTGGGTACAGAGCTAGCACCCGGGGACTGCTTGGGACACTAGTACAGACTGAAAATGTCTTATCTTTACACCAGATAAATTTATTAAACTATATTATATGACAATAAACAACATACTGAAACAAAAATATTTGTTTTCAATTATTGGAAATAATTCTAATAAAAATCACATTTAAATGTGAAGTACAAATTCTGCTTCTACTCAGAATATAAATTCTAGAATATTGGAATCTTCCATAAGTAGAAAAGGACAGAAATATCTTTAAAATAACTTTCAAGGAGCCTTCAGCATATAGATCTTTCCTTTCCACAAGCGAGTAAAATGTGACTTTTTGATATACTTTTTTCAGGGTTATCTGGGTCTTTTCCATCTACACTTTTCTGCACTGTTTAAATTGGAGGAAACTATAGCCATTATTTCTTCAAATAATTCTTCCACACATTCATTTCTTGTTAAAATTGTATTTGATATTTCAAAAGAGCATACTTTTTCACTGTCCTTTGGGCTCTATTATACTTCATATTTTTATGTATTTCTTTTAAAATTCCTATATTTCTCATTGACCCATCAATTTCATTTCTTCAATCTATTTGTGTTATCTAGCTTGTGATGATAGCTTTCTAATTATTCATCTTTTTCTATTACATCACTTATTATATAGCACAGAATATTTAACTTGTTATATTTAAGTGTTTATAAAATTATTTATTATTTAACTGGGAGCTAGGAAAATGCCAGAGTGTGAATTGTTGTTCATAGCATTTATTAGGCAAAAAGTGATACCTTCTCTTCCATATATATGGTTACTAAAACATAGTAGTAGTTGATAAAACATTTCTTTTAAAGAACTTAATTTGAGTACCTTATCCTAGAAACAAACATATCACATGAATACATTCAAATATTTTTAAAAATGACATTCCTAAATGTGAGCTTACTTTAATCATACTTAAATATCTAACTCGGTACTAAACAAAGTTTGTGACTAATTAAACAAATCTATATTATTCTGATAGAATAGATCATACTGAATGATTGAAAATATATTCAATATCTATACTCTTGAGGGTGTTTTTCTTAAATTTCATGTATTCAGTTAAAGTAATATTCAGGTAAATTATCAAAATAATTTAAATTGGCAATTATAAATTATAAATGTATTACTTTACTAATGTAATAATAATTTATAATTATAAATAAAATATTAATTTATTATTTATAATTTTTAAATGGAAATTATTAAAATAATTGCTGATGCATACAGGTTCCTCAACCTTTTTGTCCGCTTTTGGCTTACTTTCCAGTAACTCAGTGGTTCAAAGGAATGCCAGATAACTGGTGTTTGTATTATCTTCTTCCATGTAAATGTGGCCCAAAATAATTTTTATTCTCTCTTTAATTACAATCTGTACTATTTTTTGTCTTTCTTCTTTTTAATTCTGCCCGAAAATATTTTCAGATTTTCTTAGAACACTTTATCCTTACATCAATGATGGGAAGTCTATAGAATCTCCAGGGACACTATTCCCTGGTGGTAAGCAGACATTCAGAAACTCTAGCAGAATTTAAATTGGATTTTTAGGGTAAAAAGGCCCCAAGAGATGTGAATATAATGATATATTGTTTTTTTGGTTTTCTTTTTGTTTTTGTTTTGTTTTTTATTTATTTTTTATTGGATATTATATTTCAAATTTTATCCCATAACCCCATTCCCTCCACCACCCAGGAACCTCCTATCCCATCCCCCTTCCTCCTGCTTCTATGAGAATGTGCCCTTACCTACCCCTCCACTCCCACCTCTCTACCCTCCAATCCCTCCCCCACCACTCGGTGTTCAGCCTTCATGTGACCAAGGATCTTCTCTCCAACCTATGCCTGACAAGGCCATCCTCCCCTACATATACAGATGGAGTCATGGGTCCCTCCCTATGTGCTCCCAGGTTGGTGGTTTAGAGCCTGAGGAGCTCTGGTTGGTTGGTATTTTTGCTCTTCTCATGGAACCACAAACCCTTTCAGCTCTTTCAGTCTTCTCTCTAACTTCTCCATTGAGAAACCCTTGATCAGATCCATGGTTAGCTGTGAGCATTTGGCTCTGAATCTGTCAGACTCTGACAGACCTCTAAGGAGACAGCTATATCAGGCTCTTGTCAGCATGTACTTCCTGACATTCTCATTAGCGTCTACCTTTGGTGACTGCACGTGAGTTACATTTCATTTGTTCAAATAACATACACAAGATATAATTGATTATGAAATTAAGGAAAATAATGACCTTTTTTGAATAATTTTTACGGAAATTGGATTATTCTTTTAGTGGACACTATTGCAAAAATATATGGGTAAATATAAATCATACAATTTATCTTGAAAATAAAAAACTGAATGTGATTGACCCACTTGTGAAACCATTTCTGTTGTTTTTAAAGTAATAATATATAAACATTTTAATTTAAAATCCAAAACCAAAACATGTGTATTGTTTTCCAGCAAAAGCAAATTGTTCTTCTATTGACATTGAAGATTAACATAGAGAATATGTTATCAGTAATTCTTTGCAAGTCAACTATAAATATTTAACAATATTATTATCTACCTAGGCTATTATGTAATAATTAGTAATTCATAAACATTAGATAATATACATCATATACATGCATATACATATATATCATACACACAAACACACACACACACACACACACACATATATATATATATATATATATATATATATATATATATATATATGTTGTCATTTTTATTTTGAAGGTAACTTGGTAAAAAAATGTTCTATCTTATCAATAAAATCTGGAAAAGCCACTAACTAGACAATAGAGAGAATAAGGTGGGACTTCAGTCAGCCAGAGGAAGCGGAGAGAAAGAAGGAAGAGAGAATTAGTCATGAGGCAAGGGTTCAGAAAGACACCAAGTCAGGACAATACTTGAAGCCCAAAGAGCCAGGTCAATACAAAATGGACATATCTCAGGGATTTTGACAGGAAGGTAGCCAGATTAGATTTGACTAGAACAGAATTTTAAAGCCTAATTATTGTACTTTAAGTTGAAAGTAAATCTTGGTTATTTCTGTGTCATTATTGGGGAACTAGCTAGAATAAAGAAAAATAGCCACTATATTAATTTACTGCATATGTTTATAATAATATTAATTGTTACAGTCTCTGGTTATCTAAAATGTTCAGATCTAAAATATATATGATGCACCTTTCCTATTTGTGTGACTCACTACTATAGATTTTAACTCTTGTCAAATGGCAAGCAAAATAGAATTTTTCTATCATACATAAATTAGTTCCTATCATTTGTGATCATGAATAATTTTGCAGAATCACTGACATTCTTGTATAATTTTTTCTCCTGTATATGACAAATATCAACCTGAGAGAAAATAAATACTAGTTTTCAGTAGATCTTTCACTGTCCAAGTTCTCACATTATTTAAGACTATTTTGTGACACATTCTTCCATTAGAGTCTTTAAAATATCACTTCCCATTGATGTACTCAACTGAGGTTTCTTCCTATTTCACTAACAAAGGAATTTTCACGTTTCAACAATAAATAACCTAATGCCCTGTCAACATGATCTTAGAATAGATGTTTTCTTTTATTAATTAACAGATATTTGTATGTATCTATAAAACAGTTTCATTTATCATTTTCCTAGATAGCTACCCTTCTCATCAACCAACAGACAATGTTTATCTTTATGGCATTTTCTCTGTATGTTAGTAATTCAGTAACAAATCAGCATTAGTTAGTCATCTAAGAAAAAAATCTTTTAAAAGTGCTCCTTTAAGTCTCTACTTATAATTAAAAAGTTCTCAGAAATGTCACATACGTATTTCTCCTCACATACTATTTTATCTTTCCTTATTACGTACCTTTCTATAAAATTAACTTTTTTTTCAAAATCATTGGAGGTTTTCATGTGAATTCAAGGAAAATTCTCATTTTCATCTTGTTGGACTCAACTAGAAATTCTAAAAAATGTCAGTCAACATGGTTTTCAGGAGATTCCACCTGTCAGTCCTTTGACATTCTGGATACTACTTTTCATTCCTCTTTGCTTGATTTTTAAGACCTCTTTGCATCAAGGCTCAGGCTACAGACATCCTGTTATCTCTGTCTTTACTAAGCTTCTTAGCAATTTCCTTTTACCACATGACCTTTGACTACCATTTGTCTTGAAATAACCTTACAACTTATATCTCTATAAAGATGCTCTCTCATGACCTTTAACCTCTCAAAACCAAGAAAACACACTACATCTATTGAATATTTAATAGCCTTCTTAAAGTTTACATGCATAAATGAAAATCTTCAAGTATATCCTCTCTAAATTATGTTTCTCAAAAGTTTTCAAATAGTCTTTCAATTTCCTTATAGTAAAAACATCTTTTCACTCATAGTTACTTGTTTTTCATGAGTACCTGAAAACCACCGTGATATCTTGTGGTGGTTTAAATAACAGTGGCCCCCACAGACCGACTTATTTGAATGCTTTATGCTAAGTTGGTAGAAATATTTGGGGAGAATCAGAAGGTATGGACTTGTTGGAGAACATGTGTCATAAGAGATAGGTTTTGAGATTTCAATAACTTGTGTCATTCCCAGGTGTTTTTTTCTGCCCTTCCTTGGTTCATGTTTATAAAAAGATGTAAGTTCTCAGCTACTCTTTCAGGACCCTGATCACTTGCTTGCTGCCATACTCCCCAAAACGATAGTTCTGGACTCACTCTCTGAAACTGTAAACCCAATAAACTTTTTCTTCTATACATTGCATTGCTCATAGTGTTTTCTTAGAGCAATATAAATACAACTAAGCCACATCTCAACTCAAAAACTAAAGTATTTGTGATGCCTTGCAAGACTGAACATAACTTATTAATCCTACTGTCCTATATTGATTATCTCTTTTGGTGGGAAATTACTGACAAAAACCAGCTTTAAAGAGAAAAGGCTTTATTTCAGCTGCAGGTAGTCCATGCTTGGGCGAAACAAGGTTAGAAGCATAAGGCAGGAACCAGGGTCCTGAGCACTTACCTTTGGGGAAGCCTATTTACTGGTCAGTTCATTTCCAGGCTAATATTCAGTTATTTTTCTTGTACCTCCTAGGATATTCTTGCCAGTTATGGTACTGACCACAGCGATCTGAGTGTGCCTACATAAATCATTATTTTAAAAATACCCCAATGGATATTCCCATGGGCCAATATTATGGAGGCATTTCTCAACTCAAATTCTTTTCTGCGGCATGAGTCTAGTTTGTGTCATGTTAATAAAAGTTAACTAGCATATTCTCACTGGGGAAAATAATCTATCCCTCTTCTTCTTGCTCGATATGCCATAAATTTAACTGTTCTACATATTGCAAGTCAACACTCTTAAAAATTTCACAGCCTGTACTTTGTTAATTATATTTTTTCATTTGATATACCACCTGTCCTATATGTTGTTCACTTCAGTACTCAAATATCAGCTTATTAATCTGAAAGTGTGAAGCAGCCCCTTAAATTCGACAGCCATAGTCTTTTTTTGACTGTTTCAGTTTTCTTCAAAACCATAATAATTTGCTATCTTATTTTAAAATTACATACTTACTGTTTGTTTTCCATTATGAAATCATATTATGAGTTTTATTTTAAATTTTTAGCCAATTTATTTCTCCAATTCAGAGAAGTCTTTGGCACATAAAATTCAACATGCTTACTAAATTGGTGACTAATAAATAATTATTCTACTATATTATTCTACAATAGACATTATACACTACCAACTGATATGGCTAATATAATAGATCCCAGAACATTTTCTGCCGTTACTATTGATTTTTTTGACACTAGCCATTAATTTTAACTTAGGCAAATGGAAAAGCAATAAACTTGATTGCTGAAGGGATAAGAAGGTTTATGTTATTTGATTACCATTTATAGGCAAAGAGATAGCATTGGGAGAAACTGCACTGTAGATCTCAAAGGACAAATGTTGATCATAATTATTATATGGAAAAATTAACTGCTTTCACTATGGTCATAGAATGAAAATTTTGTGGTGATTTGCATATTCTCAGCCCAAGTAAGTGATAGAGAACAAGCTATCTGTTGAAGGTTTTATGGTGGCTTGGGTTCTGATTGACATCAACAAATGAATGTGTCAGAACCCAAGGTGTGTAAAAAGGTGACTGGATTAATAAGAATAAATTATAGTCTATGTAAAACATGCGTTCAAAGCTGTGACCAAAATGCTGGGTGTAGCATCATCAGGCTCATTATATGGACATTTAATATACACAGAGGGGAGAAGTGGGCACAAAGACTCACCCCAGGTGAAAAGCTATTGTGAATTGATAGCTACTGGGAGACAGAGAGTCAGTTTTCTCTACTTGTGTAGACCTTGGTACACTGACAACTCTCCAGTGGAAGGCCTCACATCCAAGAATATTTGGACAGAAAACAAATCTGTCTTATTTGGTTGAAGGAAGTATGAAGGGTGAAAAAATATGATCAAAGAACAATGTGTTCATTAGGTGAGGGTTCTGTTGCCCTCTCTGGTCTGAGGAGAATGACCTCGCTCCTCCAGAAATCCTGCTCTTTTTCATCATTTTGGGTTTTTTTTTATTATTTTTTTAATCCTATCCCGATTTGTCTGTTTTTGTTTCATCACACACACACACACACACACACACACACACACACACACACTTTCTTTAGCTACTTTGTTCTTTCTAATGAGAGACAGATACAGAAAGAGTATGTACTTGTACCTGGATGAGAAAGTAGGGGAGGAGCATCTCAGAAGAGCTAGGGAAGGTGAAACTGTACAAACAACATATTGAATGGAAAAACTGTATTTTCAATTTTAAAAAATAGGGAAAAAAAAGAACCATCTAGATCAGAAACAACATTTTAAATCTTATATGTGAGTATGAGTCTAAACAGTACAACTTGCTAGTGATAATTCATACGAGATACTTTCCAGACATTAACTTTGTAACTACATATAAGTGAGTTTCTAATATACTAACCAGATACACTACATATTTTAGTATTTATAAACTTAAAAAATGAAATTATCTAATAACTAACATGTTTAATTAGCTATATATTGGCTTGTTGCAAAATTGAAAGCTTGAAGGAACAGAGTTGGAAAGAGAAGTCTGAAACTATTTGATTTGGAGAATTCACTAAGCCTCTGCAATAGTTTGAAGCAGTACCTCAGCTTTATAAATAAATGATTTTATTATGAATGGAATATAAACTATCTTTAGAACTTTAAACTTAACACATACAAAGGTGCCCATCAATAGACAATTTAGGCAAAGCTTTAAATTTTTATTTTGTGAATGATTATTTTAGACTTTGCTAAAATATATGAGTTCTCTATGGTACTTATATTCCTAGTGTTGAAAAACAAAAAGGAAATTGAAATGCCTGTAGGTCTGCACATCTAACCTAATGACAAACATGTCTTACATAATGCAGTTAGCTTTTATCAAATTGAAGAGTCTTTTTATAAAAGAATATGCTTAAAGTAGATCATATGGAACCCTCAATGAATAAGTAAAATATTGCTTTAAAAGGAGGAAAACCGAAGAAAATCGATGTAAAGCTGCTGGCTAAGAGGCTATTTCATTTGTACAGTTTAGGGATGAGAAGTTCTGACAAGAAGGTTGAGTTAATAAGTATGTGTATTGGAAAAAATAAAGCTTTGACAGATTTGGAAGCAAAATTGATTGGACCTTGTACTATTGCTTAAGTTGATCATGGTATAAAGAGAAAAAACTATTTTTTTAATGGAAAATTAATTTAAGCAGTTGAATAACTGAGGAGACAGACTGATGGGAGCAAGACTGTGTGTGTGGTTATAAATTCAATCACAAGTTTACATTAGAAATACCAAGCATCATCCCATTAGAATGAAGGTATAGCTGGTTATATGGGTTTTAAATTTCAATGTGTTGTCTTGACTTAAATTTCAGAGTCCTCTATTCATAGGCAAAGATTAGAAACAGAAAGGCAGTATGATCATTCAGAACATAATGTTAAAATAAAAACAGGAGTATGGCTTAATTAGTAATGCTTGAATCGGAATCAATGAGTTGTTTTGCTGTAACCAAATACTTCAGTCTTCAAGCTTTGGAGTCATTATGGTTTCTGTCACATCCATATCTTTTAGATCTGCAAGACAAACTTTGCTCTAGACAATGCATTAATAAATGAACATCGACGTTCTCCAATAAAACTTTACTTACAAACCTGAGAACACACACTATATTTGACTTGTTATCAATGATTATTTATTGATAAGTCAAGATGCTGAACCTAAATGACAGATAAGTGAAGATAATTTGGTTAATCACAGAGAAACACTGAAAAAAACAACTGGGGTTTGTGTCAGAAAGGCAGATGAGAGTTCCGTGATAAATGAATTAATTAATCCAATAAAACAATATCTTTTTAATTGAAAAATCGTACTAGTTGTTGCTCTCTTGCTAGCATTTATTTTAAAAACATAGAAAGCTAAATCTTTACTTGAAGAAAAGGCGTAGGGATGGACACTATACTTAAACTTAACTCTTTTCCAAGAATTGGATGTGAACATAAAACCTAAGGTGAAATGTACATTAAAGAGGAGACTTTGATGACAGGAGGTATACAGTGGAAATAATTTGTGCAGTCTGACATCTTTATTTGCATTATAATTGCATGTAGGCATATGTTTGTGCTGCCTATTTCTAGCTCCCTACATCATTTTGTTGTCTGCAGTCTAAGTCACAGCCCTTGGGAATGGAAACTGCAGAATACACAGATTACATTGTCAAGCTTGACACAGCTTTCTTCCTCAAGCCTCACTGGCTTTTATGCTCTCTGACTACATTGGGAGACTTCTGTAGGGTAGGGTAGGGGGGTTATTTCACTGTTTGTGGTGAGAGGCCAATGACAAGGGTGCAGAAAACATTAACAAATTGGATGGATGTTATTACATCTTAAAGTTTTATGCCAGTTTCTTAGTAGACCAATTGTTAACTGTCATATCTGGTGACTCTAGGAAACAGGTTAAAATCTCTGAAGATCTTAATGTTTCTGCAGTTTCTGATGGATAGCCTGTGGTTAAAATGCCTGTGCTGTTCTGCCTTTCGGCTGTTCTCCATCAACCTGGAAAGAATAAACAGCTGCTTCCTCATTTGCCACAAAAGATTCCTTGCACCAATAACTTTATGATTGTAATAGTTTTATGCAAATAACTATGTTCCATGACCTCCTTTTATTTGGGTTTTACTACTTTTAATTGTCTCAGAATGTATTCCCTGGTTCTCTGGAAGAGCAAGCCAGCTTTTGCAGCTGTTTCAGCTTAAACTTTGATAATATTTTTCATAAATAATCTCCCTGAGATATAGAGACAATACACAAACTACCAACAGTCTGAAATTTGGTCTTGTAAAAGCAAGAACTGAACACAAGATGTGTGATATTCTCATATTTTTTTCTCCAGCATTCTAACTTACTTAAAAGGCAATCCAAATTCTTACTTAAATGTATCTTTCAATTAAAACTATACATTAAAGATATAAGTGCAAAAGTTCCAGTCAGTTTGAATTTTCTTCACTTTGTAAAAGTCTGAGTTATGTAAGGAATTACTGTAACACTTTAGTTTCTTGAAAACACTTTCTGTTACAGATTGGATGAAGTGTTGCTTCCTCTGCCATGACTTGCTTTGCATCTTAACTTTGTCTAATGGCAATGTGCTCTGAAGATGCTACCAGCTACGTAGTTTATGAAGGTAACTTTAACCTTAATTTAGAGACTAATGACTATTTATAGTAAGAAAGCAGACTTCTATCTCAGGCAAATTTGTACTAGTGAGCCCAAACTCAAAACAATTTGCTGTGTATGAGGAAAAACCACATTGATGCTCTTTGAAGTGCCAACTGTAAATTGGTTTACTATCAATTTCTATCAAAAGGCAATAGGTATTTGTTGTTAGTCCTCCATATGCAATGTTTTCAATGCCAGAGTCTTAATTAAGAGAGTAAATAGTGAATGTTAATAAAAGTGTAGAAATACTTTTATTTTCTTGGAGGTTCAAGAGAAATAATAATAATAAAATGTCCATGCATAAGAAACAAGAACCTGTATGATTAAGAAAGAATTTCTCACTCTCAAGTTTCTCAGAGTTGATGGACTTGCTCCCAGTGCCATTATGGTGTGTGAAGTTGTCACCTTGGCACATGAATCCTAAAATATTTATGTGAAGGGGGAAACCCTTATAACCAAAACTTTTCACCCCGCTGCTCAGAGCATGGAAGTTTTCTGCTCTCAGTGTAATTTTGTCTGCAAAGAACACAAAGATACACAGCTAAAGGACTGGCCATCAGCTGCAGTGTGGAAAAATACCATGGGGTTGACAATGGCTGTAATATTTGCAAAGCAATAGACATGTTTATAGTGTCTCCTGATTACATTGATACAGGATTATAGTTATAAAACTAAATTTTAGACACTGAGTCAATGGATTGTTTATATAAGCATCAGTGAGAGAGAAACTTAGTATCATGTCTAGATTTTTATTTAATTTTAACAACTATTTACAAGACTCTTTTCCTTGAGAAATATCCATCTCATGCTTAAAAATAGAACCAATGAATAGTTTTCAAATACATGATTATAGAAAGAACAAATTAATAACTAATAATGGCTAATCAACATCAAAACTAAGGCAGAGCAACCAACCTTAAGAACAGGTTTAAAAGTTACTATGTATGTTAGAAGTCACTGTCTCTCTTCTACCTAGGTGTTTACATTCCTTTAATTTTGGTCTGGTTCTTAATAACAATTAGATAACTCTAAAATATTCATCAATATTTTAGTTTAACTGTTTATATAAGAAATATAAACTACTTAAGTTTTGAAGTCTGTAATTTTAATAAAATAATATTTATTAAAACACTACTCTTTAAGTTATAGATTATGAACAAGACCTTGAGTCTCATTTTTCTATCTCAATGTTTCCTAAAATATGGCTATCTTTACATGAAACAGAGCAACATTATTGACCCATTGTTGGGCATTGTGTGTTGCAATAATTTCTTACCTCAATAAGCTAGTATAAAAAACAAACGAACAACCCAATTCTTATATGTATGAGCTATATGACTGGATTGGGCATATCTATCACTATACTAATTTATTCCCCAGCTGTGACACCCCTTGCTACCGCCAGTTTCTTCAGGCCACGTGGTTCTTCTCCATCTTGGCTTCCACCTCCTCTTCCTCTGTCCTGTCCTTCTGCTCCCACTCTCTAAGACCTCCAGTCCCACGTTTTTTCCACTGCCCAATCACAGCCTTTATTTGACCAGTTAGAATGGGGAGAGGGTTCACATGAGATCCCCTGAGTGATCTACCCTTTGTCATGGGCAGCTCCTCTTGAAGCAGCAGAATTAACATCAGAATACAGACAGCACCAGGGCAACCCACAACACTGTGGCATATACCATTAATCCCAGAACTCTGGAGTCAGAGGTAGTGGAGTCTCTTTGACATTGAAGTCAGCTTGATATACGTGGGGAGCTCCTGGCAAGCCAGGAATGTGTAGTGAGACCTTGTTAAAATGAAAGAAAAACATGTGGCCTCTAACTCTGGACTGTAGAAGTGCAATCTGCAGGACGAACCTTGCATTTTACAGGAGATTTAGAGCAGACTCCACCTTTCAGACACACTGCCTTCCTTCTATTACGACACTTAAGATTTACCTTCAATATTAGCATTAACTGTCTATACTATTGCGAGCCAGCAGAGGGCAGCAGCAAGCTGGAATTTATGGGAAAGATGCGAAGACTTGAGGGACTTTGAAAGTCACCAAGAATTTGAAAGAATCTATTTTCTTCTAGGAATGGTGAATGAGTTTAAATCAGCAACAAAGAGACAGCTTCTGGTCTGCTCTATATAGCTCTGAACAAGTCCTCAGGAAATCAGAGTTCATTAAAAACCACATGCCAAAGTGGAAAACAAGTCAATTGAAAAAGATTGGTGAAAAATAGGTTTGTAGGCCATACAAAAATTTACAAGCATGAAGACAGGGCACCGAGGACAAGGGGCTAAAACAGGGACAAAATGAAGGAACGAGCATGGCGAGCCAGTGGTGATGGTGAGCATGGCAAAGCTACTTCTAATATGAAATGTGTTTGTGGTTTTGTTTTTCTTGACACTCTCTTTCAAAGGCAAAGGAACTCCATGCAAGTGCTAACCTAAGGATACAAAACACAAAGGAAACCACAACCTGAAAGCTAGGTCTTTAAAATTCTTTTACTAGAACTGATTTAAGAATACCTTGTTTCTAGTTAATGCAAAATGATTTCCTAGAGATTCCCTGAAGCTTAATAATAGTTTTACTATGCCTCAGTTTACTTGCTCACTTTCAAAGCACTGGCTGTAGCTAAAATTGTATTTCCCTTCCTCTATACTTTACTTTTATTAACACATTTTTACAATGTCTTTTCTTCCATGCTACCTTGGTGAATAAGTCTCTTTCTCTCTCTCTCTCTCTCTCTCTCTCTCTCTCTCTCTCTCTCTCTCTC
>JANHMN010000010.1:2600227-2721298 GCA_030674055.1 Rhabdomys pumilio | reverse complement strand
AGAGAGAGAGAGAGAGAGAGAGAGAGAGAGAGAGAGAGAGAGAGAGACAGAGAGAAAGCGAGACAGGGGCAGAGAGACAGAAAGAAGAAGGAGGAGGAGGAGGAGAAAGAGGAGAAGGAAGAGGAGGAGAAAGAGGAGGAGGAAGAGGAAGAAGAGGAGGGGGAGGAGGAGGAGAAGGAGAAGAAGAAGAAGAAGAAGAAGAAGAAGAAGAAGAAGAAGAAGAAGAAGAAGAAGAGGAGGAGGAGGAGGAGGAGGAGGAGGAGGAGGAGGAGGAGGAGGAGGAAGTGGAAGAGGAAGAGGAAGAGGAAGAGGAAGAGAAAGAGAAAGAGGAAGAAACTATTTTATGTGGGTGTTCTTTCACAGACTAAAAGAAAATTCAAACAACCTCACCTAGGTTCCTCAGGGTATGACAGAAAGTGTTATTCTAGAATGCCACATCTAAAATCCTTTGCTTTAAATGTACTTTTAGAAATTGGATATTCTCAATAATTCTCAATAATGGGTAACACTATTGGAGTAATAAGCTTCTTGATTATGTAGGTATTAATTTTCCACAATGAATTGTATGACTACTCGAAAATAGTTTACAAAGTCTATAATACCTGTGTATTACTATTCATGCATCATATTTTGCTAAGTTGATAAATTCTAAGTAGAAACATTTAACTTAAGATTTCATATCTTTAAGATTCATTTTACACAATGTTTCTAATATTTGCACATTCAGTTTGCATTATATATGCCCAACATATATTGATTACAGCTGTTAAACATCTTTGATGATGAAGCACCACTGCTTTTGTGTTCAGTCTGCATTGATCATCTCTTCATGGTGACGGAATCAGATACTAGGCATAAAATATCACTACTACAGTTGTTTAAAACGTCTTTATAAAGACCATTCCATAGTTATTTGGCACATTAACAAGGTTTGTGTCTGAGAAGTTCCCCTTTAATTGAATAAAAAGCCATGAATTTCTGGCTCATTGATAAATGTAGGCCATTTAAGGGAACAATTAACAGAAGATGTGTTCTCTGTAGCATCTAGAGTGACTTTATCACCCCGCACTTTTTACTCCATTATTATCCCCTTCTCTAGTCAACCTCACAGCCGTACAACAGCACCACTCACACATCACGTCCACACTTCACAGTTTATATTAACTTCTAAGAATTTACACTCTCATCAGATAAACTTTTGTAGCAGTGTTATTTGATATTCATTTCTCATTAATGAAGTCCCATTTTTACCTTCAATTTCCAAGACTATTGCAGGACAGACTTTCACTAAACATTTGTCAATGTTGATTTACTGACATTAGCACTTATTTATTATAAATGTATTGTACATGGGTACTCTTAAGACTGAATTATTTCTGGAAATAATGACTCTTCATTTTTATTCACTGCAGGATATTACATGCAGGGCAAAATGTGTTTGTGATACATTTTCATACAGATTAAATTTTTTCATCAACAGGCTCCATTAAAAATGTCAATTTTGGGTCTCTCATAAATGATGAAGTCTTAGATTTACACCAAAAGCCTTCAGATGTAGATGAGTAGAGTCATTGTTTTTCCTTATTAGTTTTGAAATTAAGATATGATTTATATATGCGGTGAACATAATTTTGTCAATATTTCTGCAAGCTTTGGTAAATGAAATCATGTAACTGCTCCCTAAATCATCTTATCACATCTCAGAACAGTCTGGGCAGCCTTCCATCCAGGCCAACTTCAAAAATAGCTGTCTTTTCCTGTATTCTAATATTTTATGAGAGTGTCACATAAATACAATTTTAAAAATCCTTTTAAATTTTGGTTTCCTTTATCCAACATAATATACAAGCCAGAACTGCTATTTTAATTTTTATAATTTTACTAGCATAAAATAATTGTACAACATAGAAAGTTTATTGCATTTTCATGCATATTTGTTGTGTATATATACATATATATTCATGCATATATATAATGTACTTGAGTCATATTTTTCCTCTATTTACTGCATTACTGCATTGTATCCCTTCTCCCACCTTAATCTTTCCACATTCAGTTTTACTTATTATTATTATTCCATTTAGTTAGATATTCTACCCTTATGCTAGTTTACACACAGGAGAGAAAATGTATGCTACTAATTTTTGTGTAACTGCCTTTTTTTAACTCAACCTGACGATTCAATTGTTGCAAACATTCATGCAAATAAAAATGACATTCAATTCTATGTTTGAATAAAAATTAATAAATAAATTTATGAATATATGGACCATATTTTCTTTATTTCCATAACTACAGAAGAATCTAGATTGGTTTTTTAATTTGAGTTTTATAAAGACTGTGAGAATTTACATGAATGTGAAAATGTGAAAATTGTTATAGCAACGTTATTTGGGTTATTCTTTGTTCATACACAGGAATGGTATTGATAGATTATATAGGAGTTCTGAATTAATGAAAAGTCTCTATATAGAATTTGTTGATATTTGCCTTGCTTTCTTAATGACAGCCACTGTGACTTAGATGAGGTGGCATCTTAATTTAGTTTTGATTTGCATTTGTGTGTTAGATAATAATGCTGAACATTTTCCAGAATATTTATTAGATATTTGTATTTGATCAATTTTATTAAGTACTTATATATTGGAGTATTAGTTCTTTTATTGTTAAATCATTTAATTTCTTGTAAATCACATACATTAGTCACTTTTTTCTTTTATTGAAAATAGATTATTTTCTTATACAGCATATCTTGATTATAGTTTCCCCCTTTTAATGTTTTATTTCTCCTAGTTCCTTCCCATCTGCTCTCACATCCAGATGTGCTCCTGTTCTGTCTCCTTTTGGATAAGAAGAGGCTACAAAAAAATAAGACATAGTAAAATAATATAAAATAAAATAAATACTTTCATATCAAATTGGACATGGTAACCCAAAATAATAAGAGTCTGATGAGCAGGCAGAAGAGTCAGAGAACACTTATTTATTTTCAAAATCAGTCAAGAGTTTCATAACAATATGGAAATAATAGCTATAATGTCTATACAGAGGACTTGGTATATAAATTCATGTAGGCCCTGTGTTTGCTGCTTCCATCTCTGTAATCTCAAGTGCATCTTGTTTAGTTGATTCATAGAATCTTGTTCTCCTTGTGTCCTTCAGCCCTTCTGGCTACTACAATCTTTCTGCAACTTCTTCCTTGGGATTCCCTGACCTCTGAGGAGAGGAATTTGATGAAGATATCCCTTATAGACACTCCACATAATTTCTGGCTGTGGGTCTCTGTATCTGTTTTCACCTGCTACAGAACAAAGCCTCTCTGATGATGACTGGATAAGTAACTGATCTTCAAGTATAGCAGGATGTCATTCAGAGTTATTTTATTTTATTTTTTTATTACTTTGTGTTTGACAAGTAGTGTTTGGTTTTATCTTAGGTCTCTGGGCTATCTAGTTTCTGGTTCTTGGCTATCCAAGAAGTATCAGACATGGGTTCCTTCTTTTGTAATGGGCCTTAAGTCAAATCTGACATTGTTTGGCTCTTCCTATAACTTCTGAGTCACCATTGACCTAGCTTATGTTTTTAGGCAGGATAGACTTTAGGACAAATGTTTTGCAGTTGAACTGGCATCAACATATATCTTTTGGTAGCCTTCAAAATACCTACTCTCATAAAAAAAAAAGGAGTCTAGAATGTAGGAGTAAAGGTTCAATATAAACACCAGTTTGATGAGTCGTGTGGATAATGTTCTGGGCAATGAGGCACTGCTGTCAGTTTGTGGAGAAAAAATCATTTGTCTCAGCAACAGATGGGAACATTTAAAGATTTCCATGGGGCCCCCTTGGCCAACAACTAAACTGACTGTTATCCAATCTCAGCACTGTTCTGCTTGGTTTTTGATATCTACTTTCGATGTTCTTTATATATTTTGGATATTAGTCTTCCATTAGATGTTGAGTTGGTAAAAATCTTTTTCCAGTTACTTTGTCTGATTGTTCATGTCCTTTCCCTTACAGAAGCTGTTAGTACTTGACATGACCCATGCCCTATTGGCTCTGCTTCAGGGGTGGCAACACTGTCACAGCATCCCTTTCAGGCCATGGCATATGTGTTTCGCTTGCTTAGCTAGAGTTACCCCCAAGATATTTTATATTATTTGAGGCCATTGTGTTTCCCTGATTTCTTTTTCAGTAGTACATCTATCCAGGTCCTTCTGGCTTTTAAAGTCTCCACTGAGAACTCATGTGTAATTCTAATGGGTCTACCTTTATCTGTTTCTTGTTTGTTTCCCATGCAGCTTTTAAATTCTTTATTCTGTATATTTAGTATTCTGATTATTATATGGCAAGTGTACTTTTTTTCTGGTCCAATATATTTGGTATTCTGTATCTTTTTGTACCTTTATAGGGATCTTGTTCTTCAGGTTAAGAAAATTTTCTACTGTGATTTTTTTTGAAAATATTTTCTGCGTTAATTAAGAATAGTGTGTGTGTGTGTGTGTGTGTGTGTGTGTGTGTGTGTGTGTGTCTGTGTGTCTGTGTGTCTCACTGGTTTGGGCATTAGATTAATGCTGACTCACAGAATGAGTTTGAGAGTAAGTCTTTTATTTCTATTTTTTTAAAAAAGAATTGTAAAGTATTGATTGTAGTCTACGGAAAGACTAGTAGAATTCTTCTGTAACTCCATTTGGGCTTAGGATCTTCTGAGTTATAAGGTACCATATGACTGTTTGAATCTCCTCCTTTGCCATTTGTTTAGGTTTCTGATGTATTCTTGGTTAAACTTTGATAATTTCTATAAAGCAGGAAGTTTATCTATTTCTTTTAGATTTTTCCAAATTATAGGTGTTCAGTTTTTAAAGTATTCCCTTATATTGTTCTGATTTTTTTCATCTGTTGTAAGGTTTCCTTGTTCATTTCAAGCACACATACAGATCATTCACCATGATCAAATTACCTTTATCCTAGAAAGTTATGTATTGTTCAACATAAGACAGTAAAATAAATAAAAAATATGACTTTAAGAAAAAAATTCATGAACATCATGACAGATAAAGAAAACACATTTGAATATATCAAATACTTTTCATTCTAGATGTTCTAGAAAGAGTAAGACTGTAGGGAAAATAGCTCAGTACAATGAAATCTATGTATGAGAACCAAACAGGCAACAATATCCTAAATTGAGACAAACTTTAAAGCAATCCCATTAAAGTCAGTAAAGCGATATCCAATATCACCAATCCTTTTCAATGTACTGTTGAAAACATTGGCAGGAGCAATAAGACAAGATAAGGAAGTTAAAAAGATACAAATAGAAACAAAATTCAAATTACACCTATCTATATGTGACATGAAATTTTGTATTAGATATTCCAGAAATTCCACCAGAAAACTCCTAGAACAATTAACAGTGTCCACAAAATGGTTGTATACAAAATCAACTTACAAATATCAGTAGCTTTTCAATTCACCACCATAATAAACAATAAAAATATTTAATAAACACATTTTATTTATAATAACATCAAATATTAAGATATTAAAATAAATCTAACAAAGGAAATTAAAGATCTTTACAGTGAAAATTTCAAATTTTCTGTAAAAGAAATACTGTCTTTATCTGAGAAGCACAGTAGAAATTGAAAGATATTCCATTGTTCATGGAACGTTAGAATTAATACTGTAAAAATGACCACCCTACTAGAATTAATTTAATGATTCATCGCAAACCTAATTTAAATAAATATAGCATTTTTCATTAGAAAGTGAAGGATCCTAAAATTAACATGAAATCATAAAAAACCACAGGTGATATAATAATTTTGAGGGAAAAATAATAATATTGGATGATCTTCCATCCAAGACTTACACATAAATTATAGGGCTATAGCAGTAAAAAGAATGTAGTATGGGCATAAGTAAAACAAACATATAAACCAATGAAATTACCTAGAAGAGTCAAACATGAATACATAGAACTATGGCATGTCATATTGGACAAAGAGGCCAAAAACATAGTAGAGATAGGAGAGCATATTTAATCATATTTAATCTGAGAAAACTTGATCTAGAAGAATGAAATTAGACCCAAATTTATTAATCTACACAGAAAACAGATCCAAATAGAAAACATTCAATTTAAAATGTGAACATACTACTCTTGGGAATATACCCAAAAGATTCCCCACAATGCCACAGGGGCATGTGTTCCACTATGTTCATAGTGGCCTTGCTTGTGATAGCCAGAAGCTGGAAACAACCCAGATATCCCATGACAAAAGAATGGGTGCAGAAAATGTGGTTTATTTACACAATGGAATATGTTCAGCTATTAAGACCTAGGACCTCTTGAGTTTTTCAGGCAAATGGATGGAAATAGAAAATATCATTCTAAGTGAGGTAACTCAGAATCAAAAGGACATTCATGTTTTGTACTCAATAATAAGTGGATATTATCCAAAAAATGTACAGAATACTCAAAATACAGTTGACAGAACTCAAAAAGGTCAACAAACTGAAGAGACCAAGTGAGGATGCCTCAGTCCCACTTGGGAGGGAGAAAAAAACAACCACAAGGGGAGAGGGAGGGAGGTACCTGGAAGGGAAAGGGGACTGGGAGCAGAAAGGGGAACATGATCTGGTATTGGGTGGGGTAAAAGGACTGAAATCCCTGATTGTCAGCAGAAAGAATGGACACATGCAACCTTGAAATGTAGGAGGTTGGAGGAACCCTCCAGAATATACCAGAGACCTGGGAGGTGAGAGACTCTCAGGACTCAAAGGGAGGGACCTTAGATGAAATGCCCTACAGTAGGGGGAGCTCACCTCCAGCAGAAAGGCAGGGCACCAAGTAAGGGATGGAGTTGCCATCCTACAGTCAAACTTTTGTCCAATAGTTGTTCCTGTCTGAAAGAACTGCAGGGACAAAAACGGAGAAGAGCCTGAGAAAAAGGAGTCCCAGTGACAGGCCCAAAGTGGGATCCAGCTCAAGGGGAGGCCCCAAGGCCTCTATGGAGAACTCACAAACAGGGACCTATCATGACTACCTTCCTAAAGACTCAACAAGCAGCTGAAAGAGTCAGATGCAGGTAATTGTACCCAACCAATGGACAGAAGCTCCTGACCCCTGTAAATTAGGGAAAAGCTGAAAGAAACTGAGGAGTAGGGCAACCCTGTAGGAGAACCAGCAGTCTCAATTAGCCTGGACCCCTGAGATCTCTCAAACACTGGACCAACAAAAAGGCAGCATATACCAGCTGATAAGAGACCTCCAACACATATACAGCAGAGGGCTGCCAAGGCTGTGTTCAATCAGAGATGAGGCATCTAATCTTCAAGAGACTAGAGGCCCCAGGGAGTTTAGAGATCAGGTGAGGTAAAGGGGGTGGAGGGTGGGAACAGCCTTGTGGAGACCAGGGGTTGGGTTGGAGGTATGGGATATGGAACAGTTGGAGTGTGGACCAGCCGGGGAATAGAATCTGCAGTTTGAAAGAAAGAAATAGAGGGAGGGAGGAGGGAAGGAGGGAGAGAGAGAGAGAGAGAGAGAGAGAGAGAGAGAGAAATGTGAAACACTAAAATTGCTTGTAGAAAACAAATGTAGTAGTCTATAAGATGTAGGTGTAGACAAGGACTTTCTGAATAGAACCCCATTTGATCACAAATTAAGGCCACCAAGTAAGAAGTGGGACCCTATATAACTAAAAACCTTCTGTATAGTAAAGGAAACAGTCAACTTAACGAAGAAGAAACCTTCAGAATGGAAGAAAATGTCTACTAGCTACACATACAATAGAGTATTATTATTAAGAAAATGCAAAGAGCTCAAAAATGAATTGCCAGAAAAACCCCCAATGATCCAGTCAAAAACTGGGCTAGGAGTACAAACAGAAAGTTCTCAGATAAAGAAATAAAGATGTTGTTTATGCTTATCAATTAGAAAAATATAATTTAGAACAGCTATGAAATTTCATGTGACTACAGTCTGAAAGAGTAAAATCAACTGAAAACAGCAACGTATGCTGGCAAAATAGTAGGAAAATAGTTCACTGTTCACTGTTGGTGGGGATGCGAATTCTTGCATCCATTCTGGAAATCAGTGTGGAGAATCCTATTGCTTTATTCACAATACCCATGAAGTGGAAACAACCTATTTATTCTTTAACAAGTGAACGGATAACGAAAATTTTGTACATCTGCATTATAAAATACTACTTGGCTGTGAAGAAAAAAATGAATTTATGAAATTTGCAGGTAAATAGTTCGACCTAGGAAGGATACTATTGAGTGAGTTAAACCAGAAACCAGAATGACCAATGCTGCAAAGTTCTCTCATCTGTCGTTGCTAGCTCCAAATCTCCACATATGAATATATCTATCACCTTTCATCAAAGAAGCCTCTTTCTGTAGCAAATGGAGACCATCCCAGAAAAACACTACATACAGTGCAAGGATCAGTGGATATTGAGTAGGTTGTCCCCAATAGTTTCATTTGGAGCACAGCTTCAACCTCATCAGCTAAGGAGATACTATGGAATAGAAAGCAGAAAGAGTGTAAGAGCCAGAGTACTAAGAATTGTACTATGAGATTGGCTCTGTCATTAATGGCTTCATTAAAAATGAAATCAAAAGACATGCTAACGTTAAAGGGGAATATTTAAGGCATCCCACTTCTAGAGAGAGAATTACAGACAAATAATGAATTCTGGGAGACAGAGAATTGGTTTCTTTCAGGGATAAGTCCCCTAATTGTATAATTGTATATATAAAATGTGTGTGTTTGTGTGTGTGTGTGTGTGTGTGTGTGTGTGTATATATATATATATATATAGATATATATATATATATACATATATATGTATATATATATATATATTTGCTTGTAAGCACACACACACTCACACATGCATATACACACACACACATGAAAACACACACACATACATACATACACACACACACACATACACATGCACACACACACTACATATATCTCTAACAACAATAATCAAAGAATTAGATGCTAAAGTAGAGGACATAAGTGTGGTTGGGGGAGTAGCTAAAGAGAAGAGAGGAAAGGTGGAAGTCGTGTAGTTATATTTGTTTTAATATGCAAGAAAATAATGCAATAAATTAGGAATTGTTCTGAAACATAATGCAAAATTTAAAATATTATAGAATAATCTATATTTACTTCAATTATACTGTAGTATTTAAGTTTTCTAATTTGTATCCAATAATATCTAATTATGGCTATTAATATCCAGTATACTTAGAAATTGAAGAGACAATGCAATTTCGTGCTTTATTTGATTTGGGTTTTTTGTAGAATATCTTTTGAACTTTCTGAAATTTCGGTTCCTGGTGAGGCTGTGGGACATGAAGTAAATTCTTCTGCCACTTTCCTGAAGGGATATCTCTGGCAAGTTTTACCTTATACCCGAAGACAAACCTAGTGCTAAACCCTCATGAAAAAGACAGAATTTTTAGTACACAAAATGCTACTACTTTTCCAGTAGGCATAAAGAACTGATCATGAGTGCTTATCGCCAATTGATACATTCACATCCCAACCCCTACATCTAGGACTGAGGGGCCATTTTGAGGAAAGGTATGGGAAGACTATAGCTACCCAGAGAGCAGCTCATGTGCTTTCTGATCCTGTAAAGAAGACAAAGTCAATGAGGACAGGGAAAAGGAGCTGAATCTGATGAAAGATGTGGCATATGAATTTTATTAACCATATATAGATACATATATATGTATAGAACTCTTAAAGAATAAATTAAAATCTTATTTGAAAAAGCCACTATACTACATAACACATCTACAAGAATGACAATAGCTAAATAACTATGAAGAATGTTAGGAGCACAGACATTGAGCAGCTTTTCATTCTGATCATTTGGTATATACATCGTTTCAGCCATTTCAGAAAAAGAGTTTTAAGACTCACAAATTCTCTTTTGTTTCTTCCTCCTAAATTCACAGGCAAATATTCTATATATGTTTCTCAAGGCATAGACATAGAAATTGCTTTCTAATTTTGCAAAACACTGAAAGTGTGGAATCATGAATACAACATCTACAATTAAAAGAAGATAAATGCTACAGGTCACATTATTTCAATACGAGGTTTGTAGCAAATCACATTCATAAGCAATATAAGCTAAACCATCATTTGATTTCAGAAACAAAGAAATGAATATGATTAACTTAGACATAAATTAACACTGGAAAAATAACTCCAAAATTGTTCATAATCTGACATACTTTTTGATCTTCCATTATGAGAGTAATCCCTCTCCATAATAACTAAAAACAGAGAGGAATACAAATTTATCCTAGGCTTAACAGAGCACAAGGAACTACTGTGGGAAACATTCAACCCCATATTCTATCAGCATCATTTGAGAAGTTCGCTAAACAATTCAAGCCCTACATTATTCTCTGGTAGTGGTCAAAATAAGTAGGTGAAGTATTTTAAAATTTTCAGTTTAAATAAAGCCAGACTTGTATTTGTATCTTTAAGAGATAATTTTATTTGCTGAGAAAAACATATTAACACTCCTTTAGCTTAATCAAAGTAATCAATTTGGGAACATGATTTATCTTATAACATCCTAACAACATTTTAGAAATGGGATTAAAATATTTATTCCAAAAACATTCTGGTGTCATGAATTAATAGAAGCATATTTTTTGAGTAAAACATATCCCTTCACCTTAAAAAAGATAAGCTAAAGTTAATTGCTACTCTAATTATTCTTTGTGTTATTATTCTCAGTATAATCATTTATCATTCTGTCTTAACACTTTCCACCCTTGGAGTAAAGCCAATGATAAATAACCTGCCAGGATTGCTTCTGACAGTGGATAATGCATGGGCTGTTAACAAGGAGAACACAGCTGGTTTATGCATATCTAAAGTTTTATTTCATGGAAACAATAGGTAATTACGGGGAAATAGAAGATAAGTGCATGTTTTTAATATTAACTGTTGACAATCATGTCTGATTGAGGAATTAAGATATGAATATATTAACATGCCAGGTATCTTAATTTTAAGAATTTAGAAAATTATGCTTCATTTCTTTGTACCTACTTTTCACCCACTGAGGGCTAATGTATATTGTCTTATTGCTTCAAGTCTGTAAATTTAAGTTATATTCTGTATATTATTTTTAGATGTCAAGAACTGTTTTTCTTCTAAAACAAATTTACTCCATTTGTATGTACTTAGTAGATCTCTTTTATTTTATTTTTTGTTCATTACTTATTTTAAGATCTCTAGGTAATATAAAGTATTTTATCTCATGGTTGTGTAAACTTGGAATGCAAATTTAGTTTGTGTAAATGAGAGCAGAAATGAGTCCTAACAGTTTGAGGGAATACAACTTGTTAAATATAAACAAGCTTAAACTATATCTAATATATAAAATAGTTAACTGGAACTTTTCCCCATCATTGAGACCCCTCCACTTTTTGTGACTATATAAGAATATCAATGATTTTAAAAACATAATATACATTCTTGTATATTTGAGTATGAATTGACTAACATAGTTGATAGGGACACAAAAAAAACTCAATATTTATGGAATCTCATATAACCAGATTATATGTGTGTGAATTAAGGCATCCTTTTGGATTCCAGGTTAAGCTATTTTAAAATGTGCTCAAAGCTGCCAGGAAGAAAAATGCCTCAGTTCACCTGGAATGTCTTTGTGGAGCAAAGCAAAGTGTGGATGTGAAACAGGTCCAGTGCAGGGAGCAGCTCACATGCAGACTAATGGAGACTCTAAAAGATTTGCAAGTAAATTGTGAAGAACAAGGAACGAATGGTGTAAGGAAGGAGAGGGGGAGATAGGGAGGGAATAAAGGAAGGAAGGAAAGAAGGAAGAAAATATTCCCTCGGGTTTATACTTCAAACTTTTTTCTATTATTCCTTATATATAAATATCTTCAGAATTCTGAAAACAAAAAATCTTATACATTTCCAAGAGACAAAAATATGAAGAATCTAAGCTATGCTAATTCTGACACAATGGCTCAAGTCCCAGAATGCAATTTGTCTTAATGCCCATTAGAGTTTTGGATATTAATGACCACTCAGGAGAAGGCACTTTCAAATTTACATCTGCCTTTATGCTCTGAAAATGAAGACTGAAATTTCAAGTTCCTGACAAATGTGACAAAGAGGTAGTTCTTTGCATGTTCATTCTTAACAACTGATGGTTTTAAGTGTTAGTTACAAATATGCCTGCTCCAGAAGGATTGACAGTGCAAGCCACCGAAATGAAGCAAACAGTAGTGATTACTGCTCTGTTATGTAAAAATTTTAAATCATGCACACGATGAGCAAATGAGAAGCAGAGGACTTACTTTTCATCGTGTTATCTGAGGAAGTAAAAACATGCAGGTTAGTATGGTTGCAATACGTGTTTCTTGGAATGAGTTTGTCATACATCATTGACCGCCATTTGTAGAAGAACCTATAGTTGAAATGCTCACTCACCCACAGTTTAAGAGGTGTCAGCAAAATGCATATGCATCCATACTTAAATGTCTTGTGTTAAAGAACCTGACTTGGGACACCAGCAGGCTTCGGGGCAACCTTTCACAGATTTCAGTTAGCATTTCACATTTCTCACCCCACAAGGACATCTCAATTTTCATTGAGTGATTGCAATATTTTAGAAATGAACCTATCACATTTTACATTTGAATCATACAAACTACTTTCATTACTAAGCAAAGAAAGAGAGCACACATTACAATGACTACCGTTGTAATTTTTTTTTTCAGAAGACCAAGGTTCTGTAATACTCAGGACAATAAAGTAAAAGCTGATTTTGCAGTGTATTTGGCATAATTCTAACACCTCTCTAAATGATTTAACTTTGCATAGTGAACTTGTGAATTGAAAGAATGCTACTCTGCTGAGTGTTGATGTGGTAGATACTGCTGATAAAATTATCCATGGTCTGAGGTCAGTATTTCTATTTTGGTCAAGTTTCAAGGATGGCATATATAGCTTGATCATGCTAGCCCTTTTGTCCTGGGGATAGTTTTATTCCTGCCCATTGTGTTAAAGCATGTCTTTAATAACATCAACATGTTGGCAGCCAAAGTACATGACTTGAACCTGAAAATGGACCCCCAGAAAGAGTTATTAAATTAACAGGCTGGCAAGCCAAAGGCAGGTAAAATTCTACACAGAGACTTATCAACCTAAGACAGAAGTGCATTGCTTTTGATAATGCATATTCCACAATGGGTATGGAAGGCATTGTCTTGGCAGAACAACCTAAGACAGGATTAGTCTTGTTTATGAAATAAAAAAGAGGGACAGGCAGAGATCTTTTGGGTCTGCTTGGCAAGAATCTGACATGGACCAAGGACAAGGTAATGGGATACTTAGCAGGAGTATGGTGTTGGCCAAGGACAAGGAAGTGGGCTTCAGGCCGGAATTTAAATATTGGGATAGAACAAAGAAGTAATTTCAGGCAGGTATCTAAATTTTAGGTTAGAACAAGGAAGGAGCCTTCAGACATGAAAATGAATTTGGGCTAGGACAGGGAAGTAGGATAAAACACTTTAGTCATCCTGATAAACTCCTAGAAACAAGGATCACTGGAGTGTTCACAGAATTTTATTTATTGTCCTGCTTGTTCCTTGACTATTTGCATCTATTGTATTGTTAGTTCCTCAACCTAGAACTGACCTTAATACATGCATTTTGTTCTAATAAGTTGTTGTTTGCTTAAAAGTCATTAAGACAGGAATTTAAAGAAGAAATAAATGACTATTTTAGTTATTTCTAAAATATATACCCATGTAAGAATGAAAAAAAAACTTTAAATATCTATTCTAACAAGAAAACATGATATGTGGTTCAAAAGTATACCTGAAGTTCAGTGAACTTCTATTCAAAGGAATGCTAAACTGTGTAATAATGAAGCTATATTTAATATATTGAGCATATATGATATGCCAGGATCTGTGCTATGTAATTGATATGAACAGGGAACTTGTAACTTGCATAAATTTAGGCCCATTTAATCATTATGGAATTGTAAACTTAGAAAAATCTAAGTTCTCTATCAAAAGGAAATCCAGAAGCTCTGTTTGTACCATCACATAGTCTGAGAGGATGACTGTCAAACTAAATTAAGAAAATAGCCAGCTTTTATGTTCATTCTTCCCATATTATGTCCACCCACTTGATTCAAGAAAATGAGTATTTAAACTAAGTTAATTACATATTTTGCAAGAAAAGTATTTTGAAGTTTAGACAAAAACACAAATGAAGTTTCTGGGGCAACTTGTAAGATGATGGTACATCCAGAGAGCAGGCTGAAATCCCAGGCTGTCCTACTTGGTCAGTATTATTGTTGCTGAGATCTTTAGTATGGAAGTTAATTTTGCCATTTCCTGAAGTAAGGAATAATCTCTAATTTTGATTGTACCAGTACCCAGATAAAAATGTAGTGTCATTCATGTTCTGTTAGTCTTAGATCTGTTAGTCTTAAGAAGCATTGTAATGTTTCAGGATAAACAGAAAAAAAAATCATGTGTATATTGCAATTGCTTTACATTTTTTTAAACACAGGAATCAGGAGCTATTGTTGCTATTTAGAAAGACCAAAGTACAGTTCTATTTAAAAACAAAATTAATCCTTGGTTGGTGGCTCCTTCTTTGGGAGCTCTTAGGGGTCCAGGTTAGCTGACACTGTTGGTCTTCCTATGGAGTTGCCATCTCCTTGAGGGCCTTCCATCCTTCCCCTAACTTTTTCATAGGGGTCCCCTACCTCTGTTCAATGATTGGCTGTATATATCTGCATCTGTCTCAGTCGACTGCTTGGTAGAGCCTCTTAGCAGGCTGTTATGTTAGGCTACTATCTTCAAGCACAACATAGCATAATTAATAGTCTGAGGGATTGGTGCTTGCCCATGGATGGGTCTTAAAATGGGCTTATCACTGGTTAGCTATTCCTTCCATCTCTGCTCCATTTTTGTGACAGCATTTCTTTTAGATAGGACCAATTTTGAGTCAAAAGTTTTAAAGTCTAGCTGTCTAGCTACTGGAGGTTGTCTTTTCAGATCCCATTTTTCTATTGTTGGGTATTTCAGCTAAGGTCATCTACATTGACTTCTGGGAGCCTCCATCATCTTGCTTCTCTGGGACTTTCTATAGAATCCCCCCACCTCTGACTGCTGCATATTTTTTATATATCCTCTTGGCTCTCTGAGACTATCTTCTGTCTCTCCCTATGCCTGATTCTGCCCTTCTATTTCCATAGCCTTTCTGTCTCCCACCCAAATCTCTCTCTCCTCTGTTTCCTATGACTATTTTGTTCCCCTTTCTAAATGAGATTCAAGCATCCTCACTTGGGCCTTCCTCTTCCCCTGGAATGTATGTAGCAGAGGTCTGCCATGTCTAGCTTCAATGGAACAAGATATTCCTAATCCTGCAGAAACTTAATGCACTGGGGTACAGGGATAAGGGGGTGCTGTCCTCTCAGAGATGAAGGTGAGGGGAGAGGAACTCAGTGAGGGAGACAGGAAGGGGGCAGCATTTGGTAGATAACTAAATACATGAAATAATTAATTAATTAAAAATTTACTAGTAACCTCTTTACCTTATTATTTTTTATTCTGAAAATTTATAAATACATTTTTGTGTTCATATGTTCATTAATTAAACATATAAACAACCAGAGGTGGTAGTTCCCTTTTGTACCTAATGGAGAAAATTTCTAAATATAGTTCCTTATCAGTTACTCCATTATTATTTAATATTCGTGAACATTATAGAGATGCAAATGTAATGAGTAGTGGCTTATGGACTGGATTTGTATTTAACATAGGATATATCCTAATTAAGCCTATACAGTTGTTGCTTCAAGTTTTTATGAGCAGATTAGCATGGGTAGAGAATGGACTATTTTGGAAATGGTTACATTAAAAACAATTACTGTCTTACAGAAACCATATGAGGGAGAAGAAGAAGCTAACCCCTTTACAACACAAAAGAAAAAAAAGCTTCAAAAGATAAGTACATATCTTCTATGCACTGATAGCTTCCCCTTTTCTGGAATCAGAAATAGACCCCAGTCACATGGTTGCTTTCATTATTTATTGAATGTTTCATCAGGAGCAGTGTCTTGCTCCTTCTCATGTTAATCAATTTACATTGAATTAATGAACTAAGGAGCAAAGAGATGTAAACAGTCATAGAGAAATAAAATCATTGTGTCTCAGCAAAGAGATGAGAGGAGCAAACACATCCATTTTCTAATGAGGGATATAAAAGGTTGCTCTTATCCCTGTACCTTGTTTGTTTGTTTTTAATCTTCCAATGTAGAAATGATAAGAGAGTTGAATTTCAACCACCCCAGTACCAACAAAGCCTAATGGATGAAGTTGATTCGTCACCTTTTATACTTTTGAACTAATCCAGTGAAGTTTTATAAAGAAGAAAAACAGGCAGAATAGTTGAGTTAGTTATATAAGAGTAAATGGGTCAGAAATATCTAGTTACTTCATTGTTCCTAAATACAGATGCTTTCTGTATCCAGAGAATAATAACCCAAGAACTTCACTTAAAACTTAAGTCATCTAACAAAACCCTAAAGTGTTACATACTTGCAGTGAAGCCTTCCTCCTGACTCATTAGTTCTCCTTTTGGCTTCTGAAATGTAAGGCCATTGTATACTATTTTTTTTAACCCTCCTGTGTTCTCTTGGTTACAAAATGAAATGTCATCATTACCAAATAATTATTTATTTTACCTTCTCTTGTGGTCCTAGAGTTAAACAAAGTTGTTTTTCCACCAAGGGCTGTACCTTTAGTCTCTAACATTTCGATACTACTGCTATAATGCCATGGATGTTAGTGGGAGAGTTCAGAAACAATTAAAATGTACAAAATTCAGTTCTTGACAATTATTTTTTTACAAAGCTAAACAGAAGAATGCTGCTATCTGATGCTGCACTTTGTTTTTCATAATAGAAAGAGGTTTTTTCAGCATTGAATATTTCACACTAATTTTAGCAGTAAGTGAGAGGTAAACACCATCTGCAGCTTCCACATTTCAATGAGAGGTCAGGATATATTTGCATGAATTGTCAATGCTGCCAATTAAAAAGTGACTTGCATGACTCTTTAAGAATGAATTTAAGCACATATAATTTATAATCAAAATTGCTTCCTGGGAAACATTAATAATGCTTAATATTAACCACCAACATTTCATTGAAAACCAAACCCATTCTACCTTTATTATATTATAGCGAGGGTTATCTCTTTTTGTGTAGTTGGCCAATGGAGTCCTATAGACCTTAATCATTACAGGCTGTTACCATCACTTTTGTTTGGCCTCCAGAACTTGATGGTAAGACCCTATTGCTAACACCAAGTCAAAACAAGGTACTAGCTTAGAAGCTTCATCTTTATTGGCTATCTCATAATATTGGTTTATGTGATACATGAGATGGGAAGAGAAAAGTAATCATAAGTGTTAAGCAAGTAAGAGTTCTTCAAGCAACTAAGAATGACCTGTGATAGACATGCTCACTGGTGCAATAGTAACACGAGTAGTATGGACATAATCAATCACCTTTGATTGGATCCAAGGCCTACGCCATGAGATAGAACTCATACATGACAAAATTACTGTGGCCAAGAACCTGTGGTTAGATATGTCACAGGTGCCAGGTAGAACCTACTATCATTCTACAAAGTAGACATAGTGTGAAAATAAAAAGACCAGCTTTGACACCAGAGGGTAAACTGAGGCTGGCATCCAATGAGTGGTCAGTGTTGAGAGTAGGTCATGGACGTAGAGTCAGATACTTACAGCGGCTGCTAGCTATGGCAGTCAGCAGTTTGAGGAGAGAAAGAGAGGAAATCAAACATTCACTCACATATAGAATAGCTGAAGCAAAAGCTCTAGCAATTTTGATTTCTTTTAACCACTTTTTATACCCCTTGATATGAAGTTTTTTTTCTATTAGAAAATTACTTCATAGCCACAAGTTATATATTTTCCAAAGATAATCACAACAAAAACATACTCTTCAAAAACACACTAAAATTGTTACACAATTACAACAGGAAAATTACAACAGGATATTGATTGCATAGTTCTTATACAAAACGTATATCTAACTAAAAAATTCTCATCTATCTGTTTTTCCAAAAGCTCATTGTAACCTCAAATCAGGAATTTTTAGTTAGAGATTAACAAAGTTTAAACAAGCCAAGCCTACAGTGGCAAGATTTTCTCTATGTTTAGTTGACAACAACCCATATTTACAAGGGAGCGGGTCTTCTTTCTTATGTCTTATTTTCGAAGTTCTGATCCAGTTAGCTGGCTGATGATCTGTTTTCTGTTCATATAAAAGAATTATTTGGTCTTTATTACAACCTTATCATTTCCTCTTACACACCAAAACCCTGTTAACTCATCCCTAGATCACAGGATCAAGAACTCAAGCCCAACCTAGACTGTATGCTTACTTTAATCATTAGCTTGTCCCTTTACAATTGCCTGTAATGAATGAATGCTCACTATATTCCTTAACTACCCTAACTTCTCAAAATTATTTAAATCAAACTAACTTAAAAAAAAAAAACTACTTAAAACAGGTTGGAAATTCCATAAAGTAACTAATTCATCTAGACAGCATTATCTCAAGACATTTCATCTTCATGCTAATTTGCAAGAAACTTTCCGAATGAAGTGACCCATCATCCAGAAGTAATCACACCAAGTGAAAGGCAGTGAGGCTCTCCAGGTGTCCACTCACACCAAACAAAGTAAATGAGAAATGTGACAAACATGAGAAAGCACATCAGTAGCAAGAAGCAATCTTGGGATGAAGTCTCTGGGGGCTCACCCATCAAAGCTGAACAGGCAATCTTCAGGGAGCTCACTTGCAAAGTGGAGCTCTTCTTGCATGGTGTCCACCAATTGCTATATTCATAGAGGAGGGAATCACTCAACTCTCACTAGAGAAACTTACACTAGACGGCAGTGATCAGACCCAGAATTGGTTAAGTATAGAGCGTAAGTAATTGTGAAATGCTTAGCCTTAAACTGGGGTTTTATATCGTATCCCTTCCCTCAACACACTAAAATTGCCAGAGGTGATGATTTAAGGATTCACTGTTTTCTAGACGCAAGACAGCAGTGTACATATAAACTCACAGTGGTTGTGTACACATGAACTCGGAATGGTTGTGAAACACACTATGAGTGTAAGGGTCTGTGAATTACCAATGATGACACCTCAGATTCAAAAAGTATCCAAAACCAAAGATCATTTATTCTGCAGCAATCCTGCATGCAGGAGCCTACTGTCCAAAAAGAGTCAAACATGGAGGTGAGCTTGCAGGCCCAAGTTAAAGTTGATTAGGACAATTTCAGGGTTGGGTAGGTGACCTTTATTGTAATTGGTTGATTCTATTTCTAAGTTTACATGTGTCTTTGGGATTGGATGTGGCTCGGGGGACTTTTTAGAATCATTGCTGATTCACTATCCTAGGCTCAGGCCAAATGGAAGGGGAGCTTTTGCTTGTGTTTTTTTCCTGGAACTAGTATGTTTAGTTCTGGGAAACAAAAACATAGCCCTAGTCTCCTGAACTGGCCCCTTGCTAGCCAGCCACGGAGTCAGCCTGGCTCTGTCCTCTTTTGAAGCCTCTTTCATTCAAGAGTAGTTGAATAACACAAATTTGATTTGATATTTGTGTTCTTATCATTTTTTGTTTTTTTTTTTGTTTTGTTTTTTTTTTACTTATAAAATGAGAGCATGAATTTGGGTGTTAAGGGAAATGGCCATAAATCTTGAAAGAGATGCAATGAGAGTGAATATGACCAAAATATATACTATTAAATTCTCAGGGAATTAACAAAATATTAAAGGAATCCACTTTACAATGGATAAAATATATTTTCTAGAGAAAGTTTCTCAACATTAGAGATAGTTTATCAACATTGGTTATACCACGTATTCATTTTCCAAAATGGACTATATTTTCTGAGTCTTCCTAATATATGTTTTTCTCCATAAACCATTAGATTCTGTTTGACAGCAGGAACTTAAATATATAAAAATAAATCACAAAAAAAGTGTTAGTGAGACTTTGTATTTCATGTTGCTTTATAGTTTCCTCTAATTATTTTATAAGATCATATCATTTTAGATTAATATTATTTTTTCTTTCAGTTGTTTAAACAGTAAAAATTACAATTTACTTCTCTATTTTATACTCATTTATAAAAAGGGCTGGTGTGTCTCAGAGGTAAAGATCACTAACTATTCTTTTAAAAGCCATAGGTTGGATGGCTCAGTTTCCCATAACTCAGGGTCTAGGAGACCTTTCAGCTTCTCCTGATTACACTGGCCACTGTATTAAGTGGGATTAACAACAACAACAACAACAACAACACACACACAGGCATACACATACACAAAAATTAAATATAAGAATATTATAAAAAGTCTAAAATTTGTTTTTAAAAAACTTACCTCATACATAAAAATAGAACATTGCAAATATCAGTAGGCTGTGGAATTTTGACGATAGATAGATAGACAGACAGACAGACAGACAGACAGACAGATAGATAGATAGATATAGATGATAGATAGATAGATATAATTAAAGCATGATAAATATATCTAACTTCTTAAACATTTTTCACTTTTTATGGAAAAAGTTTCAAAATCTCTTCTATTTTAAAATCTACTGATGTGTATAGTCTATTTACTGTGATATAGCATAAGCCCTACTGATAAACCCACTAATCACATTGCCCAGGAGACAATGGATTTTTTTAAGAATATTTTATTTTGTAAAAAACCAAAACCAACCAACCAGAAAAAAAAAACATACTCTCATGATTTATGAAATCACATAAAAATATTTGAAATTCTCATTTTAATGACATCTTATTTTTATTAATTTTAACCATAACATTACTTATTTCATTTTCATTATTTCCTGCAAATTCTTCCTTTTTTAGTTTTAGTCTTGTTTTCTTTGTTAGATAAATGGCTGTAAATTTATCTTAGTCTTGATTTTCACATTTTAGATTTTGTCAAATGACTTTATTTTCTGTCTATTTGTTATTTGTAATTTTGTATATGTATTTAAGAAAAATATAAATAATGCAATTATTTACATTAAAATTTACACAAATATTGTGTCTGTTAGGTTTTGAAACAGTAGATTTATTTGTTGCTCTGCCCCTGGGGCCACAAACCCTTTCAGCTCCTTAAGTCTTCTCTCTCACTCCTCCATTAGGATTGCCATGATCAGTTCAATGATTAGCTGTGAGCATCTGCCTCTGTATATTTCAGGCTCTGGCCTGAAACAGCTACATCAGGCTCCTGTCAGCATGCGCTTCCTGGCATCTACGTCAGTGTCTACCTTTGGCATTGTTGGGCATAGGTGGGAGAAGAAGTCCTTGGTCCAGTGAAGGCCCCAGTGTGGGAGAATTCGTGGGTGGGAAGATGGGAGTGGGAGGGTAGGTGGGGGCACATCTTCATAGAAGCAGAAGGAAGGAGGATAGGACAGGAGGTTCCTGGGGGGGGGAGAGATGGAGAAAGGGGATCACATCTGAAATGTAAATAAAATATCCAATAAAAAAATAGATTTAAAGATGTTATCTTTAAAATTTCACTTTTCCACCTAATATCTACAAATCTTTTCCCAGGGCCAACAATACAATTATTGGGAAAGTAGTTAATAAGGCAACATCTGCCCAAGTTAAGTAGATACAATCTAGTTATATTAAGGACTTGTCAGAAAATACATACCATACAGAACATAGTCAACGTGAGGGCCCAGAGTGCTGTGTGTCTTGTGGGTGAACCCCGAACTGTTGTGGTTAGCTCAGTGCTTTTGACATTTCATTTTTTACATAAAAGCTGTGGGTTTTACACAAGGAGTACCCAAGGTTTCCTCTCACCTGAAGGCATATTAAGAAACACAATGAAGGCAGAACAGTCCTGCTGACAATCACTGGACACATTAGTAATGGAGATGTGCTGTCAATTTGGCAGGGCCTCCAGGTCCCTGACAAAAAGACATTTCTCAAAATCATGGGTTGTAGCAGACCCCAGACTGTTTCTCTTGCTCCAAGGAAGCATCAAGGAATACACATCCTGCTATCTTCCCATGAAGCATCATGGGAGGCCATCCTGCCATCTTCAAACTGTTCTGATGGCATCTTTCTCCTAGCCTTTGACTGTGGGATATCCCCACTCTCGTGTTCTGGCTGAGCAGTTGCTATTAAAACACTAACCACCATTTAATTATCTCTACTTTCCTGGCAGCCAGGAAGAGAACCTTAACAAATGGTTATGGTTCTTCATGAATTCAGCTTAATTTGGTTTTATGCTGAATGCAAAATTCTGCCTTAGTAGATATGATCTTTCTGGGGGTAATGCTAAATAGCTTTCAGTCCTTATAATTATCCCTATTTAAGATTTAAAATAAGCCTCACAATTCCAAAATTCTTTGATTTTTATCTTTTGCTAAGTATTTATTTTCAGAGCTTTGCATAAACTCACCAACAGTTTCTAGTAACTATCTATCTATCTATCTATCTATCTATCTATCTATCTATCTATCGTCTATCTATCTATCTATCTATCTATCTATCTATCTATCCATCTATCTATATTTCATATCCCAATATTAACCAACCTTTCCTCCTAGTATCCTTCATGCCCAGTTTTCTTATTTTTAACTTTATTTAATCTTCATTTTCTTTTACACTCCAGATTTTATCCCCCTCCTGGCCCACACTCTAACTGTTCCACATCCCATATCTCCTCCCCATGCTCTGTCTCCACAAGGATGCCTCTACCTCTCATCCCTCACCCCACCAGACCTCTCCACTGCCAGCCTCCTTGAGGGTTAGGTGCATCTTCTCTGACTGAAACTAGACCAGGCAGTCCTCTGCTGTGTATGTGTGGGGGCCTCATATCAGCTGGTGTAGTATGTTGCCTGGTTGGTGGTCTAGAGCCTGAGATATCACAGGGGTCCAGGTTAATTGAGACTACTGGTCCTCCTACAGGGTCACCCTCTTCCTGAACTTCTTTTCCCTAATTCAACCACAGGGGTCAGCAGCCTCTGTTAATCTGTTGGGTGCAAATATCTACATCAGACTCTTTCAACTGCTTATTGGGCCTTTTGGAGGACTTTCATGATAGGTCCCTTTTTGTGAACACTCCATAGCCTCAGTAAGAGTGTCAGGCCTTGGGGCATCCCCTTGAGCTGGTTCCCACTTTGGGCCTTTCACTGGACCTCCTTTTCCTCAGGTTCTTCTCCATTTTTGTCCATGAAGTTCTTTCAGACAAGAATAATTATGGGTCAGAGTTTAGACTGTAGGATGGCAACCCATTCCTCACTTGATGCCCTGCCTTTTTGCTGTAGGTGAGCTCTAAAAGTTCCCTCTCCCCATTGTAGGGCATTTCATCTAAGGTCCCTCCCTTTGAGTCCTGAGAGTCCATCACCTCCCAGGTCTCTGATACATTCTGGAGGATCCCCCCACCTCCTACCTTCCAAGGTTGCCTGTTTCCATTCTTTCTGCTGGCCCTCAGGGCTTCAGTCCTTTTCTTAAAACACTGATGAGGTTAAATTTTTTTTTAAATATCAATGTAAGATTTTAAGAATTTTTGTGAGACTAAATACAGAAAATGCCACTAAGAAAACTTTTCTTAAATGTACATGGAATAAGTACTTAAATGTCATGATATTCTATTGAGAGATAGTTGAGAAATGGTGTATATAATTTTAATTACTCTATGCAAGCAACACTACAAAAATACTCCATCAAGGAGCTAAGGGGGAAGGAGCACTGAGAGGAAGAGATGGAGTAAGGAGAGGAGAAGATGAAGGAGAGGAGAAGCAAGGTGATGAGAGAGAGAAAGAGAGAGAAAGAGAGGGGAGGCATAGAGGCAGATGTTCATGTGTCTTCACCAGTCAGACAGTTTATATATGTAGGTTGGGCATTGGGTTACACTTCTTATTGAGCATTACCAAACTTATAAAGCCTTTGACTAACATTTTAAAAAATTGTATAAAAGCAAAAAGGAAAAGGGTACATGGGATAGGGGTTTTCTCTAGGGAGGAGAAATGGGGAAAGGAGATAGCATCTGAAATGTAAATAAAATATAAAAAATAAAAAAAATATACTCCATCAATTTAAAAGTTCCATATATAGTAAAAGTTTATATACAATGTAGTATATAATATTAGTATATGGTAGAATTTTGTCTTTACCTTTGTACTAATAATTCTAATATTATGCTGATATGACTGATTTTATAGATGGCTACAGTTTTTTAAAGGCCTTTCATTATTTCCACCATACTTACAATAAAATTCTACTTATAACTTGTGCTACACAAACTCTCATAATGTGGACTGACCATGGTTAAAACCTTAATCAACTTTCATAGGAATTTTAGAAGATAACTAATTTTCTCTATTTTTCATGTTTACAAAACTGAAGGTTGAAGATGAAAGATATTCTCTATATTATTATTATTATTATTATTATTATTATTATTATTATTTTCAACAAATTGACTCTAAGTAGATTATTCAAATTTGGCAGTTTCTCCATAGAAACCACAATTTCAAGTTTCACCCGTGATGTTTAGATTTCTTACAATCCTGGTGGCATTTGATCATAAGCTGTTTTTCCATATTATAGAAAATATGAGCACCAGTTCATTCTGGTCTCTTCTACTCCCTTTTTCTTCAACAAATTGTCCACTAATTTACATTATAAGATATTTCAATTTTGGCCCAACTTTTTTTTCTCTCTTTCTCTTCTTTCTATATGCTATCAACATCACTAGTCTATTTTTGATAACTATTAAAACTATTTTTGATAACTGTATAGTTGTCATCTTCCATGGAAAGTAGATTATTTAGCTCACAATTTTGGACACCTCTGGCCATGGTTTTGATATTAGCTCTGCTCTGGTACAGGTCTAATGTCATGTATCATCCTGATGACGAGAACCATTAAGTTGGGAAACCATATGGGAAAAGGCCATATGGCAACACAAGCACTTAGAGAGCCTGAAAAGGGGCCAGGAATAATTCCCAAATAGGTGTAACCTTTTAAAAAAGTCCCATTATTATGTAACATTGCCACAAATAGTACTGTGATTCCAAAATGTATAACTACGTAGAAAATGCATTATTATACCCATCTACAGCATCTTTATTTTCCAAGGTTTATGTTCTTCTTGTAATGCAGCATATAATCATTTAATATCTAATAGTCACAATGCATTTCTAGCTTCTAGAATTACTTAAAATTCCGTGTTCAAAAGCTGAATCTCTATGCAGAATTATTGTTCTATTTTGAACCTGAAAATTATAAATAATTTGTCTCCTTCCAATGCAGCATGAAAACAGAGATAAGCTTAAATATTCTATTCAAAAGTGAGACACAAGGAAGAGGAAAGGAGTATTGTGTCATAGCAAGCCTGAAATCCAACATACAGCTCCAACGTAGTATGGAGTGATGGAACAATGTCTTGGACATCCCTCCTATTCATGGCCATCCACTCAGGTTAGCTTTGAATTATGATTGATCTTGTAAACAATGTATGTTGCTAGTAATTCCCTATTCATTTGTTACCTTTGAGGCTCCATCCTCACAGTTCCTTTAGGCATAGCTCTTCAGGAGCTTTCTGCAAGATTTCTACCTCCTAGACATTCTTTTAGAATCTCAGAAGAAGCTATAATAACCTCTATCTTGCATGTCTTTAAGACAAGAATTATGTAGATGTCAAGTTTTACAGTGAGCTCAAGAGTTACCTGGGACTTCTTCAGCTATGGCTTTAGTATAAAACCATGGAACATTTCGCTGCTGGAAAATGGAATTGTTCTTGGAAAGTACATGGAATATGTACCTGAAACATTTATTTTTTTCTGGAAGCTCTGAGATTATGATGGATGAGGAAACATGGAGGGATACTTTTGAAAAGATCCCAGGACTTTTTTATCATGTTCTTAATGAAGAGAACTGACTCCTTTTACTCACTTGCTTTTTAAATGTGTGTGTGTTGTGAATGGTCATCTACATGAGTATACGGGTGAATATGCCAGAGAAGGACATTCAGTGCCTCCTTCTATGGATGTTGACCTTTTGCCTTGGGAAAGTGTCTCTCAATGAAACAGATGCTAGATATTTGGGCAAGGCTGGCTAGCTAGAAATCTGTCCTCTCTCTATCCCTCATTGATGAAGTTATAGGCATGCATAGCCAGGCATGGCTTTTCACATGTGTTATGGATTAAAATTTAGTTGTTCATGCACACAGACCAAGTGCTCTAACCCAGCAAGTTCATCCCAAGTCTTTCAAATCCATTAACTCTGCCAATGGTACCTCTCTATCCTCAGATGTAGTTATAATTACAACTCCATTCTAGAGTACTAAAATTCAAGTTACCATAGAAAAATATTGCAGGCTGGTTAACCTAATTTAATTGTTATTTATTTTTGTTTTGTGTATATTGATGTTTTGCTTGCATGTTTACATGTATATTATGTGCATTCAGTGTCCTCAGAAGCCATAATATGTTGTTTTATCTCCTAGAACTGGAGTTACAGGTTGTTATAATCCACACATGGGTGCTAGAAATTAATTCTGGTCCTCTGGAAGAGCAGAAAGTGCTCTTATATTCCAAGTCATCTCTATAATCTAAAGTATAACTTCTAAAACATTTGCATTGAGATTATAGTTCTGGAACTTCCAGTGCCTGAGGCCAACATTGGTTCAACTCTGGAAAATACCTCATGGTAGATGGTGATAGAATCAAAGGAGCATGGGAAGAGGTAACTTAGCAATTAGGAAGCTATAAACCTCAAGGCAGAATTGTAATGACCTAACAGTAGATCCCACCAATAAAATTATGATATTGACATACCTAAGACCAAGGAACATTTCTTTTGGAACACTTTCAAATCACATCTATTCTTCCTGCAGGGTAATCATCTTGATGTCTAGAGGTTTATGTATTTTATAACACCAAGTTTGGGCTATTCATATAATTATAAAAAAAAACTTGTGGGATTTTGTTTGTTAATTTATTTGTTTTGTTATTGTAGAAGACGGGAGCTTCTTATATTTTCAAATTCAAAGCCACTAAGAAGTATGGTTGTGATGTTTTTCTTGTATATACTTTATATTTCATAATTGTTGCTTGGTTTTATTAAATTATACTCCTGGAAGAAGTACTTGGTAATAAATGGCTAGCTTGAGCTTATTCTCACAAATGTCTCCTCATCATAAACAAAATGCTAGAACAGACCCCAGGGATCACTGGCCCCTTGCTTAACTCAAAAGGTAGAGTCATGGTTACAAAGATGGGACATGATGTGAAATGGCAGCTTTCCACTTCTGTGAGGATCAACAGGGCCATCAGGCTCACAACTGCTGAGGGAAAGTCAGGCTGCGAAAAGAGTTGAACTCGTTCCAGGAACATGTCTGGGGAAATTAATAATTCAGTTAGAGCTAGAATGAGAAAAATTTAATATGTAGGAAAGAGCAATCTTTATGAAAATTGTAAAAAAGTAAAATGCCAGATTTTGGAGCTGAAGCAGCAATGAATTAGGGTCAAGAATTACAGTTTTACATCTTTATGTTTTCACATTTAGGTATTTGTTGAGAGAATATTAGCCTTGGAAATTTAGTATAACTTTTAATACTTTAATCTGTAGTTTACTCATCTCAGCAGTGGCAGCTGAAACTGCTTAAGGAAAAAAAGTAATTTGATATATAAAAGGATATTTTGTGTACATAGATATTGACATATTTACGCACACACACAGTGCACATAAAGTTAATAGCCCCAGGTGCTGCTACAGCTGCAGCTATCATTACCATGCTCATCTTAACTACAGATAGTCCTGTATTTGGTACTGATCTACTTGCACAACAGAAGATATGAAAGGGGTTCAATTTTTTGATGATCCTTCCACACTCCAAAATTCATGATCAATATATTGTATCTCATTGTAATTGCTGGAATTGTCTATATTCTGAAAAGAAAAAAATGGTCTCTTAAAGATTCTTGCTGAGATCTTAGAACTTTGGTTCTAATGTTCATATTGTAATTGTTTCCTATTCATCACTTAGCAGGGTACATTACTTTCTCTGTGATACTATATTGACAGAAACAAGTCCTTTTCTTTCAACTCTAATAGTCCATGGTTGTACAAAAAAGATATCTGTGATAAAAACAAACAAAAAACCCAAAGGTAAACCTCAACTATTCCACACTTAAAGGATTCTCAGAAGCTTCTTTCTCTTCATAATTTCCCTAAAATCAATGATTCCATTTTCTAGTTATTGAATTCTTGAAAGACAGGAAGTAGGTGTTTGCTTATTGAGTAGGCATGAAAATCTGTTTCCCATGACTAATGCATTTTTTTTTCCATTTGATATCAGACTTAGATACAAAAGAGTTAGAATGCCCTTTGTCATGTATTTATTGCCCATTTTAAGGACGGAAATAATGTACCAGTTGGATTGAGGAACTGAGAAAAATTATTAGAATGGTTGTTCTCATTGTAATTTTGATGATGTAAATAAAACAGGGATGATAATGGAGAGAACTTGGCATGAAGTAAGTGTTTGTTTTTAACCATTGGGATGTATGTAAACTGACCTTTAAAAATACTCTCCCCCAAAATATAAACAAATGAACTGAAAATTCTGGTTTTGCTTACAAGATACATCTACTAAAATAAAAGTAGAGTAAAATGTAAGTATAAAGGGCATTAATAGAAATCAAAATATGAAAGTTATACATATATATGTAAATTTACTATTGAATATACTGAAAAGGTGAATATACTACACGTGTATAGGTAAATTCTATTAAAAATCCAATATTTTCTGATTTATTGTGAGTACATGTTCTTATGGTCAAAGGTAATATACTTTCTATATCACCCACATAAGGACAGTTTACTCCTACTGGAATGACAGATAAACTCCTACAGAAAAACCTACGGCAGCCATTGGTAATATCTTCATATTTTGAAGACATATAATTTTGTAGTAGTGAGAATGAATGAGTTAATTATCCTTTAGAAGAAGGACAATACATATGTCCCTTAAAAGTTAAATACTTAAAGTTATATTCTCCTTGAGGTATTAGTTAACTTGTTATTCACAGTTGAGAAGCTGTGTAGTTTTATACACACTGAGCAGCAGAGCCAAATTATAGAATCAGAATACAATGGTATAAAGCTTAAAGGTTGCTAAGGAGTGGAATGCTCAATCCCAGGGTTTTAGTTGGTTCCTCTCACAGAGGTGTAGATCTGTCCCCGTCACAGACGATGAAGAGAGTTTAAGCAAAGCTATAACTGCAATAAAGATGATCTAGCTTCCTCTCTTTAAATTGAAGTATTTTTTTAAAAATATCTATTACCTTTCGTACGTTTGTTTTATAAGTAGGCATAATAAAATGCGAGTCTTTGTTAGAGGAATATGTCAGACAGACTCTGTGCGGAGGCCTCCAAAGACTCACTAAATGAGAATGGGAGCAAAAACCTGGGATTTCAAGATATTAAATCCTCTACACAGTGAAGAAAATAATTACCAGAGAAAAGAGAAGGAATATAGAATGATAGACAATTTTTGTGAGCCCATTACCTGATAGGAACTAAAAAATCTATATTATATAATTTTTTTTTTTAAAAAAAGTGAAGCTTTAGATAGCAGAAATGCTCCAACAGATCCAGTCAATCAGTGCATAAATCTTCATCTATTTCATCATAAAAGAGTGGTTCCTTTCATGATAACATGAGTTGCTTGTTTTAATTCTTTTCATCTTTTGTTAGATTTGTTTGTTTGTTTGTTTGTTTGTTTGTTTAAAATGTCTCTTAAGCAACCCAAGCTGACCTTGAACTTACTAGATTGCCAAGAATGTTATAGTGGTTTCAATAAAAATGGTCCTCATGAGCCATAGTGAGTGGTGCTAATATAAATGAAGCCTTGTTGAAGTAGCATTGTTGTTGTTTTTGTTGTGGCTTTATTGGAGGAGATTTGTCACTACAGGTTGGACTTTGAGGTCTCAGATGTACAAGCCAAGCATACAGTCTCATTCTATCTTCCTGCTGCCTTCCCAACTGGATGTAGATTCTCAGCTACCCCTCTAGCACCATGTCTGCCTACATATCAGCATGGTTCCCACTATGATGATATTTAATTAAACCTCTAAAACTGTAAGCCAGCCCCAGTTAAATGTTTTTTTTTTTAATAAAAGTTGGCATGATTATGATGTCTATTTACAGCAATAAACCCTAAATAAGACAGTTGGCCTTGAATTATTACCACATTTTTCACCCTCAGAGTGCTGGTATGCAGATAGGAACTAACATATACTAACATACTTGATTGTGATGTTTTTAAAATATATCTAAAGCTTTTCTCAAGATTGGTATTCTATAATTATTTTTTTAAACTGAGCATACTACATAAATATACAGCAGAATATCTATCAGTGAAGACTTGTGACCTGTTAAATTAATTAACGATACAGCACCAGGGCACATCACAAAAGCTTCAAAAGTTCAGCCTCTCTTTGACCATCTTTGTTCCTTTTTTCATCAACCCATCATGCCAAAGTGTCATAGGAAAGCAAATAGTTTGCTGCCAACTGAAGTAGGTAAGTTTGTGAGATTTGGAAAAGACAAAAGATGCCAATAGGAAGGTTTTTTTTTGTTTTTGTTGTTGTTTTTGTTTTTTGTTTGTTTGTTTTTGTTTTTGTTTTTGTTTTTCGAGACAGGGTTTCTCTGTATAGCCTTGACTGTCCTGGAACTCACTCTGCAGACCAGGCTGGCCTCGAACTCAGAAATCTGCCTGCCTCTGCCTCCCAAGTGCTGAGATTAAAGGTGTGCGCCACCACCGCCCAGTGAATAGAAAGTTCTGAAACTAAGGCTCAATATCTTCAAGAAAAGTATTATTTAGAAACTTTCATATTATTCAAAATGTTATAAGGAATAACCCAGTATATCAGATTCCCCATTAGTCGTGGGGAAATTTAAAGCATCACTAGCCAGGCTTTTAACAATAGCATAAAATTTACTATAAGTGGAAAATTTAGGCAGAATGTCAAGAAAGAAATAGAATAAACTATTAATAGTAGAGACAGAGAAAGGTATAGTCATTATTTAATTGAAAGAGAGCTACAGAACTAAATTTAATTAAATGCAAGAATGTAGAATTTATCTAAATGTACTTGTAGATAAACAGTGCTTCAGAATATATCAAATATTTATACAGTTTTGCCTTTGACAGAAAGAGCTATTATGTACTTTAGTGAGAAAGAAAATTTAAGGGGAAGAAGAACACGACACAAACAAACACATTCTTATTAAATAATTAATAACGGTCCTACCTCTGATATCAGTTACACTGGTTTGACCAAGCTAATTGCTTTAGATCTTGAGGTGTGGTCTTGCTTTAGAGAAAACCTTGTGGAAAGGAGAAAACCTCTTAGGGGAACCGGGCACTTTAAGCTAATACACTAATTTCACAGCTGATGACTTGAATAATCTAAATGGGCTTTGTGTGACAGACTCTTGTGAAACATTTCAAGGACTGAAATAACCTAAAATTTATTTCCTGGAGGCAACCTGTCAGTCGCCTGGTTTTGCCTGACTCTAATGTACATAGTGAATTTGATAACCCGAAACATAGGGTTGATATGATACATGAAACAAAATGACCCTAAATGTATTGAAAAATGAGAGAGGAGCACACATCCCTCACTACTTTGTCTCCTTTTCTAAAGACACATGTACTGACAGGACAGCATGCTTTCTCTAGTTTACCCGTCGTGTGCACCTTAGTCCATTTTCATAATGCATACCAGCACACATGCAATTTGAGATGATACATATACATGCAAAAAATAGACCTTAAAATTTAAAGCACCATATTTATGACATTATATTTTCTATATAGATAAATGTAGGTCTATAGATAAATGCCTTGAATTTATGTGTTTTTATCATTGGGCATTTTCTTGTCTGAAGAAAGGAATTTTTCCTCTCTAAAATCTATAAGCATGCTTTATCTTCATATGATATTTTCCAAATTTAAAAAGCATAGCACTGATATGTCATGAACTTGAAGTGTTTTGTGCTGAAAGGGTTAGTCATTTTTTGGATGTGATAATTGCAAAATAATTTGTTCTTCAGTGTTTTGTCCAAAAACAGATTTAAATAAAAATAACAAGTATAAAGGATTAGCTTTGAAAAGTATAAAATCACAGGAGAATATGAAATTTGTATGTAAGTAAATCCTTGAGAACAGATGGAATTTGCCCAAAGTTTTAGAAGAATTCAAGGGTGAAATTGTTAGCTAAAATATGTAATATTTTTCTAAGAAAGCCACAGTGCCAGGTACAAAAGCTTTCCAATATCACTAGCATCCAAAACACACCCTGTGAGTATAAATGTTAAGACTGGAGTCTTTGATGCCCAAATTAATGGAATATATCTTAGTCTTTTTATTTATAAATTAATTCTTCAATTTAAATAATGCTTTTATATATTTTTCTTCCAAAGATTATGAAATATTTTTCTTGTGGGAATATTATTGTTGATTTTTAACCAACAGTGAATAATAATTTACTTTGTCTAGATGCCAATGACAGTAATAATACTTTGCATCAACTATAGTGCCTTTAGTCTCGAGACTCATATTCATTTTCTAAGATTACTAAGAAACACAGGACAAATATCAATTTCCTAATTTTAAAATAATATAAAAATATGAAAGGACAGATAATAATTGTCAAATGATGTTATTCATGGACACAAACATGTAGACACAGACACACACACAGGAACAGACACACACAATGCAGGGAAGTAATGCCAAAGGTCCACATGTAAACAAACAGATTTTAATAAAACTCTTAATTTAATAAATTTAATAAAACAAAGTGAGAAATTTACTAGTTTAACTATCAAAATAGATACAGAACTGTTATCATCTAATAAGTTTAAATGCATTGAATCCACACTGGGTTGTACAGTACTTGACTCAGATATAGAATGCCTTGATATTTGTTTACAGAACCAACTCCAAGCAGAAACAACCCAAAAGCACACAAAAATATATGAACCATCTAGTTATTGTGTCAAGTTGATTATAGCTAAAAATAAATGGATTATGGATAGAAACAGGTTATCATCACCTAAGATATTCATTCATCTTATCATATGGGCTAATTTGTCTAATTATTAATTTGTATTAATTTGCCATAAACAAATGATAAATAAAATAACTCTTAAATATTTGGAACAATATTGAGTTTTAAAAGTGTATCAAAATTATGGTTATGAACTGTGCCAGTCACTGTAGATCATAATTAACAAGTATGAAACAGTTTGGGGTTCTGAGGTTGCACAAGAATTAGATGAGAAGTTGTAAGAGCCTCAAAAATGCCTTTTACCTAGTGCTGTCTGAAAGGCACAAAGTGCTCTGGCAAAGGAATGAGCTGGATCTGCTCCAGTGAATGCTATAGAATGGATTCTATCTAGAGTTCATCCAGTCCTTGACCCCCATCCTTTGATTACTCCTTACTCTAAAGAAAAAAAAAACAAAACAAAAAACAAAACACAGCATAGAAAGAGAAGACTAACATCTGCTTATCAGTGAGTAAATTCCATGTGTGTTCTTTTGTGATTGGGTTAACTCACTCAGGATGATAATTTCTAGTTCCATCCATTTACCTAAAAATTTCTTGAATTCATTATTTTTAAAGCTGAGTAATACTCCATGGTGTAAATATACCACATTTTTTGTATCCATTTTTCTGTTGAGGGACATCTTGGTTCTTTCCAGCTTCTGGTTATTATAAATAAGGCTGCAATGAACATCGAAGACTCAACTCACAGATCACATGAAGCTCATGAAGAAGGAAGACCAAGTGGGGATGCCCCAGTTCTACTTAGAACGACTAACAAAAATACTAAAGGGAGCAAATATGGAAACAAAACATGGGACAGAAACTGGAGGAGGGGCCATCAGGAGACCATTCCACCTGGGTATCCATCCCATGTACAGTCACCTAAGCTAGACACTGATGTGGATGGCTGGAAGTGCATGCTGTCAAGAACATGATATAGCTGTCTCCTTAGAGGTCTGCCAGAGACTGACACATTCAGAGGACAATGCTCACAGCTAACCAGTGACATGATCAAGGGTTTCCCAATGGAGAAGTTAGAGAGAAGACTGAAGGAGCAGAAAGGGTTTGTGGCCCCATGAGGAAAGCAACAATACCAACCAACCAGAGCTCCCCAGGGTCTAAACCACCAGCCTGGGAGCACATAGGATGGGACCCATGACTCCAGCTGTATATGTAGGGGAGGATGTCCTTGTCAGGCATAAGTGGGAGAGGAGATTCTTGGTTCCATGAAAAAACGAACACAGAGTGGGGTGGATGTGAGGGTGGGGAGTGGGCAGTGGGGGCAGGGGGTAGATGGGGGCACAGCCTCATAGAAGCATGAGGAGGGAGGATGGGATAGGAGGTTTCTGGGTGGTGGGAGGAAGTGGGGTAAGGGGATAAAATCTGAAATGTAAATATAATACCCAATAAAAAAATTAAAGAAAAAAGAAAAAGAAAAGGTATATGAAAAAACATTGAAAGAGAAGGCAATCGTCATTTGTTGATTGAAGTGACAAGAGAATGTAAGGGCTTTCGTCTCTTAGGAACAGATTTTTGTTACAGTCTCAAGTGTGAAAACATTTCTCAGTGAAGAGGGAATCTCACTGCTCAAAAGGAAATGCACACCTGGATGTGGGGGAGGTAAATGGAGAGGTGGTTTGAGGCTAACTCAGGCTGCAGAGAGACTGGGTAAAACACCCTAAAATATAAAAGGGAAATGGCACGTACTCCATTATTTTGAAATTCAGCTGAAATGAGAACCATGGTGATATATAGTCAGGAAGAAAATAAAAACAGACTTGCAGAGGAAATTCAAGAACTGAGAGCAGGCTGGAGAATGCAGCTGATTCAGTTCTGTGACTTTTCTTGAGAGAGAATCTAAATTTCAGCAAGTTGTTTTGTTTTCAAAACATCTGCTTGAGTTTGCTCTCATGTGATTTTACTATTGTTTTGGTACTTAACGCTGCTCTGGGTTTGCATATATGGAACTGTTTGTCACAGTGGGAGTAGGGACATTTAAATTTATGCCTGACTGTGACAAGAACAACACTCTGCTTTACACAGTAGCAAGAGGGGTCAGGAGGATCCAGATATCAGAATGCTTTCTACCCACATAGCGCTTCCTGTTTCTTTAGTAGCCGCATGACATTTATTTTAATGCTATTTAAATGCATTAAGACTCTACTTCCCAGCTTATGCAAGGATGCATGAGAATGTCTACATCTACTATACAACGCAACTAACTGTGAGCTAATCATGTCCCATTCTAACATAGTTATTAGGCATCAAATATATGTTATCATTAGTCAGATGGCATTTAATTAATGTAAAGTTTCTATCTGATTAAATCTCAATTAAATACCCATTCAAAACAATGGCATTTCCTGTGTTACTGGACAATCTTATTGCCTCACAGATGGCACATGATAAAAATATTAGCCAAATATTATATCGTGACTGGTTAAACAAACTGAAGCACATCCATCTTAATCAAATACGCTATAGATCAGAGTACTGAGGAACATCCACCAGTGAAGTTACTACCATAACAGATTGGAGTTCACTGTAACATATGCTGCCAGTCGAACAGAATCTCAGTTTGTGTGTATAACAAGCATGTGCAGATGTGCAATATTCTGTGTTTGATCTTGAGCACACCCTGCTTAGTATTAAATAACAAAGCATATGGATTTGAGGAATTTGAGATTTATAAATTTGAGAATACCTAATGACTATCTGAAATACTCATAATAATTATGCAAGCAAATTATCGAAAAATTTCATGATTACTATTAAGATTCTATACCACTGTTCATTAATAACCGACTAGCATCTTGCCACTTTTTGTTTTGGTTTGTCAGTTTTGCTTTCGTTTTCAGGACAGGATTTATCTGTGTACAAGTCCTGACTGTCCTGGAACCCAATTTTCAGATTAGTCTGGCATGCACCTCAGAGATCTGACTAGCTTTGCCTCCTAGAGCTAGGATTAAAGGCATATGCTACCATACCCAGCTGCATCTCTTTACTTTAGGTTTTAAATAAAATACTTCTGTCAAAGAATATTATAAATAATATTGACTATATATTATTAGTATATATATGTACAAAATACACATTTTATTAGTATATATGTGTATTATATATAAGTTATATATATGTATAAATTTATTATTAGTAGGCATTTTTACTGAATAAGTTTTCATGAGTTTTACCTTTGTGTACATACTTAACAAAATAAAAATATATCAACATTCATATTTTTCTAATGAAGAAGCATAAACATTAACTGATAACTTAAAGTCCCTCTCAAAGTTGTATTAAAATTAGTTGGTCAGAAATATTGCATTCTAATCTAGGCTGCATGAATTAAAAGCCTGTAATTAAAGAAATCTGATAGACTTCCTCCTTGAATATACTCACTCAAACTCATGACATTGGTGTTGCTCATTGAATGTTAACATTACTGTTCAGAAATTTACTTTACAGAACAGAGTGTAAGATGAACTAGCAAAATCATAATTAAATGTATGTCTGTAATCTGGATAAGTATTGTCTAGAATATGAACAGACAGTCAACATGCTTCAGTGATATGAGCTGTTGTTGATAGAGTGACTGATCAGAACCACAGTGAGTAGAGGAATTTTAATCCAACACCATGGTTGCCCTAGCAAGGGATCACATCCAAGGATCTTCTAGGTCTATGCTATAGAGCTGAGATGCAGACACACTCTGGATTACAATATGAGCTGACTGAAATACAGAGACACCCAAAGAACAAACCTTTAATCTCTAAAGATAAAAGTAAGATTAGTTTGTCTATGGAAGCAGCCAAACTTGAAAATTATATCTAATTGGGGTGAAGACAAATCAATGAATCAGGAAGAGATGTGAAGAAATGAGTCAGAGACAGGACATGCCCAACTCTCACAAAATTAGAAAGGAAAGAGTGGCTACTTATGATCAGTGCAGGGAAAGAGTTGAGTTTTCAGTTGAGTAGAGTTGAGATTGGTGCATTTCAGTTGAGTGAGTACAGTGCAATAAAGTTGAGTAGTTCATACATCTATAAATTTGTATGTGAATTCATGCAGAGGGAATTGGAGCCAGCGAATAAGGAGTCAGAAGCTTAGAACAGACTCTCAGAGTTAGTCTGAGGCCAAACAGAGCAATTTAATGAGAAACCAAAAGAAGGCAGATTGAGTCAGTCAGATTGGAGAGGAGTTTAAGTCAGAACAGCTGAACTGAACCAAACAGCCAGAGTTTAGAAAGAGCTAGTAAGGGTGCGCTTATTCAACCATCAGCCTCTGAGCACCACTATATCTGGTACATAAAAATGACCTTTACCAAAGTGTAGTTAAAAATACAAAGATTTTAAGAATTTTTTTTGTCATATCCTTAGACAAATGAGCCCATTATCTTAATTAACAAGGATCTTCATATTCTCCTAATATAAAAATACCTGTAATTATACATGTGCCTATATATTCTCATATGTATTTTTAATTTAAATTATTATATAATTTTTGATACTATTTTAATTGCTTTTATTTTGCTATGTTATAACATTATGCTTACAAGCAACTTATGGAAGTATATTTGCCACATTTTCAGTAGGATAAGTGTATGATATGATGGATGGCAGGCATGACTAACAAATTTGACAGTAGGATCAGCAAGCTGCGATATCTTATGCAACTGCAAATACAAGTGCAAAACAGAAAGCAAGTCACGAAGACTGTAAACTCTCAAAGCTGCTTCCAGTGACATTCTTCCACCAGCAGGAACGTCCACACATAAATATCCCATAGTGTTATCAAACAGTACAACCCTCAGGGTCCCAGTGTTCAAATATGTGAGCCTATCATGTATCATGTATGCTTCCTCTTCAAACCATCAAGGATACACTGAATATTAGAGAGTAGCAAAAAAATGTACAGAATAACTAGGATAAAATCCACAGAACTCAAGAAGGTTAATAAGCAGAAGGGCCCAAGTGAGGATGCTTCAGTCCCACTTGGGAGGGAGTGATGGGGAGAGGAGAGGGGAAAGGAGTAAAAGACCAGCTATGGGAGTGAGACAGGAGAAAATATCTGAGTGGAGGGTTCTCAGCTGACATTCATTCTAAAGCCAAGAAAAAGCCAGGTTTAAAACTAAGTGTTCTAGTCAAGAGAGACGGCAGAGGTTCTGGCTAGTCAACAAAAGGATGGATTGAGTATTAAGACTATCTTGTACCTCACTGGTACAAATAGGAATAATTATACTCTAATTGTATTCTGAGAGAAAAGCTTTATTTTAACAGAAAGGGTAATATGTAGGAGGAGCTAAGGGGAAAGGAGCACCGAGAGGAAAAGATGGAGCAAGGAGAGGAGAAGATGAAGTAGATGAGAAGCTCGGTATTGAGAGAGAAAAAGAGAGAGAAAGAGAGAGGGGGCATGGAGGCAGAAGTTCACGTGTCTCCATTAGTCAAAGATAGTTTACATAGCTAGGTTGGGTATTAGGTTACACTTCTGATTGAGCATTACCATACTTATAAAGCCCTTGATTAACATTAAAAAAATGTATAAAAGCCAAATGGAAAAGGGGGAGCATGGAATAGGGGTTTTCTGGTGAGGGGAAATGGGGAAAGGGGTTGGCATCTGAAATGTAAATAAAATATCCAATAAAAAAAAAGAAATAAAATAAAAAAGAAGAATTCAGTACATGAGATTCTTGACTAAGTGGTTCTCAAATATCCCCTTTAAATGAGGAAGTTGGGAAGTCAAGTGAGCCAGGTGGACTACAACACACTGTGAAATAACTAGGTGATACAATTTTCTTTCAAACAATGATATAAGTAGCATCTTGAAGAACCATGACTTCCATCCCTTCACCATTATGCATCTTATGCCCTTATAGAAATTTCTTTGATACTCCCTCAAGTTACTGTTTAAGTATTTTCTTCTAAGAGATTTATTCCCACAATGCAGTTTGGAAAAAATAGATATTATTGTTCATTAATATCATGCATATTTATTGAGTTCTTAATAAGTAATTATGTCATTTTTTCACAAATTTTAGTTGTCTGCAGTATTTTTCTTTAGTAGTTAAAACCACAGATTTGTTGTAGACTCTCATTCAAGATTCCCACTTTTCACAGCATATTTTAATATTATTTTCTAAATATCAATTTTAGTTTGAAAACTTAAATGTATATATATATATATATATATATATATATATATATATATATATAATTATGAATTAAATTTGCTTGTAAGCCCATTATATTATTAGTAATAGTGTCAGGCCTTGGGCCCTCCCCTTGAGCTGGATCCCAAGGGGTGCCTGTCACTGGGATTTGTTTCCCTCTGTGGTTAAATTAGGGAAAAGCTGGAAGAAGCTGAGGAAGAGGGTGATCCTATAGGAAGACCAGCATTGTCAACTAAACTGGACCACTGAGATCTCTCAGACACTGAGCTACCAACCAGGCAGCATACACCAGCTGATATGAGGCCCCCAACACATATACAGCAGAGGACTGCCTGGTCTGGACTCAGTCAGAGAAGGTCACCTAACCCTCAAGAGACTTGAGGCCCCAGAAAGTGGAGAGGTTTGGTGTGGTGTGGGTGTTGAGTGGGAACATCCTCTTGGAGACAGCAGGGTAGCAAAGGAGGTATGGGATATGGAACAGGATGCAGACCAGGAGGGAGATAAAGACTGCACTGTAACAAAAGATTAAAGAATAGAAAAGAAGAAGAAGAAGAAGGAGAAGAAGAAGAAGAAGAAGAAGAAGAAGAAGAAGAAGAAGAAGAAGAAGAAGAAGAAGAAGAAGAAAGAGAGAGAGAGAGAGAGAGAGAGAGAGAGAGAGAGAGAGAGATTTATTAAAGAAACCTTTATTTTCTTTCTCATCTTCCACTCTTCTTGCTCCATGTTGACTGTGTAACTAGTGTGTATGTTGCATTTTTCCTGTCCATTCACGATTCTCTAGAGATTTTTATAAACCATCAACTTGGGAGTAGTTAACAAAATTGGATCCCTTCATGATTTCTTCATTACTATATTAATATTAAAATTGTGAAAAAATCTATGTAAATAACCTTGAATATCTAAACCAACCTTCAAGTATTGTTTTATTAGTTATAATTCTGTAGAATATATGAACTAAGGAATTTGTATAATTAAAAAATGCCCTAGATTAGTAGCTACTTATGAAAGTATTATTTTTTGAGTCACATATCATAATACTTTTAAAATTGATTTATTTGAATATTCTATTTCTAACAAATTATTTTGACTAAGGTGCCTTTTATTGTCCATATAAATAATTTTTATTAATACACATGTAAAATAGCTTCAACATTTATTCTTTTGTATTGAGTATAAAGCCGATCAATCAATTTTGACATTATAGACACTATTGGAATTTAGATTACAATTGCACTAATAAACATTGACATTATGGACATTGAAATGTTATAATAGACTTTTAATTTTATTATATTGATATTCTATATTTTAAGTGTTATTTTATGTGCTATGGATGTGCTCTCTTCATGTATGTTTGTGCCTCATATATGTATGCACTATCTGTGGAGGCAGGAAGAGGATGCTAGTGCTGGAGTTACAGATGGTTCTGATAACCCATGAGCATACTAAGAATCATATCTGTGTTGTCTGGAAAAGTAATCAGTGCTCTTAACCACTCAGCAATATCTTCACCATCTTCTGTATTTAATTTACCTCATACTTATTATTTCTTTAATAATAATTTGTACTTCTGGATATTTATTGTTAGTCTAGACAAAAAGCTATTTATTTTTTAAAAATCTGTTTATGTCATAGCATAGGATATTGTTTGTTTTTCTAATTAAAAAGTATTTTGAGACTCTGAGATTTTAGAAAAATATAGCATCATAAATATCTACAGAATTTCAGCTTCATTTTTCTCTAATATCTAGAATTTATTTTCCTGTTTTTATTCTTTAATAAATTTGTTAATTAAAGTATGACTAAATAACTTCCTCCCTTACTTTTCCTCCCTTCTGTGCCTCCCATGGCCCCCAGACTTCAAGTTAAACTGGTGGCCTCTTTTTCATTGATCGTTATTGTGTATTCATATTTATATAAATATACATATACATATATATATATATATATGTATGTATATATGTCTTTTAGAAACACACACACACTCTAAAACATACACATACAACTGGCTGCATATGTTAAGTTTGGTTTTTAAGCCTATGGTTTCAGGGCTGACTGTTTTGTATTTGTTGACCAGTTAGAGGGTTTATCTCTGAAAGATGCTTGTTCTTCCTTTCAAAGCAGTAATTAATTTTCTGTATTTATTTTTCCAGGTGTGGGACCCAATGAGTGTTAGACCATTATGTGTTTTTAATGCAGGGATATCTGTTGATATAATTTCACTTGATAAAATGGTAATACAGTGATAAGTTAGTAGTAACAGGCATTTTTTAAATTTTTATTGAATATTTTATTTATTTATTTTTATTTGATATTTTCTTTATTTACTTTTAAAATGTTATCCCCTTCCTTTATCTCCCCTCTGCAAACCCCCTTTTCCATCCCCCTCCCCCTGATTTTATGAGGGTGCTCCCCCACTTACACACCCATTTCTGCCTCCCTGCCCTGGCATTCTGCTACACTGAGGCAGCAAGCCTTCACAGGACCAAGGGCCTCTCATCCCACTGAAGTCCAAAAAGGCCATCCTCTGCTACATATGCGGCTGAGCCATGGACCCCTCCATGTGTACTCATTGGTTGGTGGTTTAGTCTCTGGATGCTCTGGAGAGTCTGGTTGGTTGATACTGTTATTCTTCTTATGGGTTGCAAATCCCTTCAGCTCCTTCAATCCTTTCTCTAACTCTTACACTGAGGACCCTGTGCTCAGTCCAAGGGTTGGCTGTGAGCATCCACCTTTGTATTTGTCAGGCTCTGGCAGAGCCTCTCAAGAGACAGCTATATCAGGCTCTTTCAGCAAGCACTTGTTTGCATCCACAATAGTGTCTGGGTTTGGTGTCATAACAGGCATTTCTATAGCTTACTAATAGTTTAATACCTTTAGTTGCTCACCAGTGCTTATCAGTAGTTACTAGAATTTGGTATTGCCTTTTATTTAAGCACCATATTAACACTTATTTCAGTGTTTTTCTTAAAGTCATCAGTAGACATTTAGACTAGCCATTGTGAAATTGATCCCCATCTGTTGAGTTAATCCTCATCTGTAAAAGTATAACAATTTGGAATTAATGAATTATACTAGACTATGTATCACATTTTGTTATTATATTTCTAATTTTGAATCCATTCATTTTATTGTAATGTTATTGGTTGAATTTTTATTTCTAAAAATTTATATGTAAATACATTTTGATTATATTCTTTCCTGTCCCCCAACTCTTCTCACATCCTCCTCATCTTCTGTCCACCCAACTTCATGTTCTTTCACTTTTTCTCTCTTAAATAAAAACATCAAAAATTCATAATACAAAAACTGTTGAATAAAACTGAAAGAAAACAAAAAGCACAATGAGAACATAGGTCTGGTTTGTGTTGATCAACTACTCTCATTAATATATGATTACATTTTAATTTTAAATTAATACAATATATTTGATTGTATCCCTTCCCATCTGCTAACTGCTCTCAGATCCTCACATCTCCTACTTTCTTTTTCATCCAAATTAATTTTGACAAAGGTGAATAACTAAACAAAACAAATGAAGAAATCAAAAACAAAACCAAGACAACAACATAAATAAAAAACTATGAAAATAAAACAAAATTACACAGGAGAAAACTAATGGTACCCACTTTGTACTGGCCAACTTCTCCAAGGCATGGGACCTGCCCTGGAGTATGGTTTATACACCCAGTGGGACTCCATTTAAAAACTAATTTTCCAACATGTTGAGGTTGCTAAAGACAAGCTTTAACATGATAGGCAGGAATAAAAGTATTCTCAGGACAAAAAGGGCCAGCATGATCAAGCTATATATGCCATTCTTGAAGCTTGACCAAAATAGAAATACTGACCCCAGGCCATGGGTAATTTTATCTGCAGTATCTGCTGCATCAACACTCAGCAGAGCAGCATTCTTGAAATTCATAATCTCACTATGTATTGTTAAAACTTCCAGAGAGGTATTAGAATTATGCCAAATACCCTGCAAGTGTCTTTAAACTTTTTTCTAATTATAATGACTGCCCCTGTAAATTTTAGAACTAACACGAATCTAATGGTATTTGGCATGACACTCTAGATGGATCATTACCCTTAAACTCTGAACTACCTTCCAATAATTTGAATAGGATAAAGAGCATCAATCCATTCTTCCAAATGCCTATCTAAATCCACTTGTATATCCAACATATTAATAACATTTTTTGTTAAATTGTTAACAAAAGTATCTGTCTTCACTTCTTGTGTCAAGCAATTGCAGAAGCAGTGGTACTAGCAATTAATGCAATTAAAGCTGTTATATCAGCAATAATCAAGCCCACTACCTCTTGCTTCTTCTAAAGCCTGACTCATTTCTTCTAGTACTTGCAAGCTATTTTTAGAATACCAAGGTTCTGTGATACTCAGGGCAATAAAACAAAAGCTTTATCTCTTGCTAACGTAACATCATAGAGAACGGCAGCTAATTTTCATATATGTCTCTGAAAATGTCCAAAACCAGACTTCCATTGTTTCTTGACTATTTGCATCTATTGTATTGCTAGACCCTCAACCTAGAACTGACCTTAATACATGCATATAATTAAAATAATATAAAATAGAAAGGGAGGGGAAGGATGGAATGGGGGTTCTATGGAGGGGAAATTGGGAAAGGGGATGACATCTGCAATGTAAATAAATAAAATATCCAATAAAAAAGGCAAAAGAAGAAAAAACTAATTTTCCATTTTCTATCAAATATCAATTCAAAATAATTTCATTGTTAGGGTAGGTCTGCTTTGATTGTACAGGTCATCTGCATGATGTCACAGTTTCTCTGAGGTTATATGAGCATGAGTCCAAGTGTGTCTGAAAGATGATGTTTCCTTAGAATCATTGACCACCTGTGGCTCATTCAATCTTTCTGTTTCATCTGCATAGCTCTTTGAGCCTTGAGAGAAAGGAGTTTCATAAAGACATTTTGTTTATGTCTGAATGCTCCAAACTATAACCCACCTTAACTGTTAATGTTTATTTATTGTTTTGGTTTTGATGTGTTCATTGATAGTACATACTACCTTTATATGTGTTTGCTGATGTTCTCATTAACAGTGAAATCTTCTTGGATTATTTTATTCCTTAAATTCACCTATGAATTAGTTTGCTTCTTGTTGCTGTGATAAATAACTGTGAACAAAAACACTTTGAGAAGGGGACTGTTTACTTTAGCTTACAGGTTACAATGCATCAACAAAGGAAGTCAAGACAGGACGTTAAGGTAGGACATTGAAGCATAAATCACATAGGAATCGTGATTACTGGATTGCTTTCCCTGGCTTATTCAGCTGTATTTCTTATACAGCCCAGGCCCACCTACCTCGGTATAGGTACACAGTACACAGTAGGGTATTGCTGCCAACATTCACTGACAATTTTGAAAATGCCTTGTATACATGGGTAGACACACACACACACACACACACACACACACACACACACACACAAACACACACGTACATGACTAAAGTAAGCAACCTAATAGCCCATTGGAAAAATCCTGCTATCTATTAAACATGATATAATTGAAATCTTATTATTTTTATTACCTATTCAGTTTGTAATTTTTGCTAGCAAACATGCAAAATATATTTATTTCTCTATTAAATGTAATGGTACCAATTATTCCCTCACTAAAGAATTCCAGACTCCTCTGCTTGTCGTCTACTTATTTCTCATAAGCATTATTGTTAAATTTTAAGACTTCCACTTCAGATTTAATATAACTGTTTTTAAAAAATTGACACTTATTCATGTGTATAATAAATTTTGGTTACTCTCACTGTCTTCACCCTGTTTTCCATGAGAGTAATGGTAAGTTGCCACTTTTTGAATCATTACTACAACACTTTGAGTGGAGGCTTAGTAGGGAAAGGTTTTGTGTTTGTTTCCTTATACTTATTATGCTTATTGGACTATTTCATCTATCCATCTAACACTCAGCATGTATACTGAATATCCTAAAGCTTTTTCTCCCTTCCTTCCTTTGTTCCTTCCTTCCTTCCTTTGTTCCTTCCTTCCTTCCTTTCTCCCTTCTTCCCTTCCTTCCTTTTTGCCTGCCTTCCTTCTTTTTATCCTTCCTTCCTTCCTTCCTTCCTTCCTTCCTTCCTTCCTTCCTTCCTTCCCTTTATCCTTCCTTCCCCCCTTTTCCTTTCTTTCACTTTCTAACCTCAGATCAGTCTTCTGATCTGTTCCTTGTTTCTTCATACCTTAAGAATTTTCTCTGATGTGTCTTCTTAACAGATTACAGTGACACTGAATCTGTAAATCTCCCGATTTTCACTCAAACTAGTTACCTTGGTTAATTATATGATCACTGAGTCACAGTAACCTCAACATTTCTCAGAAGTTAGCCCATTGCCTTCTAGCTTTCAGTGTGGGAGAGGAGCTATCAATTAACATTGCGCCCTTTTTCTTTTCTATGTTCAACCCCCTTGCTCGTAGAAAGAATGCTTTATGTAAACACTGAGGAACTTTTAGCTGCTCTTCTACATGTCCATTTTCATTTAAAACAATTGCAAAGGTTGTAGGTCAATGTCAACTCTCTTGATGTTTCTTCCTATTGAAGAACTTTAAATTTAATTGTAGAAAATTGTTTAATTAGTTGGTAGCATCTGTCTATTTTGTGTTTATCTTGACATCTGTATTAATTCACTTGTTTTCGAAATAGACACCCCTACTTTCTAAAGGTCTCCCCTTAGTTGGCAGGCAGGGGATGGTAGTAATCTGTCTATCTGAGGGCCTTGTGAATGCCTAACACAGGTTCTCTCTGAGCTACATCGTGTTGCTTATTCTTCTCCCTATCTTCCTTTCCATCTTTCCATCTTCTTTGTTTTTTTTTTTTTTTTTTTTTTTGGTGTCGTCTTACTGGAATACAATCATTTCTCTTGATTTCCAGTGGCTTAAACACTTGAATCATGTACCATATATAGATGAGTACCATATATAGATGAGTTTATACTTTAGTACGTAATATGATTATTTATCTTTAAATTTTTTTTTCATTTGAGTTGGTGTTAACTTTTTTCTTTTGTTTCATAGAGCTTTTTATTGATTCCTTTTTCCAAACCAGTTTGACCTTCTATAAACTTTGCGGTGTTTCTCTCTCATCTGTGTCACTAGAACCCAGGCTTTGTGGCTAACTTTGAATGAGGGATCATATGGGTAGGCTGCCATTCCTCCTCAAAGGTACCAGAAGGCAGGTGTATGACCCATAAGTCTTTAGGGAGAGTCTCAGCCTCTAAAATAACAACAATCTAGGCTTGTTTCTTAGTCCTTTTTTGACATTTGGTGGACTCTAAGTTCTGAATAGTTCATGTTTGTCAGCATTCATTGGGTAAATGATAATTTTAGAAGTGAAACTCTAACATTAAAATGGTATCTCCATTTTCACATGTAGCAGAATGGTGTTTACACAAATATGCACGGTGTTGGAGAAAATAAATGAGTTTGCAGTCTCTTAACTTTTATGTATTTTTATTCAATTTTAATTTATTTATATAATAACTTTAATTCAATAAAAATTAAAATGCAGTTACAACTATTTCCCTATTTCTTCCCTCCACCCAGCCTCTCCCAGATGCTTTCCCTGAAATCCCTCCCAAGTCCTCCAGCTCTCAAGTTGATAACCACCTTTTCTTTGATTACTTGATATATCCATGTTATATATCATATATACATATTTGTAAGAATATGCATGCACAATATATAAAAATACAGCTTGTTGAGTTTATTTTGTTGATGATATGCGTCTGGTTTCAAGGCTTACTACCCTTCATTAGACAACCTATTAGGAGGCTCTTTCCTGGGAGAGCCTGATTTTCCTCTTACAAGTCATTAGTTGCCTGTTGTTCTTTCTACCAAAAGCAATTTATAAATTCAATGCAGTCCAAATCAAAATAGCAATAACGGTCTACATAAAGTTATATTTCAGAATTTTTATGAGATTCCACAGTGCCCTAATAAGGAAGGGCCAGTCTATAGCCCCAAAGTCATTTGTGTCACAAAATTTCAGCCAGGAAGGCCCCACAAAATTATTGAGGTCAATGTTAGTCTTAATTGCAAAAGAATGGGCATCCCTCCAAGTCTTCTTAACAAAGAGTTTTCAACAAGCCTCATAGTTTTCTTCCTCTGTACAGAAACACACATTAGAGAAAAGAGGCATTCAGGATTGTCTAAAGCACTGATTCATGATTCAAGAGAGGCAGGGGAAAATGCATTTATCTTCAAATAATATTTAAATGCAATAACAATTTAGCTAAATTCAAGAAATGTGTCTTATTTCTTCTTAGTGAGTCTATATCACATCAGTTTGGTTTTGAAACGTGCACACAAATGTGTATGTTCAAAGAAAGAATACATGTATGTGCTCTGCATATTATATTCTGCTTGTATTGGTTCTCTCACCTACATAGTACCCATCAACCCCAGTGCATTGATAGAATGTAATGAAATTACACTGCTCCTGTTTGAATTTTTGCAGCATAAGCACAGTTGTGTGTTCTATGGAAATAACCTGCTCTTTATTCATTATTTACATTGTTTTCTACTGCAAGTTATCAGAAACATTTTTATTGGGCATACACAGCAAAATTCATGTGCAAGCAATCTGGCTAGCCAAGCATCACACCCTTTACTTTATATTCAAGGCATCTGAACAATGCTGTTTAGTTTGAGTGGCACTCTGCCACGTATATATTACAGTGTGAGGAGAGATTGGAGGAAGCACTGAAGCTAACCATACATTACATGCATGCTGCTCTCAACAGCTGTCTCTGTTCACGTTGTTAGGATTTCACAAGCAACGCCGGCCTTGTCATTATGTTCAGACATGTCATTCTGCTCACTTCGTCATCCTTAAAATGTGTGCCGTGACATGTTGCTGCTTTAACAAATAAAATTTGCATATTGAGTGAGTTCTACTATCAATACTTGTAAGTAGAGTAACTTTGGCTTTCTACCTATTCATAATCAGTAAGAAAAGGGTCACTTCATAAGTAAGGAAACACACCAAGCAAAAATGTGAAGAAAGTATCAGGTTTCAACCACTGAGTTTTCTTTCCTCCAGAGTTTGAATATAAAACAAGCATTCCCCACCTCTCTTTTACTCACTTGCAGAGGCATTTGTTTTTATGGCGCATATTAACATATATGACTGAAGCTATAAAATGACACAAATTGGATAAGCCTGAAGCATTCTGCTCATTAAAGTTTATGTAGCTTAGTTATATGGCTGAGTTTGGCTTTGTGATATAAAGCTAAAACTGCTGATCTCAATTTCGCCATTAATGGCTTTCTGTCATGTGGTCCTAATGTCTATGGCTGCCTGTGTGACACTGTTTCCAACACAGAGATTAAACATCATATCCAGCATAATGCTTTGAAATCATTCCTCAATGCCACAAGTATCTATACACTGTAGACATTAAGAGCAGTTAAAAATTCACTTTAAGATGAAAACCTTTACTTCCATAAATTATCTATGTGTTAGCAGGATGAGCATAGGAATAATTGGAAGGAATTCAATATGGTTCTCATCCATGCATTTCTGAATAAAACCAACTTCGACTTAAATTAATTAGTAATTTCTTATTTTGATGTTTTGATCACTGTCAGTTAAGATGCAGATTCAAATGCCATATTATTCAAATTCACTTCATTCTAATTTGAGTTTAATACTAATATCTCACTTTTCATATTTAGCTCTTCTGTTCATAGTTTTATAGTTCAGGGCTCTAGATAATTGTTCTTTATTTATAGACAACAAAAATTCACCTGTTTGGTTTTATTTCCTTAGACAAATGCTTAAAATGCTATAGTCAACTGTCATTTCTAAGATGTATGAAAAAATGTTCCAAATCCACCTGCTGACTTCCTGTATTTTATTGATTTGTTTTAGTTTTCAGACTTCATCTTGCCCATTGGCCATGGTAAATATTTAGATAGAAATATATATTTCAATAATGCACTTATGTATTGAAGATACTAACATAAATATCTTTATATTCTCTATATAAATTTAGAATTACTGGTCTTTAAGGACCAGATAGAGACCTGGGATAAGGGAGGCACACAAGAATTAATGGTGATGGCTGTAGCTATGACTCACTACACTGGGGCTATAAAGAGATCTTAGAAATTTACTTTTGTAAAAGCTCACTTTTCTAGTTGTTTCTTGAGTCTTGCTGGCTGGTTAAACTCAATTGTTCCAGTTCAAACTCCTCCCTAAGCTGATTGATTCAGTCTGGCTTCACTCAGCTTATGACTGAATTTCTGTGCTTGACCTCAAATTAACTCTAACAATTTGTTCTGATTTTCTGGCTCCTATTTTCTGGCTTCATCCGCCTCTGCTGACTTGTACTGCACTGCATGAAACCACAAATGAACTCTACTGCACTGGACTCACTGCACTGACTCCTGACTGACTGCACGAAACTCAATTCCAATCAACAGAACTGACTCTCTTTGCACTGCTCTTAAATAGATTTTCTTTCCTGTCCTTTTATCTTAGAGGTGGGAAATATCCTATCTCTGACTTGTTCTGTCACATCTTTCCCTGATTCATCTCATGTCTGCCCCTCAACTAGATTTTGCTTTCAAACGTGGCTGCTTACTACTAAAAAGCAGCCTTACTACATTGTATGCAATTAATAGTGTTACAAAGATTGTGTCTGTATTCCATGCAGAGGTATTAAAATTCCTCTTTTACTAAGGCATTTATTCACATTTTCTTTAAGGTCCTCTGTACAACTCCAGCTGGCAGCATTAACCTAGGAAAATGGAGCCTAAAACTGAGGCAGATTAAAGTGTCATGCAATACCCAACTTTATTTGGACCATCTAATAATTTGTAATTTGAGAATATTTTGAGGGTTAAGAAGGTTGTAATGAGCAAAGTTTAGATAAGTTCAGGCTTTATACAAGGGCAAGGCCGCATGAGTTTGGGCTGTATATAGTCACCAGGACAACCCATGCTTTGAAACATCATCTGAATAATAACAGAAAGATGATGAGGAATCTGAAGTCAACGTGCTCCTAATTATTACACATGGGAAAGTCAGGAGTAGACATTCCAAGAATAATTACAAGATTTTTGTTGTCTTGGAACTTTCTCACAAGCGCTCCAAATTTTCCTCACGTAGCTTTACATTCTTGAACTGTATTCTCGTAGTCCACAAACATAATTGTTATTTTGAATTCACCTGTACTTCATTTAATTTCTCTGGCCTAGAGCCTATTACAATACGGGTTGCTGGCTTCCAGAGTGGGTACACTGGTTAGGATGATTGATCTGTATCAGTAGGCATGACTATGAATATGTGTATGTGTGCTTGTGTATATGTGTGTGTGTGTTTCTGTGTGTGTATGCATGTATGTATATATGTATGTGTGTGTTTTATTTCTGTTCAGTCAGAATTTTTATGTTACTTTATAAACTTCTATCAATAGAAAGATATTTTTATACTATGACAGTAGTTATGCCAGATCATTTTTAAACATACATTAGTGGTATATTTGAAAGCAATGGGAATTTCTAATTATAACAAATGACTTGCCAGCTAAGTAAGCTTTTTTTTTCATTTTCTCTTTATTCATAGAGCATAATCCTATCTTATTATATTATGATGAATATATCTTGGATTAAATTGTAATTGTTTATTTGATTACTTTTTCTTACTATATTTCTTGGTAGTGTTTCTTGCAGTTGTATTACTGTAAGCCTTTAGCTTGGAAAGTATCTCTGTTTTCTTTTGTTATTAGCATATCATTTTAATAGCATATTTTAAATCATTTCACAGTATATGGGCATTATATATCACTTTATGAATTTGCCAACGTGTTCTACACAAACACTGGTGTTACTATAATAAAATTGGAATTTACATTTTGAATTGATTTACTTCCTGACAATTACAGTGTATTTCTATCAAGTCTCATGGTGAGTCCAACTTCTGGCTCATAAAAAGTTATTCCTGCACACAGTGTTGCTCACCACTTTAGCCTCATGAAGACTTTAAATACACCATTTAATGGCTCTTAAGGCAGGGAAGAGTTTTCAAATGTATTTTCAAACATGTTATTTTTGCTTTTAAGGTACACTCTAGCTTCCACCATATTTTTATTTACTATCCTAAACCTGGAATTAGTGACAATTCTTCCAGATTATAGAAGAGGAATAAAGGCATGATTTCTGGCCTATTGAGTGGACCTTAGATTCAATTAGACAGTTGCTGGTTACTGACAAAATATGAATATCACAATTACTTATGCAGAGAAGCATTGCCATGCTAGCCACTGTTATAGTTATTAATAGCTTTCCTCAACTGGCAGCACATACAATACTTTCTGATACTTTGAAAGCTAGATTGTAGGAAGAATGCTTTCTAATTATATCTAGCTAAGATATTTGAATTCTATGATGAAAGTGTTTGGTGTCTTCAAAAATAAAACTTAAACATAAATTTATGTCTATAATTGTGTATAATTTTAAATAGTTATAAAACAAAACAATTTCTTGAGATTTTATCAAATATCCTTGGTGTTATTTGTCTTTTCTCTCTCTCTTTTGTCTTATGAACTGACCTCCTTTGCCCTACCCCCAACTAGAGTCCCCTTCCCATATTCTTCTATATTCTCATTTAGGCCAGAGCGATGTCTCAGCCATTAGAAGATATTTTCATAATCAAAACCAACACTTATCCATTAAGATGCTAAATACAATAGATGTTTATAACTCAATGAACAAAATGTTTTATTTAAATCATTTAACATTGTCATTTGTGTGTTTTGCAATCTGTCAGAAGGACGTCTATTTCAATGAAGGTTGTTAATTCTGTTATTCTCATGTCTGCTACTCTATGTATGGACTGGTAGTGGAATTTCCCCACAAAAAAGCATAAACCAAAATTGTGTGATTTTTCTACATTATTGGATCCTAAGATGACATTAAACAACATCAAGTTTCACGAATGCTTTTTTGGTTATCATAAAACTTAAGTTGAAAGTCTATGTGAATTTCTTTATAATCTTTATTAGTTAGCAAGTCAAAATTAATTTCAATTTAAATGGATATGTAGGTAGCATAACATTCAGTATAAAAATGTGCTGGTGAAATCTTGTCACAGTTTTGTAAAGATCAGCAAGAATACCAATTCAAGGGTAAAATGATGTAATTGCTTTGACCTCTGTGATAGATTACAAATTAGTTAAACAGATAAAACATTTGTAGTGTTATAGTTGACTCGACATAGAACAAGAGCAGGTATGGAGCAGCTAGAAACTTAAGATGAAGAAAACAAAAGTTATGCAACATTTTTGAGGATAAAATATGCCTATATAAAGATGGGTAAGTACAATACAATAAATAGCAAAGTGAGGTTAGCAAATATTAAAAATTATTGTGAAATTCAACTAATCCTTGCAGTCAAAATCTATACCCAGCCACATAACTTAAGTATAAATCATGCTGACCTTGTCTGTAGCTTATATAACCCTTTAGAACACTTTGCATGCTTAGAGTTAACCCAGGTTATAGTAGCATCCCTCCAAGTATTTTCTCAGTCTGACCCACTTTATCATTAAAAATTGAATGTTTGTTTACTTATGACACATTTCCCAGAATTAGATCATTCCTGAGTCAACTTCTGATTATATTCCATGATAATTATTGTCTTTTAGAGTTTGCAGACTGTTTTGACATATGTTTGCTGATTTTATTTCTTTAAACTTTTAGATGTTATTTAAAAACATAAATAAATTCAGTGGACCATTTAATGCACTGTATTTTTATTTTTATGCACTGTACTAGCAGAAGCTGGATGTTAGAATTTTAATTATATTCTTTTTCATAACCATGCTATCTACTAGAAATACTTATCACATTCAATTTATTTGGATATTCTATTTTTATGTATAAAATTTAACTTCATATTTTAAGCTCTAATAGCACAGACAAGATGGTCTTAAGAAAATGAGATAACAGAATCAAGTAAGAGGAATGAAAAAGAAAGCACAAAACAATGGGAATTATATTTTGTCTGTGAAGTGAAATATTGAAGGTTTTTCATCAATTTAATTTTATAACTCTAGCAATAATTCCTATAGAACATTTCAGACTCATATTTTCCTCAATAAAATTGTTTAATAAAATTTTTCTTTGTAATTGAAGAAATTAATATATTAATTTATGGATGTATTTTATATAATTATTAAAAATTAAACCCACTTTAGTATTTAAGTTTTGGTATACCATAAAGAAATTGGTATAATAAAATGATACAGGAATATTTTTATTAAATATTAATTTATTGTTGTTATTAATATTTGTAATAGGTTTCAGGCAGAGACTGAATAAAATTTATTATTCTGAGTTATTTAATCAGCTTTAGAAATATTTTAAAATATTTTTACAACCAAAACATTTATTGTGGCAAACAATCCTTAGGAAAAGTAAGGATCACTTATTTAAGCATTATTAGAAGTTCTTCCAGTGTAAGATTGTGTCTCCAGGAAGAAAAATATTTTATCCTTTTTACTGGCCATTACAAAAGGCAGTAAATTAAACTGTTTAACCATGAAAGATGCACAAAGACAAACTAAATAAACATGAGGGCAGTGCTAATGTTGATCAACACAACTCACTTTTTCCATGATATTAGAGAAAAAAACCAAAGTGCTATTCAAAAAACTTTAATGAGTCTTAGTCAAAAGAGTTTTTTACTGTTTAGGTTTTATTTTTATAAAATCATTTATGAATTCTATTTTCCAAAATGTACACCTACTGATACATTAAGGATAATTAATCATTTAGATATACAGTAAGTTAATTATTATTTGGCATTGCTACAGTTATTGAATTACTTTCTTTTTCTAGATATAAGTCATAAATACGTCACTAGTAAGAAACAGTTTTGCCAATAGTCCTATCATTTTATAAATATAGTACTCCATATAAAGGTAGAAATGCTAAATTTGGTGTTAATAATTTTAGTCCCAGAAACTGAAAGAACTGAATCATGTTTAATTATTATGAATATATGCACAAGGGATATCAATCTTTAATTTTCTTTTTATTCTATCTTTATCTGGCTTAAATATCAAGGTAACATTGGTTTCATAAAAAGAGTTTGAATGTATTCTTTTCTTTTATATTTCATTGAACAATTTCCCCTTAATAAGCTTTTTATGGTAAAAATCCTTTCATATTACAGAGAGAGCAGAAAGATTTTCAGATTCCCTTTATAGCATTTTAATACAGCACACATGCACTAGGTGTGGTAGTACAGGCCTTTGTCTATTCCAGCATATAGAGAGGAAATAAGATTTTGAGTTTCAGGCCAAGTTGAACTACTTAACAGGTCCTATTTCAAACAACAAAGGTAGGTCCCATGGTGCTAAGATCACTATGACACCAGTTGACTTGCCTTGTAGGTGAGTCATTATTGTATCTCTGAGATCATAGCTGGGTAATACTGATGATTGTTCTTCTTCTCCAGTAGCACACAAAGAAACTTCCAGGTCAATATCAGCTTGAAATATCAAAATTCTATATCTGAAGTAGGTCATATCTTCAGCAGTAAGATATATCAAAGAGTTCTTGGGAATAACAAGTAACATTTATGAAAGTCTGCAACATTTAAGTGTTTGGGGATATATGGGACCCCATTACCCAACAACAGTTTCTGGCTCTGGCATTTTATATTTATTAGCCTGTGCTGTCCAGTATAAATATTGCTACCAAGTCATAGCATAGAATAACTACCTATCTATCTATCTATGCATGTACCTATGTATGTATCTATGTATGTCTGTCTGTCTATCTATCAAGCTATCATCTATCCATCATTGATCTAGCGCATATAAATAGAAAGTTTCTACAGGAATCGTTAGGCTTACATGTGGCATTTTCAAAAGATTTTACTGTTTTTTTTCCCAAGGGGGAGGAGGTTTATTCAAGAGAAAGGGCAAAGGTGAGGAGAAGAAGGTGGAAGAAGAAGAGAGAAGAGAAGTAGAGGCCAGCCATGACCACGTGGAGAGAGAAAGGGGGGAAGGGGACAGAGAGGAAAGAGGGTAAGAGAGAGGGTAAGAGAGTAAGAGATTAAGAGCTACTGTTTTGTTTTTATCGTTATTTATTACATGTTTTTCCCTCTATTATACCTTCAGTTACACCAAGTTAAGCCTTTGTGTTTCATCATTCCCATTTAAGTCATTCATGCTCCATAAGATGAAAAACATTCCTAGCATCATTGTCTACCTGGGTTAGTTCTTCTAACCCTCCCTCCATGAACCTATTTTAGTGTCACAGATGTATCCAAGGTCTCATACCCAATACCCTGGTCTAGTCTGAACAATCTGCTATGCTGCAACCAACTTCTAAGTTTCATCTTGTACGTGACCTGCTTATATACCTGACCTGTAGATCCTGCTCATACTTCATACATTTTCTTCTGCACATCTGTCTTCAGGGTTTATTCCTTAAGTCTTGAGTGATTAATTCTCCCATCTGTGCATTTCCCTAAACCCCATCTTTATTAGACACTTTAGGTTTGGATAGAGATATACATTCTGTATAACAGCCCAGTCTCCTTTGCCTATCTGACTTCATTCTATGTCAGCAATATCCAAATTCTAGGAAAATAATTCAATGAACTTAAAGAGATGGAACTTAAAGAGATTAGATACCTGACTGATGCCCAAGGAAACAAACATAAAAATGATGGGAATGATGAAAACAATCCAGGAACTGAAAATGGGACTCAATAATGTTAAGAAACATTCAAGAGGATTAAAGCTGAGATTAAGATGTTACTGTCCAGGCTAGAGAGATGGCTCAGCCATTAAAGGCTAGGCTCACAACCAAAAATATAAGATGTTACTGACCAACCAATAACCTAGATAGAAATTCAACAGAAAACTTTACAAGTAGATTGTATTAAGTAGAAGATAGACTATCAGGACTCAAAGATAGAAGATCTTGATGACTAATTAATGTAAGGCTTAAGAAAAAAGGAAGAGGTATAGAGGAAATGTGCTACACTATGACGAGAACAAGCCTTCAAATTTTTTGAATGAATAAGGGATAAGAAGGTAGGTCAATGGCACAGAACAGATGCTCAATATCATCATTGAAGGGAATTTCTCCAATCTAGGGAAAGACACACCTATATAAATACAACAATCACACAGAACACCAAATAGACAAGAAGAAAAAAATCCCTACGGCATACTATAGTTAAAACACTTGGGCATATAACGAAGTGTGTTAAGTAGTGCAAGAGAAAAAAAATCATAAGTCACATATAAACCAGAATAACGAAAACTTTGAAAGTCAGGAGATCCTGGAGGAATGTATTTCAAGTCCTACATGATTGTGACAGACAACTTAGACAAATACATCCAGTAAAACTGTCTTTAATAATTGAAGGAGGAAGAAAAACTCTCTATGATACAAACAGCTTAAAAAAATTCTACCCAATAAACCAAACAAAAGTGAATACAGGAAGCACTATTTTGGCATAAAGATCATAAGGAGCATAGCATAGCAGAGTTACTGTGGAAAGAAATACAGAACCATTTTAAAATGCAAAGAATCACTGAGAAAACAAAGAACAGCACCAACTGACTGTAGTCAAATATTTTTAAGTATTAAAGGCCTTGATTCTTCAATCTAAAGACATAGGCTAACTGAATTGATCAAAACAAAGTCCATTGGTCTGTTGGCAAAAAAAACAAAACAAAAAAAAAAACAAAACAAAAAAAAAACCCTACATATTTGCTTTGGAAATAGTCACAGCCTCACAGGAAAAGAATAAATAAAAGTACCTCAATTAAAGGGAACCAAGAATCATTGGCAATTCCTTTCCAAATACCTAATAAAGTAAACAAAGTAAAACAAACTAAACAAAGTAGAAGAGATGCAGAAATACACTTTATTATAATCAAGAAAACAGTTAATCAAGAGACATTACTATCCTGTATATATATGCACCAAAATCTGGTGCCACAATTTTCAAAAAACAATATGTACAATTTATTAGCACATTTAAAGAAACAAATTAAAATCAACCAATTATTAGTAGCTAATTTCAACACCCCACTTTTCCAATACTCAAGTTATCTGGAGAAAAATAAGCAGACACACGGAATCAAATGATATCCCACATTAAACAAATTTAACAGATATCTAAATAATATCCTATCCATAAACTAAAGAACATACATTTCTTCATTAAACAGGTTTTCCAAACTCCCACAGTTTAGATTTAAAACAAATATTTACACATTCCAAAATATTGAAGCCACTCTTTGTATTCTATCTAAATGCAATACAATAAAACTTAAAATTGACAGCCAACAAAGTATTAGTAAATAAAAAAATAAAGATCAAATGATTGATTACTAAATTATTTCTTTCAAAGAAGAAACCAAGAAGCAACATTTTCTTATGACTAACTAAAAATGGGAACACATACAAGCAAAGTTCTGGAACACAATGAAATTAGTCCTGGTTGTATCTAAAACTGTATATATTAAAATACTCTAAACACAGGAATTAATGATTTAATGATGAATCACAAAAAAATGGAAAAATAGAAACATCAAACCAAGGATGAGGGTAAGTAATAAAAATCAAAGCAGAAGATAATGAAGTAGAGGAAAAACATAAAGAGTTAATGAGTCTAAGAGCTGGTTCTTTGAGATGATAAACAAGTTTGATAGACTCTTTGCCCAACAAACAAAAGGAAAGAAAGCAAAGACTCAAGCAAAATAAGAGACGAACATGAAAACTTCACATAAATGTTAACAAAAGATATAATAAGAATAATATAAAGGAGGACTTTAAAAACCTGTACTACATTAATTTGGCCAACGTAAAGTAAATGAGCTTTCCCTCTTTTATTCACACAGGCCACTAAAACAAACCAAAAAGAAGTTAATGACTAAAATAGACCAATAACAAATGAAGAAATTAAGACAGCAAGACAAATCCTTCTCAATAAAAATAGTCCAAAGGAATATGGATTCAAAACACAATTCCACAGACTTTCAAAGAAATTTTATAGCAATCTTTCTCAAGCAACTAAAGAATAAATATAGAAAGGATACTTTAAAACTTTTTTTATGACGACACTAGCACTGTAATACTCAAACCTCATAAAGACACAATAAAAACAAAAATTTCTGGCCAGTATCTCTGAGGAGCATAGATTTAATGTTTTTCAATAAAACAGTTGCAAAAAATACAAAAATATATTTTAAAAGAATCAAAAATAACCACATTTTTTTTATTCCTGAGATTGTCATCAGTAGAGATAACTTGCATTACCCTCATGGAAATCACCAGATAGACAAGACTGTCCATCCATTATTCCCATCACTTTTCATTACTGTGATTAATTTGTTAGTTGGAACAATAAGGAAATAGAAAGTAATTTAAGGGTACAAGTAGTAAGACAGAAAGTCAAACTAGGCCTTATTCACAAATGACATTATATTGTGTATAAGTAATCCACACACATCAATCATTTTTCTATACAGCACCTACAAAGATTCAGAGAAGGAAACCATGGGCACACTTCAATTCACAGTGGCTTTAAAGAAAACAAATCATTAAGGAATAAAATCTAGCTAAGGAGCTGAAATATCTCTACAGTGAGAACTTTAAGCCTCTGAAGAAATAGATAAAGACAGTGGAAAATCAAAACACAGTCTGTGCTCGTGAGTTGTAGTGTCAATATTGTGAAAAATCATCATTTGACTAAGAGCTATTCACACATTCAGTAAAATCACAATCAAAACTCCCTTTTATATTTCACATAAATTATATTTTATATATGCATATATACACATACGCTTCAAATTAACATAGGCCAGAAAAAAACAGGAAGGGAAGCGAAAATGATATAATTATAATATCAAACAATAAAATAATTTGAACAAAAAAACCCAAAAACATCCTGAAGGGAAACAATAATGCTAGAATTCTTATCTCACATGTCAATCTATTATAGTGCTATAATAAAAAAAAATATGGTGAAATATTGGAAAATATTCACAACAAACAGATACATAGACCAATGGAACAAAGTTGAACAAACTACATGTAACTACATGTAACCAGAGCCATGTCATAGTTGACATGACCTGAAAGCCTGCTATCTGATATCTTGCTTTCATCCTATAAAATGGCAATAAGGCACTAGTCAAGCTTCAAAAGTAGGGATCAAACAAGAGCCCTACCCAGATAAGGCACCTGTGAAACATGGCAGCAAACAGCATGAGACAATAATATAAGGGTGCAGTAGAAGCACACATACCTTGTTGTTATCAGCTTCTCTCTCATTTACTTAAGAGCCACTAAACATGAGAAAAATTATGCCTGAAACCAAAATCCTAGTCAAATACTTAGGACTAGTTAATTCATGGATATTAGAGTTGTACCTACGACTGTTACTTTATGATACAGCTACTCCCTAACTGCATTCTATGTATCTGTCCATATTCTCAAAGATTAAATGTCTTCTTTGTTCATTATAAAGGAAACTTCTTTTTGCAATACACAGAAATTGTTACAGAAAATTACATCCAATCAAAATCCAGAGTTGTGGCATCCAGTATGTATAAATACAGCTCATTCTCCTAAGACTCAGGGAACATTGCTGAATACAGGGCAGAAGAATTGTAAACAGAGAACAGAAACTTTGGATTGTGAATGTGCCTTCTAACATGTCAAAGGCTACAACTACAAAGTCTCACCAACAAAACTGCCTAAAATTCTGAGCGAGGAAAATGGACATACTCATGTGGATGGAGTTTTGGGGAGTCCAGCAGGCCACAACCTTACACAAGAAATGCAGGCAGCTGTGGAATGCTGAGAGCAGGCAAAAAGTCACCTTGAGCAAGAGAACTCAAATTGGTTATAGAATACCAATTATTGGCTCTAAAATCACACTTACAAGTAACATACAAAGTAAGCAGGTTGTACATACGTATTAAGAAGAGTGAAAATTTACATATATGTAACTACAATTAATGAAAAAAAGAAAGGAGGCTCTAGATTTAACAATAATGAGTATATAGGAGAGATTGGGGAGAGAAAAAGAAAGGGAGAATTAATGGAGTTATAATATAACTTTAAATGTTAATATAAATCATTAAAAATAATTAAAGAAGAAATCATGTATTTGAGAAATAGCAAAAGGCATGTCGAAGACAAATAAGATATGTGGAAATACTGCAGATATAGTACTTATTTATAAAATTATCAACTTTTAAAAACAAATAAAAAATAAAACTTAAAAAATATTGAAATAAAAATACATCTTTAAGACCTGTATTTCATTTACTTTGGAAAATGTCTTATATATGGAAATTCAAAGTAATATTCTCATTTAATTTAAAATTTTTCAAGAATCTGAAAACTGCTTCTCATAATGGTTTGCAAAGTCTTATGCCTTGAAAAGGTCCTGATTTATATACTTTCAAACCATTCTTTGTGTGCAGCCATTGTATGAATGTCACCAAAACATTAAGAGCAATAAGAAAACAGGATGGATTGTGTTATATCAGACTAGAAAATTTGAATGGTTGCAATAGCCTGGTAGAGAGTAGTAAATTTATGTGACAAAGTGTTAACATCCAAAATATACAAAGACACACAATTCTATAGCAAAAATACATAGAAACAAATGAGGGCATAAGGATAAGTGTGCAGGACATAGTTTTTAATTATCCTTGTTTTAGATTCTCTTTAGATTCTCAATTTTAGATTCTCTTCAGATATCCATGACTTCACTAGCCCTGTGTATTTGGCAAGGTACTCATTTCCACCCGTAATGTTAACCATAGTGAGCAGGCCTTGAGTCAAATTAGAGAGTTTCAACCAATACGTGCATACAATTATTGCTTCTTTAGAAAGATGGTTCAATGCTGATTCTTATTATAGTTCTTGGAGAGAGCAAGGGGGCAGAATGCATGAGAAGAATTGGAATGGTAAAGTGAAAATAATATAGTTATAGTTTCAAAATCTTTATTTAAAACTTTGGCAAAAGAATAAATAGCATTTTGTACCAAAGAAAACATACAGTAACTGCCAATACCCTAAACATAACAAAATGCAAATCAAAACTTTCATGAGTTGTCTTCTTACACTTGTGAGAGAATGAGAGAAAACTTAGCTTTGACACATCTGCTCAAATAAACAGTATCAAAACAAACATACTAAGCTCCTCAATGTTATCGTAGCTAGGGTGTTAAATTCTTACTAGAATCAACCTTTGATTATTAACTTATCAATATTTGGATCTCTTAACTAATAATAGTCTCCTTCCTACCCATGTAAGCTGTCATTTACAAGATGACTTTAAATGCTACATAGCTACTAAGCTTACTTGTAGTGTTTCCTAAAATTCTTGAAACCTAATTTTAATTTAATCTTGTCTCATAATCTATAATTTGAATATATTAAACATCAAATACACCAAGTCAAGGACATTTTCATTTAGATTCTGTGAAATCAGTACTTGAATGTGCCCAAATAAAGAAAAATAGTGACAATAATTTGGATTTTTTAAATATTTTTTGAGATTATAATATAATCACCTCATTTCTCTCTATGCTTTCTTCTCCAAATTCTCCCATATATCCTTCCTTACTCTCTTATAAATTTGTGGCCTCTCTTTTCATTAATTGCTGATACATTCATGCTTCTGTATGTTCATATATATTCCTAAATATAACCTACTTAAAATGCATACTATTATGCTTATGCATGTTTTCAGAGCCAATCACAGTATTAGATAACCTTCCTGGGAAAGATTTTTTTCTTCTCTCTCAGTATTCCTTAGTTGCCTGTTTTTTGTTTATTTTGTTATTTGTTTATTGTTTGTCCTCCTGTGGTTCCCTTACTGACCCCACTCTCCATCCACTTTGGCACATTGATTGTTGTTGTCTTGTTCAAGCCATGGTTACAGAAACATGCTGGTGAGACTTTTAAATGTATCTTCTGACATTCCTGGAAGACAAAGTCACACAATGAATCACTTATTCCCCGGGCTTTCATATCAAGTAGCTTGCCATTTTCTTAATAGTTTCCTCACAAAGCTATTATTTATTTAAATATTGTCACTCCAATATGTAATTTTGTGTTTGAAAATTTCATACATATATGTAATACATATTTTCATGTTCAGCCCCTTTTCTTCCCTTTCAATTCTTCTTCTATCCTGTTTGCCACTTTTCCTTTTTAACTTTGTGTGATTTTTAAATATAGCATCCACTTGGTGGTACATGTATGTGCATGGGAATAGATCCACCTACTGTCTCATTGGTAAGCTTTTGAAGCCACACCCCTAAGGAAAACTAACACTTTGTTAACAGCTATCAACTGCCAATAACCCTATAGAGCTAAGAGTGGGCATTCATAATCCCCTGAGCATTCCATGCTATGAATCTGAATGGCTTGCTTTTGTGCAGATCTTACACATGCAGACAGAGCTGCTGTGTGTGCAGCTTCTTCAAATAAACAACCAAGCAACAACAAAAACCTAAAAACTCAAAAAACAGTTTTAGACATATTTGCCACTGATCATATATCAGCTCTTTTTTTTTTCTCCTTCATGACCTGTTTTTGTTCTAGAGCCTAACAAAGGCAAAGAATCATGTGTTTCTACCACAGTAATGTTTACAAATCTCACAGTGTGTTGTGCCTTTGTGAACACAATCTTCACTTCTGACATGAAATTATTTTGAAGATATGTAATTACTCTTTTCTTGCTTTCATTGTTTCTCGTGAAATTATCCTTCTTACACATGTGTTTATTTGTGTGTAATGTATTTGGTTTATAAGTATTTGAAATGTTTCTTCTTTGCATCAAAATCAAATTATATAAAATTAACATGATAATAAATTCTAATAAAAGTACTTGGATATTATAGTTTTTGGGTGTGCTGCTTTGACTTCCTGTGTATCTAGCGCAATAAAGAATTTAAGATTTATTATTTTCATCTAATTAAATGAGTTTCTTTTCATCACTTAGTCTCTTTAATGTTTCATAACTTAAGTTATACAGGTTATCTGGAAGGCAAGACATTATTTATGGCATTTTCCAAGAGTACGTTAAAATGTTATCCTAGTTTTTGGTAAGTGGATTGGTTGATTTTGGTCTGGAGTTAGTTCTCTGTTGCAAGGACTAATTTTTTTATATGCATTTGAAGATTCTATCTTTGCTGAGAATATTAGGAGGGCTCTCTTCCTGCATTATGGATTCTTTCAGTTATGCGATTCCCTCTATGCTATTCTGTGCACTTTTCCTTCTACGTTTCTGAAAACTCTCAGGTCTAGTACCTCACTCAGGAGAATGCGTTTGACTTTCTCAGATTCCATTATTTTGCACTGAACCTAGAAATTCTTAAAAGTCAATAAATGGAAAAAATGATTTTTAACTATACTCTTACCTAACTTTGTCCTTGTCCTATCTATCCAGAATTTAGAACAGAGAAAGAAGTAATTCTATCTTTTGAAGCAAAATGAATGGAATAGGAGGTATAAGCTATATACAGTAAAGTAAGTGGCATATGTTAAGTTACTTATTGGAAGTGTATTTTATATTATGTATTTTCCATCTATGTTACCTCAGTTTAGTCAAAAGAGGAGTTTTTCAGTCATAGTTCAAGATGGAACCAAAAGAAAGATCTATTTGTGGCCAGAAGCAGAGTAATCAGTGTCAATTAGCAGCATTACCTAGAGGACACCATGCTTCCTCAAGTCCTAAGTGATAGTGAAAAAAGAAGTGTCTTGAGTGTTGCCTCAAGTTGTTTCTGTTTTTTAGGAAGGAAAGTTCCATTAGCTTTGCATTCCTGGCTTTCTCTCCTGCCTAAAACTTTCTCCTATCACAGAGGCTACATATTTGATTTAAAACAGATACAGACATTTAAGTTTCTTTAACTCCTTTCCGCTTAGCTACTTCCAAAGCATAACACAGTCTTGTGTCCTCTATGATTCAAACATAAGAAACATGTTATTTCTGGCAGTCTTTTATCAGGGGCACCAGTAAATGCTGAATTCGAAATTCAGGAACAAGTCTTTTTACATGTAAATAATCTACCAACCAAACTTCTATTTTTGAAATCCCTATTTCTTCTTGCCTGGCTTCATTCATTTACTTTCTCATCACATCTTAGAGGTTCATACAAACAGAAAAACATGTTATAGGCAAGAAGAATTGCAATCAGCCACATTTTGTGAGCCGCATAGATAAAGGAAAACCAACTCCAGAGTTTGCCATTCCTTACCATCTACTGATCTTTTGATGAAGGATTTTAAATTTGTCCAAAATCACCTGAGGCATAGATACAAGACACAATAGTCAGTAATAAAACAATATTCTACAGCTTTCAAAAGAAGGCAACATTTTAAATATTTATTTTAATATCTGGTTTGAGAATTTTTCCATATTATGGGCTATGTGTATTGATGAGAACAATCAATTTTTATAACAGGTGATAAGAAATTCTTACATCTATATATGATTACCAGGAGAGTATTTCAAAAGCCCAGCAGAGAATGAAGAACAGACAATGTATGGAAATGCAAGCAAGGATCAAGGGAAAGATAAATTAATTGTAGAACACTGTTTTCTTTTTTCCTACATAGACAGTTGCTATAATGATAAAGAAAAGCATGGAGGTGACGAAGACAATGTTGTTGTTCAAATGTTTCATCTTCCCTGTTAGCACTTTGAGTATCACAGGCATGGGATTAAAGACATACTACCAAACATAAATAGGGGTATTTATTCTTTCCTGTCTAAAATACTATGACACCTATAAGTGATTCTACATATTTGTCAATAAATCATCAAAACAAAGGAATCACCTTACTCAATAATCAAATTTAAATCAAGAGCATCACTTCCAAACCTCAAGTACCAAGTGATTCTGTACACTAAAGCACCAACCACCCCATGTAAAAGCTGTGGCATGTGGTGGTACAAACTTTATAGGGTTGTGAATTTTATATTTTGAATATCTTCTTTCCACAGCATGCATTAATCTATTCTGACATTTACAAGACACCAATGCCAAGAGATGGATGTTACCAAAATGGTGACAAGCAAAAATACGTACTGAAAAAGAAGACAGGGATGAAGCTAACAAAATGTGTGCATGAGATTAGAATGAAAATTCACAGTTTCAGGAAGCTAGATGACAGATTTATGCATACATTTTGCTTATCCTTAATATAATTTTAATATATATTGTTAATCCATTGAATTAAATTTTGAGGAAGTTAATGGAATATTATATAAGTGTAACTGCACTAGCTAGTTTATGTCAACTTGACACAAGCTAGAGTCATTGGAGGTGAGTGGCCTCAGTTGAGGGTATGCCTTCATATGATCAGGCTGAAGGCAAGCCTGTAAGGCATTTTAAAATTAGTAATTGATATGGTAGGACTTAGCTCGTTGTGGGTGAGATTATCCCAGGGCATGTGGTCCAAGCCTATATAAGCAGGCTGAAAGAACCAAAGAGAAGAAGCCAATAGGTAGTATTCACCCATTGCCTCTGTATTAGCTCCTGTCTCCAAGTTTCTGACATGTTTTAAATTCTGTCCTAACTTCCTGTTATGATAAACTGTATTGTGAATGACTAAGTCATATAAATTTTTCCTATCTTATGTTTATTTGGCCATAGTATTTCATCATAGCAATAGTTACCCTTACTAAGACAACAATAATCAGAAAAAGTAGCTATAATAGCTACTATATTATTATTTAATAAGTTAATAATCAAAACATTTTAATGTGATGCAAAGAAGGTACATTTTTAAAAGTTTTTATTTACTTTTTTATTTATTCACTTTACATATCCCCCATTCTCGGTCCCAACTTCCCACAGTCTCTCCCCCTTCTCTTCCCCTTCTCCTCTGAGATAGTGGAGCACCTTTCCAACATGGGGGACCCCTACCTGGCACATCAAGTCTCTTCAGGGCTAGGTACTTCTTCTCCCTCTATGGCCAGACAAAACATATTCTAAAATCGAAACAATACAGAGAAGAAAGTACATCTTATGAGAACTTTTATACTAAATTATATTGATTTCCTGAAACGTTAATATGCATATTATTGAAAATTAAGATATAATAAATATTACTTCTGCTAGAAGTAACTACAGTTAACCTCAAGATGTATGTCATTTTTTTTCTCTTCTGAAAGACCTGTGATGCTTCTAGCTTCTGCTGTACTAAAAAAGCAAGGAAGAATCACTAATTTTACTTAGGTTTTAAAGCTACAGAACAATAGAAAAATGACTTTTTAAAGATTCACCACTCAGAGAAAAAAATTACTGCACAAGTACAGCAGTTTACTAAGCCCAACTATTTAAAGACTGGTTTGGAACACTGGTGTTCCAATAATCATAAAGTAATTTTTAATATTTCATCTCATATTTATTAATTACAAAATTATCTGCTAATAAATATAAAAATGTGTCACAGGTAAATATATCTATTTACTGTAATGAACCTCACAGATTAAACTATTACAAAGGTATCAATTCCTTTCAAATGTCTAAAAGAATACACTAGCTGTATATATGATTATAAATTACCACTCTATAAAGAGTCAAACAGTAGAGATAGAGTTTGTTTCCTGACACTGGAAATTCACAAGGCAAATGAAAACCCAAATATTATTTAATCACTTCTATAACATCTTTAGCATCTATTTAACTAGCTCTCTAAACAAGTTTTGCCTGAGTTTAGGGAGTTACCAGTCAGTGAAATTCTCCAAATGACTCTATGGGACACAGCTACTATAGACATTTAAAAAAATGAGTTGATCTCTCTGGCAAAAGGCAGCACTTGGAAAACCAGTGGTAATATCACCTTGCTTTCACAAGCATTGTAGTGAGATTGGTCAGGATACCAAGCAGACAACTAGCATGAAAACATGTACACATCTTATTAAATTATGCAGTGGGACTGTGGCACATCTCAGAAGTGTTTCCGTTAGTGTAGACAGTGTCATGACCATTTGCTACAGTAGCTTACTGATAAGACTTACTGAATTAAGCAAATAAACTAAAATTCAAGTTCTAATAAAGCATCAATCAAATTACTCTTCCTTACCAACTCTCCACATTCTAAACTTACACACCTCATCTTTTCACTGAATTGTTTCTTTTCCCCAAGGTAACTGAATCTTTCAAACATATCACCCATTAGCCTACAGATTATTAAGTCTTGCTTTAAGAACCAAAGTTTAGGTAAAATTGATCTGTCTCTAATGTGGCAAAATTAAATACCTTTAAAAAGATTATAGGACTGCAGGATAGTAATGTAGAAGAGCCTGAGGGAAAGGAAGTCCAGTGACAGGCCCAAATCAGGATCCAGCTCAAGGGGAGGCTCCAAGGCCTGACACTATTACTGATGCTGTGATGTACTTACAGGCAAGAGCCTAGCATGGCTGCTGTCAGAGAGGATGAACAAAAAGCTGAAAGCTAGGATCCAGATACTTACACCCAACCAATAGACAGAAGATGGCAACCCCTATGACATAATTAGGGAAAAACTGTAAGAAGCTGAGGAGGAGGGAGACTCCATAGGAAGACCAGCAGTCTCAACTGACCTGGACCTCCAAGATATCCCAGACACTGAGCCACCAACCAGATAGCATGCAACAGCTGATATGAGGCCCCTGACACATATACAGCAGAGAACTGCTTGGTCTAGCCTCAGTGAGAGAAGACACACTTAACCCTTGAGAGACTTGAGGCCCCAGACACTGGGGAAGTCTGGTGGGGTGGGGATGGGGGGTTGGAATATCTTTGGAGACTGGGCGGAGGTATGGAATGAGGACCAGTAGAGGGCAGACTGAGAGGAGGATAATGAATGAACTGTAAAAAAAAATGATTAAAGTAGTGTTCTTTCTGTTTCTATTTTGTAGAATAGTATGAAGAGTATTAGATCTTCTTAGAAGGTCTGATAAAATTCTTCACTAAAGCCATCTGGCCTTTGGCTTTTTTGTTGAGACACTTTTAATGACTGCATCTATTTATTGGGGGTTACAGGGCTGTTTAGATGGTTTATCTGATCTTGTTTTAACTTTGGTACTTGGTATATGTCTAGAAAATCATTCATTTCATTCAGGTTTTCTAGTTTTGTTGAGTATAGAATTTTGTAGTAGGATCTGATTGGTTTTTTGAAATGTCTTAGTTTCCGACATTACCCAATTCTTTTCTTTCTATGAAGCCACAGTTACACTGATACCTAAACTACAAAAAGACCCAACAAAGAGAACTACAGACCAATTTCTTTTATGAATATCAGTGTAAAAATACTCAATAAAATTCTTGCAAACCAAATCAAAGAACACATCAAAATGATCACCCAACAAGTGATCATTTCATCCCAGGGATGCAGGGGTGGTTCAATATATGGACATCCATCAATGTAATTCAATATATAAACAAACTCAAAGGCAAAAACAAACAAACAAACAAACAAAAAACCAAAAAACCAAACAAACAAAAAACCCAAAAAACAACAACAAAAAAAACAAAAAACAAACAAACAAACAAAAAAACAAAAACAAAAACAAAAAACAAAAAAACAAAAAACAAAAAACACATGATCATGTTGTGGATGACTCTGTGCTGCCTGCATTTTGATGTTAATTTCTGCTCTTCTGGGAAAGACTGCAGATAAAGAGTGAGTCATGTATTCACATGACTTCTTGTAAACTGATCTGCTATGAATAAAGGAGCCAATCACTGGGTGAGTAGGAGAGACTTCTGGGTTGGATAGGTGAAGAGAGGAGGAGGAGGAGGAGAGAGAGAAGGTCCTTTTGGATGGGGTGAGCACATTAACAAGATGTAGTGGTAGAGTTTCCTGGTATCGTGGTGGATTTGAAAGGATCCACCACTGGAGGATTAGATTTAATAAGGCTTACAAGATTAGGTTTTAGTTGTTGTGCCCAGAGATTGAGTGACTATTGTTCCTAAACTCTGTGTGGTGTTTTGCCTTTCACTGCAACTTGACTGAGTTCAAGAGACAAAGATATGGCAGCAAAGCCTAGGTTTGCATGATGTACACTTCAAAGGCAGTAGGGGGTTTGAAGCATGGGAATGGCATGGTAGTTATCTACCGGTGGGAACTTAGAAAGCTGGATGGTGAGATTCTTGAGCTCAGGAACTCTGGTCGGTGTTGAGTATTGGAGCTGGAACTTGGATGGTGGCTAAGCTGGGAGCTAGCCACACTAGTCATTTCTAATAGCTCCCACTACATGATCATTTCATTAGATGCAGAAAAAGCCTTTGACACAATACAACACCTATTCATGTTAAAAGTATTGGAGAGATGAGGAATTCAAGATGCATACCTAAATATAATAAAAGCAATATACAGCAAAACAATAGCCAACATCAAACTAAATGGGGGAAACTTGAAGTAATTCCATTAAAATCAGGGACTAGACAAGGCTGCCAACTCTCTCCCTAACTATTCAAAATAGTACTTAAAATACTAGCCACAGCAATTAGACAGCAAATAGAGATCAAAGGCACAGAAATTGGGAAGGAGGAAGCCGATTTATCACTATTTGTAGATGATGTGATAGTATACATAAGTGATCCCAAAAATTGTACTAGAGAACTCCTACAACTGATAAACAACTTCAGCAAAGTGGCTGGATATAAAATTACTCAAACAAATCAATACCTTTCCTCTACTCAAAGGATAAAAAGGATGAGAAAGAAATTAGGGAAAAAACAGCCTTCACAATAGTCACAAATAATACAAAATACCTTTGTGTGATTCTAAACAAAGAAGTAAAAGATAACTATGGCAAGAACTTTAAGTCTCTGAAGAAAGAAATTAAAGAAGATCTCAGAAGATGGAAAGGTCTCCCATGCTCATGAATTGGCAGGATCAATATAGTAAAAATGGCCATCTTACTAAAAGCAATTTACAGATTCATTACAATCCCCATCAAAAATTCCAACTCAATTCTTCACAGACTTAAAAGAAGCAATTCTCAAATTCATTTGGAATAACAAAAACCTAGAATAGCAAAACTAATCTCAACAATAAAAAAACTTCTGGAGGAATCACCATCCCTGACCTCAAGCTGTACTATAGAGCAAAAGTGATAAAAAAAAAATCCCTGTATGGTATTGGTACAGAAACAGGCAAATAGATCAATGCAATAGAATTTTGAAGAGCTAGAAATAAACCTGCACATCTATGATCACTTGATCTTTGAAACAGAAGCTAAAACCATTAAGTGGAAAAAAGATAGCATTTTCAACAAGTGGTGCTGGTTCAACTGGCCATCTGCAGGTAGAAGAGGCAAATTGATCCCTATCTATCTCCTTGCACAAAGCTCAAGTCCAAGTAGATCAAGGACCTCCACATAAAACCAGATACTCTGAATCTAATAGAAGAAAAAGTGGGGAACAGCCTCAAATACTTGGGCACAGGGGAAACCTCCCAAAGAGAACACCAGTGGCTTATGATTTAAGAGCAACAATCAACAAATGGGACCTCATAAAACTGCAAAGCTTCTGTAAAGCAGAAAACACTGTCAATAGGACAAAATGTCAACCCACAGATTGGTAAAAGGTATTTACCAACCCTACATCCAATAGAGAACTAATATCCAAAATATACAAAGAACTCAAGAAATTAGACTCCAGACAACCAAATAACCCTATTAAAAATGGAGTACAGAGCTAAATAGAGAATTTTCAACTGAGGAATACTGAATGACTGAGAAATACTTAGAGAAATATTCAACATCCTTAGTCACCAGGAAAATGCAAATCAAAACAATCCTGAGATTCCTCCTCACACCAGTCAGAATGGCTAAGATCAAAAAACACAGGTGACAGCAAGTGTTGGTGAGAATGTGGAGAAATAGGAACAGTTATCCATTGTTGGTAGAATTTCAAGCTGGTTCAACCACTCTGGAAGTCAGTCTGGAAGTTCTTCAGACAATTGGATATAGTACTACCTGAGCACTCAGCTATACTACTCCTGGGCATATACTCAAAAGATGTTCCAGCATATAACAAAGACGCATGCTCCACTATGTTTGTAGCAGCCTTATTTATAGTAGCCAGAAGCTGGAAGCATTCTAGATGTCCCTCAACAGAAGAGTGGATACAGAAAATGTTGTACATATACACACTGGAGTATTAAGCAGGGATTAAAAACAATGACTTCATGAAATTTACAGACAAATGGATGGAACTAAAAAATATCATCCTGAGTAAGGTAACCTATACGCCAAAGGACACACATGGTATGTACTCACCAATAAGTGGATACTAACCCAAAAGCTCACAATGCATATGATACAGCCTACAGTCCATCTGGAGCATAGAAGAAAGGAAGATCAGGGAGTGGATGCATCAGTCTTGCATTGAGGGGGCAACAGGATGATTGTGAGAGATGGAAGAAGAGGACAAGGGTGAGAGAAAGGAGGAGGAGGAAGAAATAAGTGTGACAGTATCAGAATCTGGAGGAGATGTGAGAAAGGTACAGGGCATCAGAAAATAGAATATAAATAGGTAGCTTGGGGAGGGGGATGAGGAACTTGGGATAGTCATTGGTGTGTCCCAGACACTAGAGAAACGTGAGACTCCCTGCACCCAATGGAATTGACTTTAGCTGTAATGAACAGAGAAGGAGATAAAACATGTGGAGACCACTTCCAGTAGATAGACACCACTCCTGTCTGAGGAATGGAACCACCTACCCATCTCAAAATTTTGTTTTGTTTTTTAAGCCAGAAATGTTTCTGTCCAAAGGAAAAACAGAGAGAAAAAATGGAACAGAGACTGAAGAAATGACCAACAGGGGAATGGCTTCACCTGGGTGTACATCATGCAGTTACCAAACCCAACACTGTTGCCATGGTCAAGAGGCACTTGTGGAAAGGAACCAAGTGTGGCAATTTCCTGGAGAGGTCCAACCAGCAACTGATCGTTTTAGAAATTTTTTTTTTTTAAAAAACTGTCTTGAGGTAGATTGATTCCCAATTTTCAGAGCAACCACAGGATTGATTTTCTTAGTTGCCATGTAAGTTTATCCTACCATCAGCAACAAACAAGTGTTCCCTTTCTCCATGTTTTTTGCCAACATGAAATGACACTTGTGTTATTGATCTTAGCCATTCTGAAATGCATAAGATAGAATCTAACAGTTTTGATTCAGTTGAGCTGGCAGAAGGACAGAAGGAGTGCCACCCCATTGGAAGAAAAACGTAGGCTGACCTGACCACCTAGTTTTCCCAGAGACTAGACCACCAAACAAGGAGTTTACCTAAAGGGATCCTTGGCTTGAGAATATATGTAGCAGGATGGCCTTGCCGGGTAGCAACTAGAAGAGTGGCCCTTGGTCCTGGGGAAGTTTGATACCCAAGAGTAGGGGAATGCTGGAGCAATTGGGTGGGAGATTGTGGGTGGGTGGGGGATCACTCTCATAAAGGCAAAAGGGATGGAGTAGGGCAGATGTCTGATGGGGAGATGACAGTGATGGGGTAACCAGGAAGTGGAATATCAAGGAATGGAGGGGTGGAGGAATTAACAGGGAAGTGGGATATCATTTGAGATGTAAACAAATGGAATGATTAATAATTTTTTAAAAGGTTAAAGTATATAAAAAAGATTATAAGAAGAGATTAAAATCAGTGTCTGACTCAAAATTATTACAATCTTTTTGCTGATATTTATTTCTACCTAATATAGTATCAGCAGAAAAATCACTTGTCTTTTTCTATATAGCAGACATACCACCTTTGACATTTGTGTGGATCATTTTTTAACTTTCATCACTTTCTATAACAAAATCATCTTTGAATTAACTGGTGATAATGATGGTTTTTTGATTCACTTCTCATCTTAAAATGTAAATAAAATGCTGCTCATTTAAAAATCATACTTCAATTCAGCCTAAGAGTTAAACTTCCATACAAACTAAGTTTTTACATACCAAAGAATTGAAATCTAATTTTATTGTCTTCATTTTATTTACATAAATTATAAACAGAACGCTGATTATAATATGTGAGAGAATTTCTTCATCTTGATATTTTCTTCATCTTGAAAATAATTATATCTATCTAGCAACTACTTGTTTATTACCTATAGTGATTCATTAATTTTCAATTATTGTAACAGATATGCACTTAGACATAAAAGAAATAGAATCAAGGACTGTTTGAAAATACTTCCAAAATAATTTGGTTGTGAATGTAGATTTCTGAGTCTATGCATGCTAGGAATGTTCCATATAAACTCTAACAATATGGCACATGGTTTAAATTAAAAACAAATGAAAAATTAGGTTATACACTATGTAACAATATTACATAAGTTAATTATTTAAAATGATTGTTTTTGAAATTTAAAAAAAAAAACTGTCTTGAGGTAGATTGATTCCCAATTTTCAGAGCAACCACAGGATTGATTTTCTTAGTTGCCATGTAAGTTTATCCTACCACCAGCAACAAACAAGTGTTCCCTTGCTCCATTTTTTTTGCCAACATGAAATGACACTTGTGTTATTGATCTTAGTCATTCTGAAATGCATAAGATAGAATCTAACAGTTTTGATTCACATTTCTATGACAACAAAGGTTGTTGAATATTGCTTTAAATAGTTCTCAAACATTTGAGTTTCCTCTATGGATAATTCTCTGGTTTTATCTGTAACCCATTTTTAAGTTGTATTATATACTACTTACTTATGTCTAATTTATTGATTTCTTTGCATATTTTGGATACTAGTTCTCTATTAAATTTGGAGTTGGTTAAAATCTTTTTTACAATCTGTAGGCTACACTTTTGTCCTACCGAGAGTGCCCTTTGCTTTACAGAGGTTTTTCAGTTTCATGAGGTTCTGTTTATTAATTGTTAATTTTAGTGCCTTTACTATTGGTGTTCTCTTCAAAAAGCCTTTTCCTTTGCTAATGTGTTTAAGGCTATTTCACACTTTCACCTTCCTATCAAGTTCAGTGTTTGATTTCATGATAAGGCCTCTGTGTAGTGAGATTTTTTTTTTTGTTTCTTTAAAAACACAGAAATGTTAAGGGAATATGTTTTTGTTTCAATCCTAAGTGTGAGATATGGGATTGCTTTAGATTTTCTACAGCAGCAAACTATGATTTGTCTCGTGCTCTGTCAGGGGTGCTATTTTACAACCTCAGATCATTTCTGCAAGTGTCTAATAATTGGAATTCTGGAGACTCCTGAGAAGGTATATAAGTGCCAAAGTCCTGAGAGAGATGCAGCTGCTGCTGTTACTCCTTTCTCATCGTCCTCCTTCTTCTCATCTTCCTCCTACTCTTCCTCATCCTCATCCTTCATCTCCTTCTCTGGCTCCTGCTATTACTATTTGCTGAATGCTGGTTGGATGTAGTTGGTTGTTCATTGTGCAGTAGAAGAAACATTATCCTGACAATGAAGGTTACATTGTTCCAAGGTACTCAAGACCCGTAATCAGCAGGAGGTAGTCTAAAGATATGTCCATGATTCCTTTCTCTTCTAACCTTGTTTCTCTTTTACTTAGTGTTGGGAGATTTGTAAGAGATAGGGGTATAGTAGAATGGAAGCGAGTTTGAAAAAAAGGAACCTATAAAATAGCCAGAACTCTGGCTATAAAAAAGGGATAAGGATGGACTATGGTTAGAAGGAGGTAGGAAAAAGGAAACAATGAAGTAATCAAAAGTTTTGCTATATATGGCAACCACCATGGGGGTTTTAAAAGAAAGATGGTACGGTTATTCTGTTTCAAGTCATCAGCAGAAAGTTTATTGGGGCTGCTACTGCTGGGCTATCTCCCACTTTGCTTCCAGATAGAATTTTCTGCTTTTGTTTTTTTTTTCTTTTCTTCTTCTCATATTTTGTTTCAATAAAGATTGGGAGAATAGCTGAACAGGTGGAAAATTTTAAAATGGAAATGGAAGGATGTGAGAGATGGGGGGGGGAAGGCTTAAATGAGAAAACCAAAATGGTCAATCTATTCTCTCATTTCTGAAAGAGTTGCAGAGTTGGCTGTGGAACATAAAAGGTTGTGGGTAGAAATGGAAGCATTGGGAAAATAGTAGTTTCAGAAAAGGCAGAATTAAAAGGCTCAGACCTGGTGATTGAACAAGAGAGCGGAAGCTTCCCCCAAGAAGAAAGAGTGAAACAAACTGTTCTAGAAGGACAAAGTTAGTTGTGCATCTGGGAGGAGGGGAGGGCTGTGCAGGACAATAAAGAATGAAGAAAAGCTAAAATAGTTCATTTTGAGAGAAAGTGCTAATCTTGAACCAATTGCTTTGCAAGAGATAGAGATAGAGATTACAAAATTTCTAGCACATGCCTGCTAATGGTGAAGATCAAGATCATGAGGAGATAGGATGGCATCTGACAGAAATGTTAGATCTAAGTCTTTATAAAAAGGTCAGGGTTTCCTATGGAATACATTCACCTTATATACAACAAATTCTCAGTAACTGGGCTACCCAAAATAGAATTATTCCCCAAGACTGCAAGAGGTTTGTAACAGCTGTGCTAGAGGGCAGTCAGAAGTTACAATGGTTAACATTGTGGAAGGAAGAAGGAATGAATATTGAACAATGAAATAGAACAAGGGTAACGTATATTGTCAAAGATCAGTTGCTGGATGAAAGGCAACACTCTTACCTACCAAAGTAGATTTAATCTGGTGATGATATTATACAACAATGATATTATTGTATATTATTCAATTATTGATATTATTGTATATTATTGATGGTATTATTCAACTTTAAGAGCTTGGAACAAAGTTGAGTAGCCTAGAAAAGGGTCCACTTAAATCAGTCAAATTCTCAGGAAATAGAACATAGTATTTCCTGATGACCCAGCTATACCACTACTGGGTATATACCCCCAAATTCTCCAATATATAACCAGAACACATGCTCCACTATGTTCATATTGGCCTTATTTATAATAGCCTGGAGCTGGAAAGAACCCAGATGTCCTTCAACAGAGGAATGGATCTAGACAATGTGGTACATTATTACACAATGGAGTGCTATTCTGTTATTAAATAATGACGTCATGAAATTCTTAGGCAAATGGATGGAACAAGAAAACATAATCCTGAGTGAGGTAACCCAGTCACAAAACAACATACATGGTATGCACTCACTAATAAGTGAATATTATCCCAGATGCTTGGAATATCCAAGATACAATTCACAAACCACATGAAGCTCAAGAAAAAGGAAGATCAAAGTATGGGTATTTCGGTCCTTCTTAGAAGGGGGATCAAAATACTCACAGAAGCAAATATAAAAGCAAAGTGTGGAGCAGAGACTGAAGGAAAGGCCATCCAGAGACTGCCCCACTTGGGAATCCATCCCATATACAGTCACCAAACACAGACACTATTGTGGATGCCAAGAAGTTCATACTGACAGAAGCATGATATAACTATCTCCTGAGAGGCTCTGCCAGAGCCTGACAAATATAGAGGTGGATTCTCATAGCCAACCATTGGACTGAGCACAGGGTCCCCAATGGAGAAGTTAGAGAAAGGACTGAAGGAGCTGAAGGGGTTTGCAACTATAGGAAAAACAACAATATCAACCAAACAGAGCTCCCCACCCAGAGCTCCTAGGTACTGAGCCTCAAACCAGGGAGTACACATGGAAGGACCCATGGCTTCAGCTACATATGTAGCAGAGGATAGCCTTATCAGGCATCAATGGGAGAAAACACCCTTGGTATTGTGAAGGCTGGATGTCACAGTGTAGGAGAATTTGACAGCAGGAGGCAGGAGTGAGTGGGTGGGTGGGGGAATAACCTTGTGAAGGCAGGGTAAGGGGGGATGGGATAAGGGGTTTCTGGGGAAAACAGAAAAGGGGGTAACATTTGAAATGTAAATATTAAAATATCTAATTAAAAATAAATAACAAAAAAAATTATACAGGGCTCTGGACTTTTTGAAAAGATTGGTCTCAGCTGTGAACAAAGCAGTATCAGACCTTGACTTATGGATGGTGCTTATAGAGACCACTGAATCTGAGAATGTTAATAATGAGTATCATGCTAACATCATAGAACAAGCTATTGCTAAGGATCTCTGACATCAAAACCCCTAGTGTTTCAATTGTGGAAAATCTGGTCATTTGCAAAGAAACTGTAACTAAACCCTTAAACCTCTCCAATTTTAAAACTGTGAGTATGGTACTATCTGCCAGAAAAGTGAACAAGCCATTTTTAGCATCATTTTTTTTTTTTTTAGAATATAAATGAGAAAATATGCCCAGACTTCTCTGGGTGCGCAGGCATTGTGATGAGGGACTAATGAGTATAGGTTCAAGATAGAAGGCAATTTCTTGCTATCTTTTAATGAAATGGGGGGTTGGCAGCTAAAGGTCCTGCAGCAAAATATGTAAGCTATTCCCATCTTGTCAGCCAGGAAAATAAGAACAAACACAAAACAAAACAGAACAAACAAACAAACAAAAACAAAGTATTGTTATAGGGGGTGGGTTTGGGGTGGGGGCAGGTGTAATGCTGAAATACCAATGGCCTTCCTCGTAAAAGGATTCACTGACAACCATGTATAAAAGAACAATACCCCTTAACTATGGAAAATTACAGGCCTGTGAGAAACTGGTGTAAGTGCAGCTGGAGGCTCAAGATATAAAATAATCTACCAGCCCACAGAATACCGCTTTGTTTGTTATTAAAAAGAAATCAAAAAATTGGAGGCTGTTAATAGATTTAAGAGTGGTAAATAGAATAATTCAGCCAGTGAGTACATCTCATTCTGTAATTCTTTTATCTTCTTTACATAGGCTATGTCATGGCCTATGATAGTAATTGATTCAAAAGGCTGCTTTTTCACAGTCCCCTTGCATGAACAGGATAAGAAAATGTCTGCTGTCACATTACCAACTTAAAATATGATGAGTCAATAATAAGATATCATTAGAAAGCTTTTCCACAGAGAGTGTTAAATAGTTCTATTTTATGCTAATATTTTGTGCACCAACTGCTAGAAACAATTTGTAGGCAACTTCCTCAATTCATTATTTATCATTACATGGATGATATTTTATTCGTTGGTGTTGACACAGATATTTTAGAAAAAAAATATAAAGAATCACAAATAATTCTGCCATGGTAGGTGTGATAGACTGTTCCTAAAAAAAAAATACAGAACTGAGACTCTATTAACTATTTGGGTTATAAAATAAGTCAACAGAAAATTCAGCCACAAAATGTACAGATCAGAAGAGATCAGTTGCAAACTCTTAATTATTTTTAACAATTAATAGATTTTAATTGGATATGGCCTACCACTGAATTAAGTACTCAAGAGTTAAGCAATTTGCTTCAGCATCACAAAGATATTTAGACTTAAACAGTCCAAGATAGTTAACAGCTGAAGCAAAGAGAGAGAGAGAGAGAGAGACAGAGAGAGAGAGAGAGAGAGAGAGAGAGAGAGAGAGAGAGAGAGAGCTAACTCTGGCAGAACCAAGACTGTAAGATGTTTATGTAGATTTCATAGATCCAAAACTTGATTTTATTTTGATTATTTTGCTTTCAACTCATTCTCCTACTGTGTTCATCAGGTAAAGGAAAGATAGTCTTATAGAATGATTTTGCATAAAAATAACATAGAAAATTAAAAATCTATATAAAATGATTTCTGATTTAATCAAAAAGGTAGAGTAAGACTTCATCAATAGATGGAAACTGATCTGTCCAAAATTGTAGTGCCATTTTTTAATGTTGAGATTATGTCATTGTAGTTAATCAGTGAAGATTGGCTAAGAGCTTGCATTTGAGAGAAATTAACAACAAATATCATAAAACAAGCATCTTCAGTTTAGAAAAAGAACTAATTGGAGTCTCTTATATATTGTAAAAAGAACACAAATTCCTGAAGCATCTACATCTTATGCTGATGCAAAGAAATTGTGAATGGGAGAATATAAGTCGGACAAAATTAAGGAAAGTAATTAAAAATCTATATACTTTGGTTCAAAAATCAGAGTTATATGCAATTCTTATGCTGTTATTAGATTTTCCTGAGTCTCTTAATAAAATTATTTATTCAATATGCACAAAGTTATTTTGCATATAGAATCTGCTGAATTTATTGAGAATAGTTCAGAATTAACTTTGTTATTTATATAACTGCAACAGGCAATCAGAAATAGAAGCTCTCCATTATATATTACTCATATTGAGTCTCATATAGGCTTTACAGGTTCATTGGCACAAGGAAATGAAGAACAGTATGCTAACAATGAGGGTTTAAAGAGAAAAAAAAACATTTCTATCACTTGGCAATAAGCCAAGGAAATTATAAAACACATATCTACTTGTTCTTTGTATAACCAAACTTCATTACTCACTAAAAGTAACCCTAGGTGTATCAAAAGAAATAAAACCTGGCAAATGGATGTGTTTCATTTTGCAGAATTTGGAAATTAATTGTTCAAAGTTCTGAAAAGGTTGATTCTATAATTAAATATTTATGGGAAGTAATGGCTATTATGGGGATGCCCATCCAAATTAAGACTGACACTTCCTTCACATATGTTTCCATTAAGATGAAGCAATTCTTTGCATATTATAATATAAAGCACATTACAGGTATACCACACAACTCTACAAGACCAGCCATCATAGAAAGTTCTAATCACACTAAAGTAGAAATGTATATAAAGTGAAATGGAAAAATAAAATACCTCAGGGATAGACTAAATAGAGAATTGTTAACTTTAAATTTTCTGAACGTTATTTAAAGAAGAACAACAGCAGTTGAGAAATACTGGGTTATAGGAAAAATAATACTGTGGCATTAAATCAAGCTATATAGTTTAAGGATATGTTAACATAAGAATGGAAGCCTTTAAAAGTTTTGTATTGAGGAATCAGGTTTGTTTTTGTTTCCACAGAAAATAAAAAACTATTGATATCAAAACGATACCTAATAAAGGTCAGATTTGAGCAAGAGAGGTCTCCAGAAAACCTTAGCCACTGATATGCAAGTGCTTAGTTCATGGAAAATGTCTCTATAATTCTGTTCTAAACACAGCACAATTAATTGCTTATAAGGGAAAGGAAAAATGTAGTGAGAATGCTATGGGAATATGTTTTTGTTTTAATCCAAGTTTTATTAAATTCCAGATGTGGAGCTACTTCAGCTTGTCCATAGCAGCAGACTGTGATTTGCCAGGTGCTCTAACAGTGACATGATTTTGCCAGCTGCAGATACTTTGTACAAGTATACGTTTAGAAATCTGGGTACTCTTGAGAGGGTATATAAATGACAGAGTCTTGAGAGGGGTACAGTTGCTATTTAATTCCTTCTTCCTCCTCCCCCTGCTGTTGTTTTGTGCTGCTGTTATTTGCTGGTTGCTGTTTGCTAAGTAGAAGAAATTAGATACCATGATGTTGAAGATAAAACTTGTCCAATGAACTCAATGCTTCTAATCAGCAGATAGTCTAATGATGTCAGTGCACACATTCCCTTAAGTGCATCTTCTCTGACTAAACCCAGACCCAGCAGTCCTCTGCTGTATATATGTTGGTGACCTCATATCAGCTGGTATATGCTGCCTGGTTGGTGGTCCAGTGTTTGAGAGACCATAGGCGTCCAGGTTAATTGAGACTGCTGGTCCTCCTACAGAGTTGTCCTCTTCAGTTTCTTTCAGCTTTTCTCTAATTCAACCACAGGGGTCAGTAGCTTCTAGTCACTGGTTGGGTGTAAATATCTGCATCTGACTGTTGAAAAGTGAGTTCCTTAATTGGAAACATATCTTCTCTTAAAGTATAGTAATATACAATTAAATTATTGTCTTTGAGTTATGCTTTTTATCATCTACAAAGCTTCCAAAAATACACTTGACTCACTTCAAATATATACACAAATTAGACAATTATTTAAACAATAATACAGCTGTGTAAAAAGAAACAAACTTTAAAGATGCACTTCTATTGGTTCCTTAACACTGACCTTTCAGACTAAGTCATTTAACTTTAGAATATACAGACCACATGGACATAGAGAACATAATGTATTTTGATTGATGCTGTTCATGAGTAATCTTCAAAGGGAATGAAAAGAAGCTAGTAGATTAGATGTAGTAATATTCAGAGAAACAGGAAACAGATTTATTTTCATATATTTTCTAGAAAAAACATAATTGAGTTTGAATGGATATATTCTTTGTCTACATGAATATAGTTGTTATAAAATTCTTGATAAACTTTTCAGCACTATTGTACAAGGATGGGATTCAGAGGAAGAGGTGAAGTTAAATAAACTGACAATGAAGAGTAATAAGCCTTAGAATTGTTCTAAAATATAGTTTCCTCACAACAGAAAGCCATGATGCCTGTGGCTAGAAAATAGAATTATTGAACAACATCATGAGTTACCAGCTGAGGCTTAAAAAAATGCCCACTTGTGACATCTCGGCTCTAAAACAATGACACTCAGAGCAAATAACTGTCCATGTGAGTGCAGATGGATACTATCATAGAATGAAGAGCCAGGCTGCCAAGAACTAGGTGGTCTCATGAGATCCTCAGCTCATAGCCTGTGCTTTTGTAGACACCACAGGTCTACCATTATACCAAGCAGGGGAGAATGACCAGTAAATTTCAGAGTTAATCATATAACCTTCTGGGAAAGGATTATATGATTATGTGCAAGTGCCCTCACAGGAAGGAGTATCAGAGGTCATTTTGTGCTCCTTGTGTAAATTGCTACAATTCTTATTCCTTCTTAGAGAGTCATTTCAGGCTTATGTAGAATTTTTTTGAACATCAGATTTATAAATGACAGAATTTTTCTTTTATTTTGTTTTAGTTAGGCAAGGCTAGTGTTAAAAGAGATCTTTCTTTCTTAACTTGTCTTCCCTAGAGCTGATATTTCAGACAAGTACCATCATACTTGGTATCCCAGAAGTTTCCTGCTTATGCTTCACATGCTTAAAATTTAAAACAAGCACATACTGTTTTTTTTTTAAATTTAAGAATCCTTTTCTACTATTTTCATGGTTAATTCACTTTCAGTTTCTTAAGAAAACTGGGGCTATGCTTTTGGAAACCTGTTATGAATCTTGAAACTTCAATATATACATTAACTACAAAAATCCTTTGTATAATACATGTGAACTTAATGGAGGAATGACCTACAATTTTTTAAATAATATACTTAAGTTTTATAGATTATCATAATTAGGCAATATTATCAACTGTCAGTATAAAATTTTACTAAACAAAAAATTTATAAATTTTGCGTAGTATATTCTAATTAGGACTTTTCCTACTTATGTAACTTCATTAGAAAAAAATCTACAAATCAACGTCATTTTGTTTTAATGTTGATTAGCATATGAGTAGTTTCCCAGTTTGATATAATTTCAAAGAGCAGTGATAGTAGTAGGTCCATTTTTGGAGCCCACTTCCATGACACAACTACCATTCTATGACTAGTAAATAAAAACCTTAGGAATCTATTGATTTTGAAGACCATTGGCTTTGACCAACCCAAATCTAAGACTGTCATCAGAGCACAGTAAGCTTACAGAAATCTCCACCTTTTGATTTATCCACCAATGTACTTTAAAACTGTGTTCATTAATGACTTTCTTCATTTTCTAAAACTATAAAAACTTCATGAAACTGCTTCCCCATTGGAACCTGGAGAACATTAGAAGTAACTTAAATCTCCTCCTAAATAATAGTCACTCAAAAATTGCTCCAGAATAAACTATCCCATATTTCTTTTAAGTTGAGACTGTATTTCTTATGTTAGCATATCTTAGAGGAAAATGAGTAGCTATTATGATATTCCTATGTTTTAAAACATGTCATATTCACCATTCAATTTAAAAAAATAAATAATAGGTCAACACTGAACCCAACATTTTCATTAGGGCACACTGGTATTTTAAAATAACTTAGAAATTATTAGGAGTAGTGTGAGATAAAGTCCGAGACTTTTATTTTACATCTAATTACAAAATTTAGACTGTTTCTTCTTCATTAGCTATATTATTTGAATGAATAAAAATGCTTTAACTTTCAAGGACACTGGAAATATGCCTACAAATAAAAGTGGCAAATAAGTCAGTTACAATTACATTACTTTTCACATAAATATAGATATGCACTGTGTTTAAAAATAATATAACATTATTTTTGTTATTCAATTAATTGTTTTATTATTACAATCATATTTTTTAGGTTGCCCCATGTAATAAATGTAAAACAATGAGTTTTGATGGTTTCAAGAGCATTTCCCATCAATTGCTTCCTGCAGAATAAAAAACAAGATAATAGAAGATTATAAGAGCTAATTTACTTCTGGCAGGTTTTATTTCAGCTACACAGCTTATAAAACCACAGGGGAATATATAGATATTCTATTTGTGTCTGAATTACTAAATAATGGAATACCACATAGAAGTAAAGCTACATTTTAGGTAGATGAATCAATAAAATATAGATTTTTGTATTGGAGTATATCATTTCTGTAATGTTGCTTTTGGTTATTCCACAATGATTAAATTTAACAATTTCAAAGCAGTACAGTTTAATGTATTATCAGAAAATAAGTTCTGTGGATTTTGATTTGGTAAAATACACCACTGGCTTTTATATTTAACTACTATGCTTAATCCTTTCACTATTTTCATTTATCTATGCATAAATGGGCTTCAGAATGCTGGGAGTCTAACACCAAAGAAGGAAAAAACTTCACAGTCTTTCCTTCTGCTTTGTGAACTGACCACCTAGTGTTTTCGATATTTCTATTAAATTAAAATTGTAAATCCTTGATTAAATATTATGTAGGAATGCTATTATCTAATTTAGTCTTGCTAAGTGTGTGTGTGTGTGTGTGTGTGTGTGTGTGTGTGCGCGTGGTGGGGGGAAGGAGTCTTCAAACCAAATAGTAGCCTGCTTAAAATGTCATTTCATGTTTTAATTTCTAAGTACCGGGTTTTAAGTTCCCAAATTAGTCACAAAACACATATATTATATATGCTTATGAAATATTTCTAACTTCTTATTCAAAGAGGGATCTTCATGTGAACTTTTAAAATTGTAGGCATTTGACTCAACTCCTATTGAGCTTCTCAGTACTGTTCACATTCGTAGCATTTCTACGTCCTCATTAATAGTCGTCTTCCATTCATGCTCTCAGTTAACCTTTATAGTTTCTTTAATGCATAAAACATTGCACTTTCTACAACTTGCATTTTTATCTTAGTAATAACATTTTTCATCTCCATCTTTTGATGTCAAATCTAATTATTTTAAGATTACTCTCATCTTCTTGTCATAAAACTACTGTTTTAGAGAATTTCTTTTCATTAAACTGGAAAATTTACCTTATTATTTTTTTATTGCTCAACATCAGTTGTATGCTCTGACCTCATTTCTCCTTGTAAACATTCCTGTCATCTTCAAACTGTAGCCAAATGATTCTACAAATATCACTAGGTGATTTTTTATTTCATCAAACTAGACTTTTATCATAAATATGCATGCATATACATGCAGAATTTTTCATATAATTGTACAAAAATATAAAATAATATAATATTCAAGTTGTTTTATATATATATATATACATATATATATATATATGTATATATATATATATGTGTGTGTGTGTGTGTGTGTGCAGTGTACTAAAACCTTGAGTTAGAGTATTGCCTAGTGTAATTTTTATTTTAGTGTAAATGTTATTCAAACACTATAATTAGCTATATTTTGTATACAAGAAAACTCTTTATATCATTTTATTTATTTATTTATTTATTTATTTATTTATTTATTTATTTATATCATGTATGCCATCTCATTAGCTACATTACTTTTGTTTCCTTATGATATCTATCTTCTCTCTTGGCATCCTACTTAAAATTGTCCCATAATCCCCCCTCAAATACTAATGAGAGTATATTTTTTCAAATCTTAGAAGCACATTTTTAATCTCACATTCTTCACACGTGTACTCAATTATTTCAGAATTTAAGAATCTTAAGCAAAATCCACTCTACAATTGCCTCTTATTAGCTTGATCTAGGACTTTATCATTTCAAAAGTATAAGTCACTGACAAGATATCTATTTATTCAGATATTTATATTACAGTATCAAGCATTGGGTCGACTGCTTTTGAAAGGCTAGACAAACTTTTACTAAGTTAATTCTGAGATCTCAATTACATTTGTTTTTCTCTTTTTCAAAAATGTTTTTCTTTTAATTAGACACTAAATTTAAAAAGACATTTTGTCTTTCAATATTGTGTTAATGAAGGAAAGAAATCTCCATTATATATTTTGGGGAAAAAAAACCAAATAGGAAGTAATTTAAAATGTTTTTTTTTTCTTTAACTCCTTGATAAAAGTAAGTTTATAAAGGTCTTTTAAACCTTTATAAACTTACTTTTATTGGCTAAATTACTTTTATTGGCTAAAAGTTACTAATTGGCTCATTAGCATGCTGTACCTTTGAATCTGGTCATCAATTACAACACCCAGGTCTATAATAGGCTTCACTGGTTTCAAGGGAAGTGGTTTTCTTTGGTGGACTGGTCATGCTAAATACTCTAGAATATCCATATATGCCTAGACTCTTTTCTTTCTTCTGGCTTGGAAGGGCTATCTCTGTCATCTTTGAGCCTTCTCCTCCTTTGGATCAGGCAGAATTCATAGTGAATTGTTATCTTTCTTGAATTCCAGACAACTTCAGTGTAGGTTCCATTCTATATGAGAAAGCAATGGGAGCACGGTTGCTAAATTGTCTAATATATTATATTTAAGAATGCCATAACTTCCTAAACTGTTTTCCAATGTATCTGTAAAATATTATACTTTGAGCATCAAGTAAGAGAAGTCCTTGTGACTCGATATGTTCACCTCAACACTTGGTGTTGTCAGTTTTCTGGATTTTAGCCATTCTGATAGGAACCACTGCCGTTTATAGACCTACATGTAGACATTATCTGGGAGGTATGGTAACTGGGCAGCCAATACAGAAGAGCTTTATAAGAACAATATGCTGGAAAACTGTAGCTACCCTAATGTCAGGGTGTATAAACACACTAAATCTGATATCATCAATGAGCTAGAAAGAGGAGAACTAGAGATGTGTAGTACAGGTTTCTCACCATGGGGCTTTAGCTGCTGAACCATCTATACCACAAACACTATAGAAAGGTTACATAAAAAAAAAATCTACCCTTCCTTGAAGATAGAGCACAAAATTTGTATTGAGTTTATACATGTCTTAGCTTTAACATTGTAAAATTGGAGGGAAAAGAAATTGAGACTAAAAGAAAAGGAAAGACAGAAAAGCAAAGCAGATGGACTTTTGTTTCTATACTAGGAAGTGTTTAAACAACATAGCAGTTTAGAACATAACTCATTCTTGAAAAAAGATAAGACTTGGAGGTAAAGGCACTGGGTGATGTATACAACTCCAACTGCATAAAGGTCTGCATAGCAGAGCAACAAATACAAGAAACTCCTACACCCAGAGACTCAGCAGACAAGTCACTTACCACAGTTATAAAAACTTTCTAGCTCACGGTGGCGTAACTCCAACTCCTGTGCAGACCCAGTCAGCTTCTCATCCATATTTAGCATCCCTACTTCTCATCCTTGTCCACTGGACATCTCCATGTCAATTTCTGTGGTTTATCAACACATGTTTCTATTTTATTTTTATGTTTTTGAGATTATACTACAGTTACAATGTTTTTGCCTTTCCATCTCTTCCTCCAAAGTATTCCATGTAGACCCCACAAAGTGTTCTCTCTCAAATTTATTCAGCATGCCTTCCTTTCCTGTAGTTCGTTGTCTATGTTTGGGCCTGTCAGTTCTCTCTCTGACCGGCAGACAGGAACAAAACAAAACAAGTCAGAGTTCTTCTCAACGCAGTTTATTCAGGATCCTTTACAATCTCCTCTCTGGAGGCCCTCTCTCTCCAGCTCCCTAACGGCTGTCCTTTTATACCCCTGCCAGTCCCAATCAGCACCTGCCTCTTGGGCATGCCTCATTGGTGCACCTCAAACAGCCTGATTCTCGTGGCAGTGAGTCTGTGTAGTAGTTCTGTGGTTGTGGCTTAGTTAGGGAAAGGCGGGCAGCTCGCAAACTGCCAAGAAGCGGCACCATTCACAAGATTTGACAGGTGCCATTCATAAGATTTGGCCCAGGCACCATTTTAGCTGGCTGTGCTGCCGCATCCGCTCCTCACATGGGCCTCCTGAGATTTTTTTTTCTGTCCCGTTAGCCTGGTAACATATCTTTGTTCACTTTTAGACAGCCATGTTGGTGAAGCTTCATGGATGTAGTTGTTGACATGTCTAGAACATACAGTCTCACAGCAAAACTCCCTGTTTCTCTGGCTTTTATAACGTGTCCCATGTTCTTACCCACTTCTGCAATTATTTCTGACCTTTCATTACAGGGTTTGAAAAGATCTATCAGATGAGACAAAGCTCTGCAAACCTTGTTTTTTATTAGTGGTAAGTTTTAGTAATGATTACTTTCTGTTTTAAAGGGAAGTTTACTTGACGATGGATGAAGACAACACTTATTTGTGTGTATAGGGACAAAAATTTAAAATGAAGCTAGGGAGTATGCTAGTTTAGTAGAGTGGTACACTTACTAGCTTTGGGTAGTTGGCTAGGTTTTCAGGACTAGCCATTATTACTCTTTTTAGCAGATCTTAATTCCAGTCAGATCTGTGATCTGTTGATTACCACAAAGGTATGCATGTCACTAATGCAACCCCAGGGTTATCTTGCCATGTAGGACATTGCTGTGCTTCATGGGCATCATAGTTATGTACAAGTGTAGATTGTTTTGAAAGATTGTATGATGCCTTCTGTTACCATGAGAGTCCTCGGGGAGTGGGCGTTCAACTCAGTTCCAGCTCCGTGTCTCTGGATACTGTATCTAAAGTGGATGGTTTCTCAAGCAATAAGGTTTTTCATGCTCACATCTGGGGAGCAACTGAGGTTAATAGCCATCACTTATGATTTGGGAGTTGCTTGGATAACCCTGATCAACAACTTAAGAAAAGGCTTCTCAAGCCCGATGATGGGATTTTTGTTAGTTCTTATTGCAGCCTTATCAGCCTAGATGGGAGATTTTCATTAACAAACACATTTCATAGTTATTTCAAAATGGATAGTCAATAGTATGATTCCTTATGACTTTTTCAGACATTCTTGCTGTTATTGTACTCTCCATCCTTTTCTGTATGAATATACATCTCCCCCATAATGAGATGCACCATTTTATTGACTAAGTCACTCATATTCTGCTAGTCATCCTCTATTATCCCAACAATGGTTGGGATAGTATCTCTCACAATGGTCCTTTTCAGTTTTCTGTTTACTGTGGTTACTCCAGGGTATGTACTTCCATCTGACAATTTGGAAATGGGAGCTTCATATGAGAGTATGTGACTGACATTCTCGGTCTGGGTCACCTCAATCGGTTTTACCTTTCCTAATTCTATCCATTATCTATATTTATTATTAACCATGCTTTTCGTTCTTGGGTTTGCAATTTTTATTAGATTGTACTTGACTCTACAAGGGGGGAACATTATCAATCTATATGAGAAAAAATGTAAATTATTTATGTATGTTTACATAGCAACTAGATTACATTTTAATTTTTTCTGGAAGATAATAGTATAACCTGTTTAGACATCCTTATTGTCATTTTATTGTCCTCTCTCCTCATAAGTTTTATAACAGCCAAGATATTAGAAAAACCTAAATGTTCACAAATGAATTTGTAGGTGAAATATAGTTCACCCAAAGAGATGATAAAGCAGTATTATGACATAAAGTAAGATTTTGTATTTCGTAGCAATAAGCTTGAACCCAAAGCATATTCATAGTGAACAGAACCAAACAAAAAAAGGTGAATACAACATAATCCTAGTTCTATGTGAAATTGAAAGTTCATAGGAACATAAACAAAATCATGGTTTTCAATGGTAGGGAGGTGGGGATAAGTATAAATAGTAAAACTTTCATCAAAATATGCTGTTTTCTGCAATAATAAAAAAATCTAATGTATAATTTCTTGAGTACAGTTAGCAGTATTGTAATAGAGACTTGATATCTATGAGGCAGTTGATATAAAATTACTGCTGTGGGGTAGGGAGAGCAAAATACATTCTCATAGATGTTAGGCAGCATAACTTTGGTGACCATTTCATAACGTATACAATTGAAAAGAAAATTTATGCTCTAGATATTTCAAGTTTCTTCATTTCTATATCACTAAAATTGAAGAAAGGAAATAACAGGATTTTATTAATCAAAATAACCTCCAAACCAAGGGGATCAAAAAGAATAACAATAAAAACACTTAATAAGTTGAACAAGTTCTTTGTATAACAAAATATTTTTGCAGTATAGCTATTGCTTACAGTTAATGCTATCTTGAGACGAGATTTAAATCATCAGTCTTTATTGAGTCTCCAATGTAAACTTCTTATAAAGACATTCTAAGAGAACCAAAATATGACATTGTTGTGACAAAAAGAGAATACACCACACATCCTTGCAGAAAATGAAATCTGGGCTCGAAGGAGCCCGTGTGTTGCTCTGTTAGAAGAGTAACTTACCTGAACACATGCTCTGATAGTTTTATTTGAAGTAGCAAAAGACGTTGAATGTATTTCCTGGATTAGCACACATAAGATGGGCATTTGTTGTTGTGCCCATTTCCAGCATGCTGGGGATTATACTGTGAGAGAGCACAGATGTTTCTCATTGGCAGTTGATTACTTTTTCTGTTTGGGACTCAGAAGATTATCTTGATTCTGGATGTGTACCAAACTTCTTTGAGTGTCTCACATAATTTAGTCAGGCTTATAATACAAATGGACTTCCCTCTGACAAGGTTGCATGTGAAATGATGGTTAATGTGGTTTGGTATTCCTTCATGAATAGTATCTACTTTCCCATGCAGGGAGATGTACTTCTCTTTTGAATGAAAGAAGGCTGTTTGTTAAACAAAAGGCTTAATACTAGGGGGCATTTTTATTTATTCTGTATGGTTCCAATGGATGCTGAAATTAGGTTACATTTTATCCAATGACATTATTAGATTTGTTTTACATTCAGTTTTCATGATGTCACATTATTTTCACAACATTAGTTTAAAATTATTATACATTTATAATGTTTTTAACTACCTAGCATTAAAACTATATTTTATTTTTTGAGGATTTATTGAAGATATTTTTATTGATTTTTTTCTCTTTATTAAAAATTGATTCCTTTCTCATACAGTATATCCTGATATGGTTTCTCCATCCATCTAATCCTCCCAGTTTTCCCCATCCCTCCTCCTTTCCAGATCCATTCTTTTTCTGTCTCGCATTAGAAAATAATAAGCTTGTAAGAGATAACAACCAAATCTACCATAGAATATAATAGCATAATACCCATAATACAAAATATATCAAATTTGAACAAGGTAGTGTAACAGAAAGAAACGTGTCTCAAGAGTAGGCTATTACAGTAAGGAGTCCCATAGATTCACTAATCTGGAAGCTATAACACATAGTCAGAGGGTCTGGTGTAGACCTATGCATGCTCTGTACTTGCTGTTTTAGCCTCTGTGAGTTCATATGTGCCTTGTTTTGTTGAATCCGAGGTCCTTGTTCACCTGGAATCCTCCATCTCCCCTGCTTACTACAGTTTTTCTGCCTCTCCTTCCTTGGAGTTCCCTGAGTTCTGATGGGAGGAATTTGACAGAGACATCCCATTGAGACTCCCTTTTCTGGTAATATCTGGCTGTTGGTCTCTGTATCTGTTTGCATCTGTTGCCAGAAGCTTCTCTGATGATGACTGAATATGGCACCAATTTATAATTACAGCGGAATATCCTTAGGAGTCATTTTATTCATACTTTTTAAAAAATTTTTATTTGATATTTTATTTATTTACATTTCAGATATTACACACTTTTCCCATTCCTCCCCCCATTAGTCCCCTATCCCATCCCTCCTTCTCCTTTTTTGCTTTTATACCATTTAAATTACATGCAAGCATTAAGGTCAGTTCTTTTTATATTACCAGTGTTTGGTTTCTAGCCTATGTATCTTGGCTATCTAGTCTCTGGTTCATGGTTACTCAAGCAGTGTTGGGCATGGATTCTGTCTCATGGCTCATTGATTGGCCAATAATTTTTGTTACTCCTATAACTTTTGGGTCACTATTGCCCTAATCTATCTTGCAGGCAGAACAGATTATAGGTCAATGGTTTTGTTGCGCGGTTGGTATTTATGATTCTGCCTCAGTACTCTGATTAGTGTTTTTCTGTACCAGGGATACTAGAATGTAGGGCTAAATGCTCCTTCTGAATACCAGTTGGACTTCTTCATGTTCAATGAGTTGTGTGTATATTGTCCTGGGCAAAGAGGCTCTGCTATCAGTTTAGAGAGAGCAATCCACTGTTTTATCAACAACTTGGGTTATTTGGGGGATTATCATGTGATCTCTTTGGCCAACAACTCAATGAAATACAACCCAGTCTCATTCCTGGAAGCCTGGCTTGGTAACAAGAGATCCCCTGTTCAGATTCCATATCTTTCATTATTAGGAAAACTCATTAGGAACACCTTCATATAGTTTAGGAAGTTTCTGCTACACGAGGTTTTCATATCATCCCTCAGATGCCACTCAATTGAGATGCCCCTCATTCTCACCTTCTGCCTTATCTTCCCTTCTGTTTCCCTCATGATCCTTCTTTTGTTATTCTCATTCACCTCAGATCTACCTGTAAAATCTGATCTTATTTCTCCTTCCCAGGAAGTTTCATGTGTCTACCCTAGTCCCCATCTCTATATTTAACCTCTCTGGTTCTATGGATTATAAGTTGGTTATCATTTATTTACATAATTATTATATTTACATATATGTGTACACTTACCATATTTATTCTTTTGGGTCTGGATTACCTTACTTAGAATGATTTGCTTCTAATTCCACTCATTTGTTTGCAGATTTTATGATGTCATTTTAAACAGCTGAGTAATACTCCATTGTGTAAATATACCACAATTTTTTTAAATCCGTTCTTTTGTTGAGAGATATCTAAGTTCTTTCCAATTTGTGGCTATTACAAATAAATCAGCAATGAACACGGTTAAGTAAATGTCCTTGTGGTAGAATAAAGTGTTCTTTGTTTATATACCTAAGAGTGGTGAAATTAGATCTTGAGTTAGATTGGTTTCCAACCTACTGAGGAAATGCAGCATTAATTTCCATAGTGTCTATATAAGCTTACTCTCATCCACCAGCAATGAATGAGCAATCCTCTTATTCCACATCCATGCCAGCATCTGCTGTCATTTGTGTTATTAATCTTAGCCATTCTGACAGATGTAAAATGGATCTCAATTAGGGTTTTCTTCTTTCTACTCCTCTCAATAACTCCCCTCTTCCACATTCATCTGGATTTATAAACTTTCTGCCTCTTATTAGAATATAAACAGGCACCTAAGATATTAGTAATAACATAAGGTTAATGAAATGAACCAAATCAGAATATGATCAAAAAATAATAAAACAAAGATTATTCCAAGAAAAAGAAATGCGCCGGGCGGTGGTGGTGCATGCCTTTAATCCTAGCACTTGGGAGGCAGAGGCAGGTGGATTTCTGAGTTCGAGGCCAGCCTGGTCTACAGAGTGAGTTCCAGGACAGCCAGGGCTACACAGAGAAACCCTGTCTTGAAAAACCAAAAAAAAAAAAAAAAAAAAAAAAGAAAAAGAAAAAAAAGAAAGAAAGAAATGCATGGAGATACAGAGACAACACACAAGGTCCTTAACTCAGAAATCAAACAAAACAAAACAAACAAAAAAACCTCTCTCCAACTGGAAGCTATAATGTAACCTCCAAAGGTTGGATGAGTTAGTTTTGTTTTATCCATCTACTCCCAAGCATGGGGATTACTCTTAAAAGTGGTTTGCTTCCCCAGTGAGACCTCCTTTCTTCTAGAAGTGGTTACAATTGAAGAGAGCTTCTCTGATTGGGATTCAGATATGTGTCCACTTCACCTTCCAGCTCTAGGACTTCATCTGGTAAAAACACATGTAGGTTCTGTGTATGCTGCCTCAGTTACTTTGAGAACATTTGTGCACTAGCCCAGTTGTGTCTAAAGGACAATTATTTCTTGTTGTCCTCCTTTCCTTCTCGTATTTATGCTTTCTATATATCCTATTCTGCAGAGTTCCTTGAGTACTGTGACAAGGGATTTGATGCAGACATTCTGTTTAGGGCTGACTATTTTGAAGTTTCTTGCTCTCTGAATACTGTCTGGCTGTGGGTCTCCGTATTTGTTCCTATCTGCTGCAGGATGAACTGTCTGTCTCTGAAGATGGCTGAGTAAGGCATAGCAGAATGCCATTCAGAGTCATTGTATTGTTATCTTCCTCTAACAGAACCATAGCATAAGGCTTTCCATTAGGTCCCTGGGCTATCTAGACTCAGGTTCTTAGAAATGCTGGAAGCACTTGTTATTGGGTTTACCTCATAGAGTAGTATACACCTCAAATCAGATATTGATCAGTTCCTCCAAAAGTGATTTTGTTAGTATTATATCAATATTGTAACTAGTAGGTAGATCACTTTGGAAGTAAGAGGGTTTACCTAGGTTGCTGTTTAACTCTCTCTTTTCTTAGTGTGTAGAGTACCTACTAGTAAATGAACATTAGTCTATAGTCATAAATGCTTTAGAGCAGTATCAGTTTGATTTTTCCATGTTCAGTGAGTTATGTAGTTGCTACAGTCAGTGATAAGGCTTTACTATAAATTTAGAGAGCAATCAATAGCCTTGAATATATCTTGAGTTGTTTGCAGGTATCCATGGGACCCATTTGATAATGTGTAATCCATTCCCAGTATTGGAAACTTTATTTGGTGAAGGGTGATTTTATTTGAGCTCTGTTTTCCAAATTACTTAGCAATTTAATTTAGATAATCTTCAAATATGTTTAAATTATAGGAAGCTACTACTTTATAGGTCTTCATACCTATAAGGTAAATGGCACCTTAACTGTACTACCCCTTTCTCCCTATACTTTGCCCACCTCCTTTCTGATTTATAATTATTTTTTCAGTCCTCTAAACCCCATCCATCTATACCTATCTATTCTATTTCCACTTCCTGGAGAGATCCCAGCCTCTCTACTAGTCCATAGCTCTCTATGAAACATCTGTGGTTATATGAACTGTAGCTTGCTTATCAATGTCTTAACAACCAATATCCACATACCATAATTGTCTTTCTGTGGCTGAATTATCTCACTCAGGATAATTTATTCTAGGCCCATCCATCCCTGTAAATCTCATTTTTAATGGCCGTCTGATATTCTATTGTGTAAATGTAAAACATTTTATTTATCTATTCATCTCTCGATAGACATCTAGTATGTTTCCAATTTGTAGCTTTTGTGAATAGAGCCACAGTAATGAACATGAGTGAGGCAGTGTCATGAGTAGGATGAAGTATCCTTTGGGTACATTACCAAGATCATAGCTGCATCTTAAGACAGATTAAATCTCATCATCCTTAAGCACCACCACACTGATTTTCATAGTAGCTCTACAAGTTTGTACTCCCATCACCCATGGATAAGTGGTCCTCTTATGTCACATCCTTGCCAGCATGAGGTATCATGTTTTATTGATTTTAGGCATTCTGACTGATAACAGATAAAATCTTAAAATAATTTTGATTTGCTTTTTCTTGATGATAAATATGTTGAACATTTCTTTAAGTGTTTCTCAGACATTTGTGTTTCATCTTTTTACACATATCTGTTCTGAGCTGTACCCATTTTTGATTGGGTTAATAGCTTTCTTCACACTTAGTTTCTTGACTTCTTTATATATTTTGTAGATATTAGCTCTCTATTTCATGTAAAGACTGTAAATATCTTTTTTTCATTCTGTAGCCTGCTACTTCGTCCAAGTGATTGTGTCCCTTGCCATGAAGAAGCTTCTCAGTTTCATTAGGTCTCATTTGTTAATTGTTTTGTTTACTGTTTGACCTATTGCTGTTCTGTTCAGAAAGTTGTCTCCTGTGCTGATGCATTGAAGGCTAGTCTCCATTTTGTTTTCAATTAATTTCAGTTTATCTGGATTTATACTGAGGTTTTTGATCCACTTGGACCTGAGGTTTTTATAGGGTGATAAATATGGATATATTGTATTTTTCTATACCCAGTCAAAGATGCTATCTTTTTCTAGTACATATTTCTGTCTGGCATCTTTGTAAAAATATCAATTGCCTTTAGGTATGTGGACTTGTTTCTTGGTCTCCAATTAAAATCTGTTGATTGGTATTTCTTTTCTTATGACAATTCTATTTTTTTCTTACTATAGCTCTGTTGTACCACTTGAAATAGTAATATATCCAGCAGTTCCTGTATACTTTAGGAGTGTTTTAGCTATTCTGTTTTTTTTTTTATAAGCTGAAAATTGTCCGTTAAAGATGTATGAAAAAATGTGTTGGAATTTGATAGTGATCTGTAAATTGCTTTGGTAGTACAATAATTTATACCATAGTCATCCTACTGATATGGTTAATCTTTTTTATCTTCTGACAGTTTCTTCAATTTCTTCAAATTTTTTATTATACTTTCGCACTTGCATATTCAGTGTTTCTACAAGATATTTATTATTTCTGAGATGGTGTGAACGTGTCATTTCCCTGGTTTCTTTCTAAGCTATTAGTCCTTTCTATTTGTAAATGCTTTGATTTTCTATCCAAAACCATTAGTGAAAGTGTTTATCATCTGTAGAAGTATCCTGGTGAAATTTTTAGGATCACTTATATAAACTGTCCTATCATCTGAAAATAAAGATGTTTTGACTTGATCTCTTCTGCTTGTTGTTACCTTCATCCCCTTCATATTGCTATAATTAACTTCAAGTACTCTATTAAGTAGGTATGGCGAAAGTGAAAAAACACAGTCTTCTTTCTTTCTCTTCTTCCTCTTCTTCCTCTTCTTCCTCTTCTTCCTCTTCTTTCTTTCTTTCTTTCTTTCTTTCTTTCTTTCTTTCTTTCTTTTGTAAATGCTTTATGTGTCTATTAAAGTTGAAGTTTGCTATGGGCCTGCTAGAAATTGGCTTTATTTAATTGAATTTTTTATTTGTATTTCTACCCCTAATATTTCTAGGACTTTTATCAAGAAGAAGTGTGTGTCTTGTTAAAGGTCCTTTTCTGAATCAAATGAAATGTAAATGGAGTTTTTGTATTTCAGTCAGTTTATATGATGGATTACATTTATGAATTTAAGCTGTTGAACCATCCCAACTTCTTTGGGATGAAGCTTACTTGATCACAGTAGATGATCCTTTTTTATATATTATCAATTTTTGTTTCATATTTGTGCATTTAATTCATAAGGTAATTTAATATTTAATTCTATTTCCCTTTGGGTCTTTATGTGGGTTAAATATGAAAATAAGTGTGTCCCCCTAAAATAAATGGGGCAATTTTTCCATCTTTTAATTTTGATATTATTTGAAAAATATGAAGATTAATTGTTCTTTAAGATTCTGATAGAATATTGGGTCAAAACCATCTGAACCTTGGCTTATTTTGATTGGAATAACTTATTTATTGTTTCTATTTTATTAGAGGATTTAGGTCTGTTTAAATTCCTTATCTTTATTTATAAGGGCCATTTATCAGGAAAATTCTTCATTTCTTTTAGATGTTCCAATTTGGTGGAGAATAATTATTTAAAGTATGCCTTTATGATTATCTAAAATTTCTGTCTGTTATGTCCTTGATTCCAACTCTAATTCTGATATTTTGGATTTTCTCTCTGACCTTAAATTACCTTAAATTAATATGTTTATGTGTTTGTCAATTTCATTGATATTTTCAAAGAACAAATTCTTTATTTTATTAATTCTTTCTCTTGTTGTCTTTCTCTATTTAATTGGTTTATTCTATTAAATTTTGCCTTGAGTTTGATTATTTCTTGCTATCCATTTTTTAGGTGTGATTTCTATTCTTTTCAAGAGCATTCATGTGTGCTGTTAAGTTACTAATATAATAAGAGAGGTGGGAGCTGGAGAGATGGCTCAGTGGTTAAGAGCACTGATTGCTCTTTCAGAGGTCCTGAGTTCAATTTCCAGCAACCACATGGTGGCTCACAATCATCTGTAATGAAATTTGATGCCCTCTTCTGGTGGGTCTGAAAGCAAACACAGTGTACTAAATAAATGAATCTTTAAAATAAGTTACTAATATAAGATCTATATAATATAAAACTACTTTTAATCAGGACAACAAACATATAAATTCACTAAGTATAGTTATATTCCATATTTTCTTACTTTTTGTGGGATATCTGCTTTGCCTCACCTATACAGTATATGTCAAATATAATAACTGTTCTTTTACTTCTCCTAAAGACCTAAGTAGATAAAAATCTCATTCTTTGCAACAGGGGATTTGTATGCACTGTAGGGTAGTTGTGTGGGCCAGAATGTGAGTTGTAGTGTGTGCTGTGTCCCCTCCATTTGGACACATAGTGAATGGCTTAGCATACCATTTACTAATGAAGCAGTTATGAAGTTAATGTCATGCTTTTCCACTACAATCTGTTGTAGCCTGTCTTTGCAAGGATCATAAAGGGAAAATTAACAAGATATTTTAGGAGACAACACTTTATATTCTTAGTCTTAAATATAACTCTAATCTTGTCAGTGACACTCTGAAGGTAGTGTAGCTTCTATTGAATGCAAGGAAAAGTGGTTCATTAGTATTTGTTCTATAGGCTTGGGGCTTAAAAATGAGGTTGAGTTAACTTCAAATTCTGTTGATGTTATTTCTCTATGGAAGATGCTTCAATAAACCAATGATGTAAGTATACATTAATTGGTTTTATACAATAGATTTCGATGACTGTATTTTGTATTTTGATGAATGTATTAATTGATTCACTAGAGGTAATGATATATTGACCTTCAAAAATCTGAGTATTCATCCATATTCATGGTATGCACTCATTTCATAAGTAGAGGTAGATAACTGTGTAAGTGTTGGAAGAATACTTAGCTATAATGGTATTACAATTCCTCTTCAGTATGGCTATTAATTGTGTTGATGATTTTTGACTCATAATTGGCCTATACTTGTAAAATAGATGAAATTATCACTAATTTGCTCTGGGATGTTTTCCTCATTTAGAAAGGCATCAATTTTTGGCTACTTTTTTTGTATCTTGTCATGCATTAAAATTGCTTTCTACTTTCTAATTCAACTTTCCCATGTATCATAACAATTACACCTGTTTTACCTCTAATATGCTAACATGCCTCTAAGCTCTAACCGAGCTAGTGATAAACCAGGTGCCATTGTGAACACTGTGGCTGTAGACTGCAGCTGTCATGCAGCCTCCCACATCCACTGCTTTATTAGGGCATTCCTATTTGATTTTATAAAGAAAATGCACTCGACAACTCTCTCACTAGGACAATTATCTGGCATATTCTTCTCATTATTTTCAAAGCCTAAACTAACACTGTCATTACACTTAGCCTCCTCATTCTTTTAAAATAAATGAAACATTATATCTACCATATGCTAGATAATATTTATTGTGACCACAAAACTGAGAAATAATATCTATCCCAAATTATATCACAATGTCTTCTTTATGACAAACTTTGTTCTGGCTCATTTTGAAGTTTTCTGAAAATGGGAATCTGAGACATACATGAATAGTAGGTAAATTCTTTGGGTGCTGAAGGGGAGAAGTAGAAAGAATAACTAGAGAGGGATTTAAAGTCTGTGGTATATTATTTAGGCACTACTCTGAGTCCAGTGAAGTAATCTTCCTGAGGGGTGTTCAGAATCCTTCCCTGTAGTATTTCCCTACAGGAGGGAAAACTGAAATATTTATACATGACTCCATTTTCCTTTGTTGAAGCTTTACCTGGAGGTGGTGTTGGATGTTTTTGCCTTCTGGTCTGCACTTTCATGTAGACTGAATCATCAAAAACATTCTGTGTGAGAAAAAGAAGTTACCTTAGCCTGGATTGTGGAGCAAATTTCTGAGTACAAAAAGCGGCTGAGTTTGCAAGGAATTGTTCATGATACATAAAACTAAGTTTAAAAGTAAGTTACTACACGAGATAATGGGGTTCTTTTAACAGAAGACTGAAAAAATGAGTTCAATACAGAATGCAGACAGTATTGCAAACTTACAAACCCATCTTGACCAATATTATGGATGAAATTAATATCAGTACTGGGGAAACTTAACTTGAGAAACTAGTAATGGGAAATAGGTAGTTAAGAGATATGATACTAACATAAGAACATGAGAAGGAAGAATGTGAAAGTTGACTATCTTTTTTAAAAGTAGCAAAGCCAAGTTACATGTAGGAGTCTAAGAATGATATATAAATATATTCAGATATTTTCAGGGACCACTGTATGAGAATTGGGAACCAAGGACATTTTAGAAAAGCAGGAAAGAAAAACTAAAAACCTTTGCACTACAGTAGGTAAAAATGAACCGCACAGGAAAAAAATCAAAGTAAATAATGCTGTATAATTCTGAACAAACACTTTTATTATACTCATTAATCTGACTGGAGTCTGCTTATACATCGAGGAAAGATATTCCCAGGAAGCTCAGTAAAGAGAAAATTCCAGAAACAGTATTTGCTCAGACATTATTGAAATACGTTCAAATTAAAAGCAACTATTTCAATGGGCTTCTTCCTAACAAATGTGTGTAACTAGGAAATAATAAAATATTATGTATTATGAGAGTGAAATTTAGTATCTAAAAATATAGTGCAGGGATCCATTGCAGTAACCAAAGCAAGATTATAGAAGTGCATGAGCAAATTAGGAAATCATTACAAAATTCAGAAATATTTAAAACATATTCTATTGACTATAAAATCATGAAATAAAACGCTTTAGAAGCTAATCAGAGTGGCATTGCCGTACGTTTGAGTTATTGTTTGCAAAATCAAAAACAGCCATTATGATTTTGGTAGACACTATCTCAACTGAGTGGCGTAATCTATTGTCAGAAATGTGGGGAAGCTGTTATTGTGTGCTTGTGTCTCCTCTGGTATAACAGAACATAAATACTTAATCTAAGACATCACCTTCAGTGTGTCTTTACTCAAAGACTAAACAAGAAGTTACTTATTAAAAAATTAGTTGAATAAGATTTTAAGAGTTCTAAAAAATAATTAAAGTGGTCTATTTTCAAATATCAGAATGATCATCATGTTAGATGTCAAAATAATTAAACCAACTTTCCAAATAAAAATTTAAATACAAGGCAATAAAACCAAATGTCATGTATGAATATTGATTTGATCTTGTATGCAAGACAGAGACATAAAAGGATGTATTTAACAGAACCCAAGAAGTTTAATATTTTTGTTGTATACTAGCCATTGTTGTATCAATATTAAATTTGATATATGAAATATGAATTATTGTCAAGTGGGAAGGAATCAACTTTCTTATGGAATATATATGAATATCAGTGAGATGTCATAGAGTTGGTGATTTAAGAGTTCTATCCTAATGGATGTATGACATGTGGGTGTGAGTATATAAATAGAGATAGTAAAGAATACAGAGCATACATATAAGTTAATCATTACAGAGCCTAAGTAAAATATAAAGTGTTATTCCTTGTATTATGGCTTAAATTTTTCATAGCTGAAAAATTTGAAATAATAGGGAAAAATTCTATGTTGAGAACTACATCAATGAATGACATGACACCAAATATAACACTGTTAATATCCACAAGATCTTAGTATAGTCGTCTTATGTGCTGAAATATACTTTTTCTGGGGTAGGATAGATAAAAAGTAGTTTGAAAAACTGATAGTTTTCTGTTCATCGATGATAACTTCTATTTGAAGGATAAAAATCTAAACAAGAAGTACAAATCATTGGCAAAGCTGAAAGAATTGCCTTGTAATAGTACCAGAGCATCTCTGGGAGCCACTGCAGGATAATGAGCAACACTTCTGCTCAATTAGGTTTTCTGCTGGTATTAGGAAGGACTTTAATTGTTCTTAGCATGTGTTAGCTTAGCTTCTATGTTGTCAGAAGAAAGCACTGAGAGCCTTTCTGGTCTTGTGAAATATCCAGCCTCTTGCCAAATTAACAGGATACTTCCAACACCATGGAAATTTCTTTTTTCTCCTCCCCTGCTCTTCCTCCCACTCCTATTCTTTAAAACAAACAAACAAACAAACAAAACAAATTCCAGTCTTTTGCCCTGAATAACTAGTTCATAATATTATTTGGGGATTTTGAATGCCTTTAATACAACAATCTATTTAATATATCCTATCTAAATCTAAATGCATATACACACACATGTACTCACTATATGTTTATGCATGTGATATACACCCTCATATTAAAGAAATGTGCCTATGCTCATGCAGTTATTATAAGAGGAGGAACCAAGTCAGAATTCAGCTCTTTAATTAATTATAAAAGTCAATAGTAAAGAACTGCCAGTGTAGTCAAACTGGGTATATCAACCATACCACAGGGCAGTTTCTTATCAGGAGTAATTGGCCAATAGAAAATGATTAATGAAAATGGTGTACATAAATATAGTCCATTATATTTATTAAATGAGAAAAATATTAATTTCTATTTATTGCTCAGTTTAAATGATTGAAATCATTTGATTAAATTTTGTATGGTATATACTATTATGTCTTTAAGTTTCTAATTTGGTGAAGTCGACGTTTTGAAGATATACTTTCATGATTTTTTTTCTTATTTGTGTTGGTGTCTGTTGCAGGTGTTTCCTTTTGATATCTAGTTTTGTTAATCTGGGTGTTTTTATGTATAATTTTGCTAATTCTTTGTAAATTTTGTTTATATTTTTGAATAACAACTCTGTTACATTTGTTAACTTTTGTTTTTTATTTCCATTTTATTAATATCTGCACTCATTTTGATTATTCACATCAACTTTCTTAGAATTTAGTTCCTTTTATTCATGGTTTTAAAGAGAATTATTAACTTATTCAAGATTTCTCAATTTTTTTTATATAAGCACTCAGAGCTATGAAATTTGTCCCCAGATTTTTATTCGGTATGTTTTCATTTTTATTCAACCTTAAGACATTATACTTATTACTTTTCTTCAGTGACTCTATGAGTTTGTGTCACTTCTGTAATTTCTCTTTCTGTAGTTTTATTCCTACAGTTGAGACATGGCTAGCTTTATTCCTATAGTTCTGACAAAATATAAGTGGTTATTTAAGATTTCCTGTATTTCTTTGTGTCCTCATATGTGATCATTTTAGGAGAAACTTTTTGTAAGGGCTGCGGAGAACAGTGCGCATTCGTTATTATTCAGATGGATGCTCTGTAGATGTCCATTTGGTTCATTTGATTTATGATGTTATTTAACTCCAACATTCTCTCTTTTTATCTCTCTCTTGCTGACATTCCTTCTGGTGAGAATGGGGTTTTGAGGTCATCCAATATCATCATGTGGCTATTAAAATGTACCACTTTGTTTTATGAGATGGGTCCATCTGTATCTGTTATATGTATGTTATTTCTATGTCAACACAAACGAGTGTGACTTTTGAAGAAGAAATGCACAAATGAAAAGGTATTCCTACTTAATTGGCCTGTGGGCAAGCCTGTGAAGCATTTTCTTGATTGTTGGTTGATTTAGGAGGTCCTTGTTCACTGTGGATGGTGGTCCTGGATACTATTAGAAAAAAACTAAGCAAGCCCTGAGGGACAAGCTAGTTAGCAGTACTCCTCTTTGATCTCTGATTCACAGTCTCTAGTGGTCTTCCTTGGGGCTTTTCTATGACTTCCTTGGATAGTACACCACAAGCTATAAGATGAAATAAACCTGTTACTTCCCAATCAGAATTTTCTCATGATTTTATCACAGCAATAGAAACCCTAACTAAAACAGTATATGTGTATCTAGACTTGAAAGACGCTCTTGATAGATGTTTTGTTGATTAGTAGGAAATTGCCTTCTTCATCTTGCCTACTTTTGGTTTGAAATCTATTTCCTCTAACATTGCAATAGTGTTGTCTGGTTATTTCTATACCCATTTGATGGAAAACATGTTTTCCATCTTTCTACCCTAAAAGGATGTCTATGTTTGTAGTTAACTTACATTTCTTGGACACAACAAAGTATGTATTCTATTCTTTTTATCTAGTCTTTTAGTCTGTGTTTTTATTGTATAATTAAGACAATTAGTATTCAACATTGAGATTAAACGATTTGTATGAATTCTCACAATTTTTGTTGTGTTTTATCAGATGATAATAATTGGTTAATTGTGTTGGTGTTGGTTATTCATGTCCTCCACCCTCTTTGGTGTCCTTATGCTTAATGGTAATAAATCCCTGTAGTCAACTTTTATCATAGAAAGATTTTTTTTCCTTCAATTTTAGATAATTTTGTTGGACATACTGGTATGGATTTATGTTTGTGGTCTTTTAGACCTTGTAATCTATTTTTTCAGGATTATGTTTTTAAATGTCTCCTTAGAATATTCAGGTATTTGAATGATGGAGGTGAATTTATAAGTAATTTCAGCCTTCTTTCTCAATGCTTTCCATACTCTTCCTCTTCTGTGTTTTAGATTTTAACTATGTCATAGTTTATTTTTTTTCCTTCTATATGGTGTTCTTTAAGCCTTCGTGTGGCAGACTGTACATTGCTTCTTTCAGATTTGAGAATTTTTCTTAATTTCTTATTTTTCTCAATACATTCATCATGCAACTTACATATGTATATTACTAACATAATTGAAAGAAACAGATTCTCTCCCTCTCATTCTCCCTCTGCTCGTTCCCACCCCTTCTGTGTCCATCAGTCTAACTGTTACCTATATCTATTTAACTATCACCATCTATAACATCTGTCTCTCTTAGTCAAGAATTTACAGAGGAGCGGCATGTACATATAATTATTCCCAGTTTACTAGGCTGAGTTATACAACCAGAGCCTAGAAGTCTTCAAAATGGCTTTTGGAGGCCTGGTAGTCCTAGAAACAAGTAGCTTATCCAGCAAAGAAGCAGGAAGTCCCAGAACAAGGAAGACTGGTGATGAATGACAAGTCTGAAGCAGAAGGCCTGGATTTTGTGGAAAATATACAGTGTGAGGTTATGTGTGAAAGACTGAAAACTTGTAGTTTGTTTGCACACTGGAGCAGCATCAAACAATACACTCACCTAAGAATTGTTCTAAGGAGTGTTTTTGTGTAAGCTTCTTACTTTGGCTTTTGTTTCCATTGAGTTAGTAATTAAAAATGACTATATATATTCACATCAAGTTTTCTCCCTAAGGTCATTGACCCAATTGTTAACTATCCATGGAAAAACATTACAAACACATCCAAAGTGTGATTTGTCAATTTGTGAGGCATCTTCATATACAGCAAAGTTAATAAGATGACCTGTCCTTCCACTCACCCATCTATCCATCCTCCGTCCATCCACTCATCCATTTATCCATCCACCCATCCATTCACCCACCCAGCTATCCACCCACCCATCCATTGATCCTTCCATTCATCTATATATGTATTTTTTTTCCTTTTTACATGTATATTTCAGTCATGTAAAACAGCCCAAGGTAACCATGTATATTCTAAGTGCAAGCTTTAACCAGGTTTTCATAAATATCATTTCCCACATCCACATAAAAATAATATTCAAACATTAATAACATACCTATTCATATCCTCTTACAAGTACCCTGAGTTACAGCAAAAGATTGTTTGCTAAAAATTTTATTTGCTAGATGTCTGAAAAACTATTGAAGTTTTCCTATAAATATTGCCACAGCTCTTAAAATTGTGAGAAAATATGTTGTTGTAAATATATGAATTTTCCTGGATTTATCAGACATATGCCAAGTTAATTACTCCCCAGCACAATCTGCTTCTATGGTTAGGTTTATCATTGCTCTAGTTATCACATATTTTGTTATTAGTGTACATTAATTGAAATGTTTACACTCTATGAATTATTCTGAAGGTACAGCACTGAATTTAACATGTTAAAGTGAATAAAAATAAAATGTTTTTTGTTAGTTATTTTAAATCAAAAACAAAAAAAATGATGATATAAAGCTCATTTTCTATTAGTGTCAAATGCTCCAAATTTACTTTAAAACACAACTAACTTCTATTTTTGGAATTAAGCAACTATAGGAATCAATAAATCATTGAAAAGGTGTTCAGAAAAATGTCAATTTAACAAGGAATATTTCATTTTCACACTGAAGTGTGATATATTCAAATTAATGCTGTCTCCAAAATATCTAAGACATTAAACTACAATGAACTAAAAAACATAGCTTATTGAAATTATTTGCAAAATACAAATATATATATACATATATATATTCTCAGATCATTTATACAATGTAATATAGTAGCAATATATTTTATTTCTTATATCAGTCTTTTATATGCAACATATAAAGTTTAAATTTCACAAGAGTAAAACTCATGTTACAGTTCTTAAGACTTTGAAGATACTAGTCATGTAAAATTCTGAACTGGCATTTAAGACATCAATTAGAGGAAAAAAATTAAAATTCAGATCAAATACTCATATACCATATACTAATGTTCCACTAATTGTTTTTCCATTTTATTTTTCTTAAAAATTCTTAATATATAGAAAATGAATTAAACTTTTCATGCTAAATGACATGGAATCTATTCCAGAGTAAATAACGTCAGTAATTTTCTCTGTGCACCTTAATGAAAAAGTGTAGAAACCACTACATAGGATATTTGAAAAAATACTTAATGAAAAATTTAAAAATAATATAAATTTATGTATGATCAACTTATTTTTAGATATATGGAAGTATTCCCAGGACAAGAAGGGCTAGCTTGATCAAGCTATATATGCCATTTCTGAGGTTTGTTCAAAATGGAAATACTGAGCTCAGGCCATGGATAATTTTATCAGCATTATCTGCAGTATCAAAGGTCAACAGAGCAGCATTCTTTAAATTCATAATCTCACTATGCAAAGTTAACACACCCAGAGAGGTGATAGGATTATGCAAAATATCCTACAGTTGTCTTTAAACTTTTTTCTAAGATATATTAAGGAACCATAATTGTTGCTTCCTGTTACTTTGGTTATTAGAGGTGGAATTATCTTTGTGTGGTTATCTTCTTTTGGATTTGTTGGAAGAGGATTACTTTCTTGCTCTTTCTAGGGTATAATTTCCCTCCTTGTATTGGAGCTTTCCTGCTATTATCCTTTGTAGTTCTGGGTGTGTGGAAAGATATTGTGTAAATTTGGTTTTGTCATGGAATATCATGGTTTCTCCATCTATGGTAATTGAGAGTTTTGTTGGGTATAGCAGCCTGGCTGGCATTTGTGTTCTCTTAGGTTCTGTATGACATCTGTCCAGCATCTTCTAGCTTTTATAGTATCTGATGAGAAGTCCGGTGTAATTCTGATAGGTCTGCCTTTATATGTTACTTGGCTTTTTTTCCTTACTGTGTTTAATATTCATTCTTTCTTTTGTACATTTGGTGTTTTGATTAATATGTGACAGGAGGTATTTCTTTTCCGGTCTAGTCTATTTGGCATTCTGAAGGCTTCTTGTATGTTTATGGGCACCTCGTTCTTTATGTTAGGGAAGTTTTCTACTATAATTTTGTTGAAGATATTTATTGGCCCTTTAAGCTGGGAATCTTCACTCTCTTCTATACCTATTATTCTTAGGTTTGGTCTTCTAATTGTGTCCTGGATTTCCTGGATGTTTTGTGTTAAGAACCTTTTGCATTTTGTGTTTTCTTTGACAGTTGTCTCAATATTTTCTATGGTATCTTCTGCACCTGAAATTCTCTCCTCTATTTCTTGTATTCTGTTGGTGATGCTTGCATCTATAACTCCTGATTTCTTTCCTAGGTTTTCTATCTCTCTTTGTGATTTCTTTATTGTTTCTACTTTCATTTTTATTTTCTGGATGATTTTGCTCAATTCCTTTATCTTTTTTATTGTGTTCTCTTGTAATTCTTTAAAATACTTTTGTGTTTCCTCTTTAAGCTCTTCTGTTTACCTGTGTTTTCCTCAATTTCTTTGAGAGTATTATTTATGTTCTTCTTAAAGTCCACTATCATCATCATTGATTTTTCAATCTGAATCTTGCTTTCCTAGTGTTATGGGGAATTCAGAACTTTCTAGTATGGAAGAAGTAGGTTCTGATGATACCAAATACTCTGGGTCGCTGATGCTTATGTTCTTGTGCTTGCCTTTCACCATCTGGATCTCCTTAGTGCTACCTGCCCTGTCTCTGACTGGAGCCTGTCTTTCCTATTATCTTGGTTGTATCAGAACTGTGTGGGGTGGGTATTACTACTGGGGTTAGAGCTGAAGCCCATAATCTGCTCAGTGCTTGGACCCAAACTGGAAGGCATGAAGATTGTTTATTATATAAGATTCAGCATTGACTTACATTTAAAATTATGTATGTATATGTACAATTCTGACTCATTAATTTTAATAAAGGGATGACTAAGAGAATAATTAGGAAATAGGATATTGCTAAGACTTTATTTTAAGGTAACTTTAAAAGAGCAATCCAGAAGCATAGCCTAAGGGCAAAAACACTTATCTTATAGACAAATTGGAAAAGAATTTTTAACTATTGCTAATAAAAGGAAATACAAAATTCACTGACTAATTGTTGCTAGCATGTCATTTGGCATATAAGAACTCAGAATATTTTTAGAAAAATAATATTAACCTACTTTACCTCGATTGTTGATGAAAGATCTGGGCCACCATGAGGCATGCCTCAGGACTTGCTTAACATGCAAGTTATGAAAGTAACATATCTCCGTCTGCTGAAGACATCAATACACTCTCTTTTCTCCCAGGGTTTACAATTTATTATAATACTATGGCATTAATTACTTTTTAAAAAATAAAATAAAGATTTTAAAAGTACACAGGATTCTGGGTATGCCTGCTTATCCGTTCTTTCCTTTATTTTTTTCTGTTAGTACTTACTTGCCTTGAATGATAAAGAATGTTTTTATTGGTTTTCTTTTTAAAAAACGTTAAAGGATATTTTATTTAATATTCATAAATATCTGTAGTGTGTATAAATTCAATCTGAACCATGTTTCTTCCCTTCCAGTTCTACCTCTATGCCCATTTTGCCTCTCAACTTTAAGTATGTGCCCCCCCAACTCTCTCTGAGTTTAATACACAGTACATCCACTGCCTGGCTGTGGAGGATGTAGGATCAGGTACTGAAGCATGAAAAACTTCTGAGGGGCTTCACACCTAAAGAAAAGTGATTCTTCCCCAGATCCCAATAGTTTCTTATAACTCTTCAGAATGGAGAATTTGTGAATCCTTCCCTAATTCTTGCTGAGAGTTTATCTGGTTTTCTCTTGGACAGGTCTTATGCACTCATTCCTAGCTCACACAAACTTCAAGTGTCCATTGACATGTCCAGTAAATATTAATTATAAACATCAATTCTTGCTGATACCATATTATTTTACATGTGTATTAAACATTATGTATAAAATAATAGAACTAGAGAAATAATACATACTGAAAATATTGAATTGAAAGAAAGAACCTATTTTTTTCCAAAAATCTTAACTTTCAAAATTTTATATGGCTTTCATACATATCATTAAAAATGTATGGCCTTCAATATTTTCCTGTGTATAAAAAAACTTTCAATGTCAGTAAATAGAAGTTGGTATTCCTAGTAAAAATATGGAAGGATAGAAATGACATCACTATTTTGCTGAAGAGGGAACAATCAGCTTGTTAAATATTATAGTTACAAAATTATGTAAGAATTATTAAACAACTGGCACAGAGAGTTACAGAGGTAACACTTGGATTCTGGTTCTTTGAGTCTAGTTGGATCTGGTTCCACATGACTTCTAACTGAATTGCTCTGCTTGGTCTCATATTACCTTTGTTCTAGTCTTCTGGTTCTCTCTCATTCTCTGACTCATTCTGCTTTGTCTTCATCTACATCTAGCTTTTCTCTCTGCCACCTGTCTCTAACAAACTATTGAAGTAAAACTGTCATAAACGCATACACTCCTCTCATCTCTGCTCTTAAGTAGCTTCTCTTCCCGGTGCTGTTCTCTTATGTGTTAGTCACTTTGTCTGCTCCTCAATAAGACCTTACTTACAAACATGGTTGTTTCCTTCTACAAGCTAAGCTTACCTTAATTGTAATGGATTGAAGATGTATATTAAGGGCATATCTGTATTTCAGACAGACCATACTATAATCCAGGGTGTCTGCATTCTAACTAAATCATATAGACCTAGAAGTCCTTAGATGATCCTTTGCCAGAAAAGCCATATTTCTAGATTACAATTCTGCTACACATACCATATCCCTCTGTTGTACCTTTTGTTTCTCTTTATAGAAATACACATGATTGTGTACAACCACATAATTGTTTGGTTGTAAGAATGATAAATCTATACAATATTCTCTCTGTCTCTTTCTTCTTCTCTACCTCTGTCTCCATCTGATATATACACACACACACATGCACACAGGAGGAAGTGGGAAAGAAGAAAAAAAACGGATGACAGAAAAAGAATGAGAGAGATTAGGGAGAGACTGAAGAATATGAGAATCAGAACAATGTATTAGTTTCACTGGCCCAAATATTACCAATCACTAGTGTAAGAAATAGGAATGCACTTAATTAGAATTCACTGACAATATATCCATACTTGAATAGTACAATTCTGAGGCATTATTTTGAGAAGTACTTATGAAAGCTAGGATTTTGCTTACATTCACAGATTTGAACCTAAGATGTGAGGTCTAGCTCATTACATTTGTTTATTTTTGTTACAATCAGAAGCTAAGCTTCCAGGTATTTATTTTAGGTATATTTTTATGCTTAATCATACATATACATGTTTTTACATATATTTTTAATCTTCTCCTATTAAAGTTAAAATTTTATAAGTCTCAAATTTTATATTTGTATGCAAGTTATGCTAAGTTAAATTGTATCTTTAAAGAATAAATATGAAAATATTATACTAGGGTAACAATCTTCAAGCAGATTCTAAAAGGTTATCCTTTCTGTATATTTCCTCAAATCCTTGAAGAAGGGCTGCAATTCTGTGGTAGGACTTTCCACTGATAGTCCAAATAAGGTAAAAAAAATTTTTTTACATGCACACTTTGAAATTTAGATAGACACAAATAGGCATACCTTTTAGCATCTATATTTCTGTGTTAGAATAACACAGATTCTGTGGTCAAAAATAATTGGTTTATTCAGAAAATCCAGTTTTCAAACTATTTTTCTTTCTTCTCGTGTCCTATTGTCTCTTCATTCTCCAGCCAATCTATGTTGTTAATGTACTCTACAACTTGACTATCGTCACATTGTGACCATGAACACACTCAGAAAGAGTGGGACTTCAAAATAGTTAAGTTCTGATGTATGAGAAATTAAAGACAATTTTAATTCACAAAAATACTGAGTAAAACTGAATGGAAAGACTTTTAAGAGACACTGTTGTCCCTGAATTTTGTCAGAGTTTGCATGAAGCATTAAGCTTACATCTTAAATGTTTAATCACTAACTATGTCATTAAAAAGAGTCAACAATTTTTATGCTACTCTGTTTATATACAGTTTAAATATATAATATATAATATAATAAGACATAATATAGATTCCTTTCTCATTTACTTTTCTATTGATGTGATGTGGCACCATGGCCAAAGAAACTGATAGGCAAAAGAATATATTAGGCAGTTTCAGAAGGTGACTGTATGACCTTTATTGCAGGACGCATGACAGCAGAGGGACAGGCATGATGTTAGAGCAGTGGCTGAGAGTCATATTCTTATCTGAAATAGGAGGCAGGAAAAATTGAGAATGGTGTGGGCGTTTGAAACATCAAAGCCTACCCACAGAAATACAGGTCCTCTAGCCAGCCACGCCTCTTCATGTTTCCTGAACAGTTATACTAACTGGAAACCTAACATTGAAATATGTGAGTCTATTGTGGCTGCTCTCATTCAAACAATCATAGTGTATTTATGTTAATTTCTTATATGGAAACCAAAAATTACTATCTTCTTTATCAAGTTATCATTAGAATATTAATTTAGGCAAATTATGTTTCATAATTAAAGTCCATGTAAGAATGTTATAACCAAAACAAAAATAATTAACTTATTAATCCATGAAAACATTGTGATAAAAGTAAATTGATATGAATTTTTTTACATAAAAAGAAGTGATTCTTTGAATCTGTTCATTAAAATAAGTAATGATGTCACAAATAATATGGTCCTGTGAAGTAAACTTCAAAAACCAGAATAATATTGTCATAGAAAATATTTGCCAAAATATAATGGATAAATTATAATTTTCAACAATATATAAGAGCTTTTAAAATTTAGCAGTAGAAAATAACCCAATTAAAGTAATGAACCAACAACCTCAACAGATGCATCACCAAAGAAACTGCACAGATGGCATGCCAACATAAGAAAGGCCACAGCTCCACAGCATATGTTATCAGTAAAATGCAAATTAAAACAATGAGATATCATTATGTACCTGTTAGGATGACCAGTTTTCAGATCACTGACAACATAGAATGCTGGCAGAGATGTAAAACGTTGGCTGTTCTCAGTTGTTGATAGTAGAAATGTAAAAGTGATACCATTCTTTGGGGGACATCTGGTTAGTTATCAGAAATTATAATTTTAAACATAAAAGAAGTAATTAAAAATTAAAAGCTAGGGAACCTTGGGTTTCAATGCATCCAGACTCTTCTTATTTAGAAAGTTCCTTACAAATCAATGAAGCTTCAATAAAAATGAGTGGTAAAACAGACTGAAGTTCTCATTAGAAGGAATAAATGAGGAGGAATTTGTATTATAAAAGACAATGATGCAATAGGAAAGATTACTGCTTAACATCTTGTTTATGAGTTCAACAAATTACCTGAAAGAAAGCAATTAATAAAATGTAGTTAAGAACCACCAAGCATCTAAAAAGTTTTCAATTTATATAAACATTTTTAATTAACTGTGCGTATGTAGAAATATATGTGTGCAAAGCTGTGTGGATGCATGCCAGCATATGCATGTGGAGATCAGGAAGAAACCACAAGAGGACTTTAAAAGGTAGAGATCTGTGCATAATGCATGTGGAGGACAGAGGAAAACTTACAGCACTTGGTGCTCTCCTTCCACCAAGAGAGTCCGAGGGATTGGCCTGTTGTAATGCTTAGCAACAAGAGCTTTTACCTGTTGGGCCATCTCTCTAACCCTAGCCTCTCTATTAATGAAACTGAATTTCAGATTAATTTTTTTCTACCCACAAAATTTATAAACTTGATGACTCTAGTGGTAGAACAGGTTTGGCTCCCATATTTATGTGTTTGAATGCCTCGCCCACAGGGAGTGACACTATTGGGAGGCAAGTTTTTGTTGGAATAGGTGTGGCATTGTTGGAGGAAGTGTGTCATGATATGAGTGGGCTTTGAGGTCTTATGCTTAAGACCCACCCAGTGTGGAACAGGCTCTTCTGCTGGTTACCTGCAGAAATCAGTCTTCTCTTGACTGCCTTCAGATCAAGATGTAGAACTCTCATCTCCTTTTCTCACCAGGATGATAATAGACTGAATGTCTGAAATTGTGAGCTAGCCATGATTAAATGTTGTGATTAAGTGTTATCATTTATAACAGTTGCCTTGATCATGGTATCTCTTCACAGCAATGAAACTCTAAGACAATGACTTTATTGATGAATAACAGAATTTATTTAGCTAAAAATCTAAAAGCTAAATTCAGCAAAACTTTTGAAAGCTGTCAGCTCAATATATATCAGAGATCTTCATTGATTTAGACACAAAATTTATCAGTGGATATCTTCAAATTATTTAAACATTTTTCTAGGTGATAAAGGAAATGGAGGACTGTGAGGAGCAGAAAGAAAAAAGGTTAACTATGTTTATGCTTCATGGAAACATTAGTTTCTTCCCTAAAGTTCAGGAATAAGACAAACCTAATTGCCATTACCACACTAGAAAGTTTATTTAATTCACTAATTTATAGAAAAGCTTGGACAAGGACCGAATTTACAGGACTCAGGACTCAGTGCTTAGAGGTAAATTATGTGTGTATATGTGGTGTGTGTGGATGTGAGTGTGTGTGTCTGTGTCAAGAAACCAAGTGAAAAGGCAAGCATAGGACTTGCAAAAGGAAAGACAGAATGTGAGTATGTCTAGTATCAATAATACATACAAGTTTTCACAAATTTATCACTTATTCCATCAGAAAATCTCAACTGTCTATGCTCCTGAAACACCATGCACATAAAAATTTAAGAAAGTTGAAAAAATAGCATCAATGATTCTAGCACAATCAAAGAAGTTGAGAATGAAAAGAACATTAGCTTTACCAAATGGAATTGGGCATTTTAGACAGACTCTCCTACAGATAAGAATGATTAACACAAGGCAACGAATTGCCTAAGAAATTCCTACTGCTTGGGGTACGTCACTGTGAAGGGAATGTTGGACATGTAAAACAAAGGCAAGAAAGTCAGTTGAAAATATTTCATTTGTTTTATAAAATTAGAAATATCTAATTTTACTGCACTGTAAGAGTATGCTTTGCATTGTGATTAAATTAAATGGATTTACTGGCATTAATAGCTTGTTTCTTTAAATCCTAGGATATTTCAATGACCTTTTCAGATTAATGCTGCTTAGAACACTGGGTTTTCTTCTTTTCCTGGTTGTTTTTTTGTTTAATATCACATGCGTCTGTAATATGTCACAGTTATTTATAGAGTTTGACATATTATCTCATGTCCAAAAATTGTCCTTAAACTTTTGGAAGCCTTCCAAATTTAAAATAAGACCCAGTGTCAAAGACATACAGAGGTTAGGTGAACTCATAAATTTTTGACACTAAAGCAAGATAGCACAAAGTTGAATTTCAAAGAAAGAAATCACAATCATGTTATTAGAAATACATTCTAATCAATTTCCTTAATTATCAGAGAAATGTAAATAAAAATGACCCTGAGATTCTACCACCTTACACCAATTAGAATGCCTACATTCAAAAACACAGGCAACTGCAGATCATGGCAAGGATGTGAAGAAAGAAGAACATTCCTCCCTTGCTGGTGGGATTGCAAGGTGGTACAACAACTTTGGAAATCAATGTGGCAGTTCCTCAGAAAATTGAAAATAGCTGAAGACCCAGATATACCATTCCTGCCTAAAAGAAATGGAGTGAAGACTGAAGGAATAGCCAACCAGTGACCAGAACAATTTGGGATCTATTCCATGGGTGGGCACCAATCCAGGACACTATTACTGATGCTATGTTGTATGTGCAGACAGGACCCTAGCATAGCTGTTCTCTGTGACACTTTACTAGCAGGTGACTGAGATAGAAGCACATACTCACAAGCATTGGACTAAGGTCAGGGCCCCCTATGAAAGTGTTAAAGGAAAGATAGAAGGAACTGAAGGGAATGGCAGCCTCATTGGAAGCCCAACAATGTCAACTATCGTGGACCCCTGGTAGCTCTCAGAAACTGAACCAACAACCAAAGAGCATATACTGGCTAGTATGAAGACCCTAGCACTTAAGTAGCAGAGGGCTGCCTTGTCTAGTCTCAGTGAGAGAGGATGTAAATGAACTTTTTGATATAAATTTGCACTACCACCTTGGATAAATTTTAACTTATTTGCATAGGAACAGAAGAATCCAGAATAATAAAACATTGAATTTGGAATTTAGTTTCATGAACTATCTCTTTTAAAACTATTATATCAATGTTTATTTCACTAAAATATTTAGTGGGAAATAGAAAACAGGCTTTATACAATCACTATTAAAGTTAAAACAGATGGGAGAATGTTTATTACTCTGATAAGCTTCTCAAGTCATATTTAATACCCAATCCTAGTTAAAATTTTTGTCACAATAATTTTTTAGATGTCATTATCTCCAGCATTAGGCTATTTATTACAGTTGGACCTTACTAATTTCTTTGATCAGAAAGTTCATATAGAAAAGTACTCTGTCAGGTAACACAAGAGAAACATCAACAGAGCCATAAAACCCACCAAAACATTTGATCTAGAGTCTGTCATGCCTGCTACATATGCTAGGAAAATATGGCAGAAAACTTGTAGGAGTGACCAATCAATACCTGAATTAACATAAAGAACTCATACTTGAATTTGCTTGTATAATAACCAGAGACCTGATAACCTAGAGACCTGGGGGGGGGCATACTACTGGTCTAAAGAAAGGTAATAATAAAATAACTCTAAATGATATTCTCCTATATGTTGGAGTGATGTTTTATGCACTGTGTAAAGATTGTCTCTGTGTTATACAAATGCTGATTTCTGAACTGGCAAAGATCTGATTACCAGCCTAACTTTGATAAGCATGACTTATCTCCAAGGTTTGTAAATACTTCAAGTTCTGATTTATTAAAAATCTGATGGCCTATAAAGAAGGCAGAAAAGAGAATGTGGGACTTCAGGAAAGGACAGCAACTCCAGAGAGGAGTGAGAAGAAGCATAGGATTCTCCAGAGAGACATGGAGGAAGAAGCAGGCCAGGACTAAGAAGGAAAGATAATTAATGAGTCATATGGCAGAACTTACAATAGAATAAATGAGTTAGTAAATTACAACCTAGTTGGGAACAAGCCTACCCATGAGACCTAGGCACTCTAAATAAGTATAATAATTTTTCATGTCCTTATTTGGGAACTGGGGCTGTCCCCATGAAAGTCAAGGTTACAGGTATATCCATTCATTATTGACTTACTCAGTCATCATCAGTGAGGCTTGCTTCTGAAGTAGATGGAAAGAAATACAGTGACCTGCAACCAGACATTATGCAGAAATAGAGATGTTGAAACAGTGCTACATGGAATGTCTCCATTATATCCTCCCCTCCATGGGAGCCAGAGGGGATGTAGAACACCAGGAAAACAAGGCCCACGAAACCAAGTGAGAAAGCAGAATGAGCTCATTAAAGCAGTGAATGGAGGACACTAGTAAAATGAGACCCTCTAAATCAACTGAACAAAGTTCATATGAACTCAGAGTCTGGGGCAGCAAGCACAGGGTTACAGGTGTCTCTACCTGGTCCTCTGTATATATATTATGACTTTCAGCTTAATTTTTATTCACTTTACATTATGATTAAAGCCCTTTTCCCCTACATCTGTCCCACCCTTACACATCACAACCCACTCCCTTTGTTCCCTTCTTTGTTTCTTCTCAGAGAAGGGGAAAGTCTCCCTGGTACATCAAGTCACAGTAGAATTTGGCTCATCCTTTCCCACTGAGGCTAGAAAAGGCAGCTCAACTAAGAGAATTTGAATTCATTTTTCAAAGGCAGTCAACAGAGTCAGAGACAGCCCCCACTTCAACTGTTGGGGGCCCCACAAGAAAACCAAGCTGGGCATTTACTACATATGTATATGGGGCCTAGGTTCAGCCCGTGCATATTCTTTGGTTGGTGGTTCAGTTTCTGTGAGCTCCTATATAAGTTCATTGACTCTGTAGATCTTATTGTATCCTTGACCACTCAGGGGTCTTGCCATCGTTTCTATTATTCTTCCACAAGACCCCTGATTCCTACTTGTTGTTTGGATGTAGATCTCTGTATCTGCTTCCATCAGCTGCTTGATGAAGCCACTCAGAGGACAGTTATGCTAGGCTCCTAACTGCAAACATAGCAGAGTAGTATTAATATATCAGAGGCTGGCTCTTTCCCATGGGATGGATTTCAAGTTTGGCCATTGCCCCAGTCTCTGCTTCATCTTAATCCATGTACATCATAGGCAGGACAAATTTTACACTGAAAGTTTTGTGGGTCAGTTGGTGTCTTGTTCCCTCCATTGGAAGTCCCGCTTGGATACAGGAGGTAGACACATCAAGCTCCATATCCCCCGATGCCACAAGTCCTAACTAAGGTCACCCACATAGACTTCTGTGATCCTTCCCTGTCTCAGACCTCCAGCTAGTCCAGAGATATCCCACTACTACCGATTTCTGTTCTCCCTCACAGCCCCTCCCCACCTCTTGCTCTCCCCACTCCTGACCTCTATCCCTACTTTCCGATTCCCACCCTTTCTCCCACACAGTTCCCTCCAACCATCCACTTCTGATATCTATCTTAATCGCCCGTCTGAGTAACATTCAAACATCCTTCCTTGGGCCTTCCTTGTTACTTAACTTCTTTGTGTCTATGGATTATAGCATATATATTCTGTACTTTATGGCTAATATCCACATAAAAGTGAGCACATACATTATACACATGTCTTTCTGGATCTGAGTTACCTCTCTCTGGATAATATTTAAATCTAATAGAAGAGAAAGTGGGGAATAATCTTCAACTCATTTGTACAGGAGACAATATCTTGAACAGAACAATGACTCAGCCTCTAAGATAAACAAATGATTAATAGGACATCATGAAACTGAAAACCTTCTATAAAGCAAAGGACATCATCAATAGAACTAAAAAGCAGCCTACAGATTGGGAAAAATCTTCACCAACACTATATCTGACATAGGCCAAACCTCCTAATAGTGCCACTCCCTGAACCAAGATATTTAAACCACCACATTCCACTCTCTGGCCCCTACAGGCTTGTTCAAACTCATGAGTCTATAGGGGCCATATCTAGCCACACCATAATGCAACATGCATTTAATCTATCTTCAAAAGTCCCCATGGTCTGTAACAGTCTCAACAATGTGAAAAGTACGAAGTTCAAAGCCTCTGCTAAAATTTGTCCAGTCACTTAACTGTCAAAAAGCAGATAACTTACCTCAAAAATCACAGAGTACACATTATCATTACAAAATATCATAGTGTGAAATTATTGGACTTAAAACAAGACCAAAAACCAGCAAGGCAAACTCCAAACTCCATGTCTACATGTCTGATGTCAAAGCACTCTTCAGACTGCTTTGTGTACCACTGTTGTCAGACCTGGCATTCAACAGCAACAAATTTCGTTCTCTTGGTCTGTTCCCACTCCCTGTTAGCAGCTTTCTTTGCCATGTATCTCATGGCTCAGAAATCTCTAACAACTTGGTGTATCTAAGGCAACCCAACTTTACAGATTCTTGTTCCAATGTCTGGGATTCACATATACTCTTCTGGTGACTTTTCCACTGCTGCCCTCTGTAGCATTCTACCCTTTGTTTGACTTCAGTCCACTGTTCTTGGTGATCATCCCATGGTAGTGTCATCTCCAATTAGTTGGAGTCTCCCACTGCAACTAGACCTCACAATAGCCTCTCATAGGTCCTCTTCATGCAAAAGTATCAACTCCTTTGTGTGACCCCTTCAGTTCTGGGCCATCAACTACAACTGAGTCCACACCTTCACCAATGGTCTTCTATGACATCTCACAGTGCCAAGCCTCAGCTACTCTCAATAGCTACTTCATGCCTTCAAAACCAGCACCACCTGGGTGACTCTTACACATTACCAAGTATAGCTGCAGCATGAGGTAACAACCTTGACCATCTTTGGAATACATATTCCTTATGTCAGAAAAGACTTCTCAGACGATTTCATCTCAGTGATGCTAGTCTCTTCTTAATCACTGCTAATTTCTTAGCTCTAGCTAACCAACATAAATTGTCCCAGTAGCCTTTTCTCTTCTTGACTCTATAAAGCCAGAGCCACATGTCTGAAGCTGTCGAGTTCTCCTGCTTGCTGGGACTGGAACAACCACCCCTCCCCTCGCCGCCTTGCTCTATTACATCATAACTAGCTTTCTGTTTTTTAACTCCTCCTTCACTGCTTAAGCTTGGCTGTCATGGAATGTGCTCTGTAGACTGACCTTGAACAAAGAAATCTGCTTGGCTCTGTCTCTTGAATACTGAGATTCAATGCATGTATTACCACACCTGGACCTAAGCTCTTCTTTCCCTGAAACTTGCTCTGTTCCAAGCTGGCCTTGAATTCAAAGATCTGCTTACCTCTGTCTCCTGGAATTAAAAGTGTGCACTACCATGCCTAGACTTAAACTTTTCATGGCCACTATTTCTCAAGATTCCAATCCAAAAACCTGTCATCTATTTCTGGACTGTAGTCCATTACAGATTAAAAATCTAAATGGAAACAGTACCCAAGTAATAATAATGCCTAATATGATATAATTATTCATGGTACAATGGCAAACACATAAATGATAAGCTTAGCTGGGTCAGATCTGGTCCCAAATTCATTATTCCCTTAGTCTGTTTATTTTCTTCAACACAGGATTTAGCTCCATTGCACTTCCTGGTGAGCTCTTATGACTTGAACCATACATTCAGTATTTTTACTGTCTAAGCTTTCTACCCTTGATCAAAACACTCCTCATGAATGTAAACCAGAAGACAAAGTTTATGCTAGGCGTTTCTGAGACTTCCTTTGTCAATTATTCAAAATATCTTCACCTTAGTCTCAGGCAGACTCTTGAGAAATGGGCAAAAAATATCAGCATTCTTCATCCAAACATCATAAGAACAATCTCCAGAGTTCAAATCACAGTTACCACGAACATCTTCCTTATTCCTATTAAGATGGGCATTAAGCCCCACTCAGTGCATTCCACTACTTTCTAAGTCCAGAGTCCCCAAATCCACATTCCTCCAAACAAAAACATAGTCAGGCCCATCACAGCATTACCTAGTTCCTGGCACAAATTTCTGTCTTAGTTAGGATTTCCATTACTGTGAAGAGACATTATGACTAAAGCAACTATTATAAGAATATTCAACTGGGGCAAGCTTGCAGGTTTAGAGGTTCAGTCCATTATCATCAAGGTTTAAAGCATGTCAGTGTCCATGTGGGCATTGCACTGGAGGAGCTCAGAGTTCTACATCCTGTTCTGAAGGCAAACAGAAGACTGAGATTCTCAGGCAGCTAGGAGGAAGCTCTCTCAATGCCTACTCCAATAGTAACACACTTCATCCAACAAAGCCATACCTCCTAATAGTGCCACTCCCTGAGCCGAGCATACTCAAACCACCACAACCACTTTAGAAATCAGTTTGGCAGTTTTCCAGAAAATTTGGAATATTTCTAACTCAAGACCCAGCTATATCATTTATAGGCATACACTCAAAAGATGCTCTACCATACCATAAGTACACGTGCTCAAATATGCTCCTAGCTGCTTTATTTGTAATAGCCAGAAACTGGAAACAACCATGATGACCCTCAATGGAAGAATGAATAAAGACACATACGCTATAGATACACAATAGAGCTATTATTAATCTAAGCTATTAGAAAAAAGGACATAATAAAATTTGAATGCAAATAGATGGAACAGTTTAATGTTTTTATTTTCAGAGTCTGTGAACGAGTCTCTGATTCCTAATGTTTGAGCAGAGTTGGTTTCTTCAACAAGGATTGCTATGGGGCACAAGGTGGTGGTGGTGGTGGTGGTGGTGGTGGTGGTGGTGGTGGTGGTGG
>JANHMN010000010.1:2589798-2600217 GCA_030674055.1 Rhabdomys pumilio | reverse complement strand
GGTGGTGGTGGTGGTGGTGGTGGTGGTGGTGGTGGTGGTGGTGGTGGTGGTGGTGGTGGTGGTGGTGGTGGTGTGTGTGTCTGTGTGTGTGTGTCTGTGTGTTGTGTGTTGGAGGGTGAAGTTCATAGTAAAGACCTGCACCATGTCTTCCTGGAGGCCTTTCTTTTAGCCTGTCTGTACCTTCAGCACTCACTCAGAATCAAACTGGGCTCTGCCCTCCCCTTTTTGCCTGGCGTGTGGACTCCATGAGAGAAGTACCATCCAGGGACCCCATTCCCAACCCCCAGCCCTGTGCCAGCAGCACCTGGGTACACAGGGGGCTGAGAACCTCAGTAATCACTCCAGATTCTGCTGTTTCCCACCTAGAAAACACTTATTGAGGACAGCCTTTACAGACTGAGATCTGCACCCTAGCAGCAAGGCACACAAGCAGTCCAGCCCAGCTTCTTGGTCAGAGATAAGCCTTTGTGTGCACCTTCCCTTCTCGGTGTTGAGATGTGTCTGGTTTGAACCTTGTTCATGTTGTCACAGTCTCTGGAGTCATAGGTGTATCATTCTAGTTGTGTCTCGAAGACAATGATCCCAGAAAGTCATTCATCACTGAGAGATGTAATCTTTGGAGCTAGTGAGGTAACAGAATAAGCTTTATAGGGCTCTTGGATGTGGGAAAAAGCAAGAAAGCTAGGAAGAGAAAATCTTACAGAAAAACTGAAGAGTTAAAAGAGATTCATGTAGAATGTGTGAAGGTAGTAAAGTATAAGCATAGCGTTTGCAGGAAAGATGGGGTCTATGAGAGGAAAATGAACACCAATTTATAAAATAAATGCAGTGACTCAGTTATTCACTGAGCCACATGCTATACAAAAAGCAGAAATTAGAGATGACTTTTTCTTAAAATACAGTCTTTTATTTTCATGTTTCATCTGAAGTGGAGAGATCTTTTAAAGTATGAAAAATAAAACAATAATTTTTTAAAAGAAAATCTGGAACAATTCCCCATTTTCTTAATGTACCTTCCATGCATCCCACTCACCCGCTTCCTTCCAGATCAGCACAGTCCTCTGGGACCTATCAAATTCTGTGCCTAAAGCCTTGGAACAACAAGAAACTGTAAGACCTGGTTTCAGTCAATTACAAATTGGATCTCCCAGTATTTTTCTGCTTGTTCTGAAGGAATACAAAGGAAGAGTATACTAAAATCAGTAGAGGAGTGTCTAGATTCTGTTACTAACTGGTGGATAGCTGTTTGTAAGTAACCTATATTGGTAGTGCTGTAGTTCCACTAACTGTAAAATTGAGATGGACAGTGTAATGACACATTTTGTTTCTTAAATAGCACAGTTTTTGACATCTACATGTCTTCATTTTCATTCTGATCCATGATACCTTGAAAATATTAATCCATGTAATTACAGCAATTGTACCTGGATGTACTATGAAAAACAAAAAGCACTAATTTAAAATGGGTTCATAAATCTTTCTGACCTCCTGTCGATCATCATTTCAATTAATAAAAAGGAAATGTGATATCATCTATTTGTGGTCTTATCTCTAAGTACAATTTCAGATTTACCTATTTCATCCTATGCCAAAATTAAGATTTTTAGGTTTTCTAAAATACATACTGTCTAATTATTGCTTTAATTAAATAATAGTTGGATAATATTATCAAGGCTGTATACCAAGTAAATGTAGACATCCTAATAGTGATAGTCATTAAAACTCTTCAATAAACTCCTGCTCCAATTAATAACAACACAGACAAGGATTCAAGACCATGACAACAGTAAAATCCCCAAACAAAACCAATTGAAAGCCCTGTAAAGAATGCAGGTACAGTGTGAATTTCCTTTGTTAACAGTAGCTGACAACATGGATAATAAAAACAAGGACAATGAACAAATTCAGAAGAAAATTTTGTCCCTTTAGGGATAAAGTAGACTCAGGTAAGCTTTAATGTGGTAGGTGTATACCACAAGTCAATATATCCTATTTCCTACAAGAAAGCCAGCATTTCAATTGTGAGTAGCAGAAATGTGAGAGAGATGTGAACACCCCGGAGGATAAACAGGATGGTGATTAATGACAGGAGGATGGCATCTCTGAAGGGCTCCAGGTGAAAACAAGACAATAGTTTGGTAGGCTTATTTAAGAAGCTTTACATAATAAATTTAATTTTAGCTAAAAGTGTATAAAGTTTCATCTTGAGTACTTTTTATGAAGGATTAATATCTGAGGACTACTTATACACTAGTGCTATCTGATTTTCCTTGAGAGATGTTTTTAATAAGGTTACTTGCACATGTAAATAAGCAAGAGATGGTGTCTGGTGTTTGGTGTGCAACATAAATTTTTATCATTGTTTTCAGGTTTATTTACAACTTATTAAAAATTATATATAACTATATATATATAACTATATATATGTATATATATAAATAAAGTGTGTGGTGTGTGTGTGTGTCTGTGTGTGTGTCTGTGTGGTGTGTGTCTGTGTGAAATATGTGTTTGTGAAGATGTGTAATGTCCCACATGTAGGTATAAGAGATAACTCATGAAAGTTGGTTTTCTTCTTTCACCAAGTAGTTCTATATTGAAGTCATTTCAAATGGGCTTACTATTGATTTTCTCTTAGGTTACTTTGTATAAAGAAATCTATTGGTTGTTCAATACTCTCTAGCTTGAACTGTGAGCATTTTTTAACATGACCACCTATTCAGTGTCTAATGCCTTGCATTATTTTATAAAATACTATGTTTAGGAAATAACACATAACGCCAAAAATCTCGTGCTGATTTTCCCAAATGATAATCATTTGTGAATTTTTTTTCTCCTTAAGGAGATAGAATATTCTTAGAAATTCATTGGGGAAAACTTCTAACCATGTTCTATCAATCCTGTGTAACTTACTTTTTTCTAGCACTATGTCATTTAAGACTAATACTATTGGAATTAGATGTTTTCAGTGCATGTTTTATGAGCTGGATTTCATACATGGCTGGCAGTTTTATAAGGGGTACAAGGCATATAGCTTGTGATATTGCTGAGATGAGAATAGTGAACAAGAACTCAGCATGCTAAGCAGAGATTATATCAATGTTCCAAAGACATGCCTACAACACCCTGAAATTTATTCTTAATATTTTTTAATTCCCTACTGGAATTCTATCAATGGCATACCTTAATTTTTATGAGAACGTTATTTTTATATAACTTTGTCTCTTCTTTTTTCATTCCTCAATCTCTCCTTCCTCTCCTTCCTTCCTTCCTTCCTTCCTCCTTACTTTCCTACCTTCCATTCTCCCATCCTTCCTTTCTTTTTTACTTTCTTTCTTGCTTCTTCCTCTATGCTCCCTCTCCTTTTCTTTGTTTAGTCTTTTGGAACTGGAAAGGTTGCCTGTAGGGACCACTGAGGTACTTTTGCTCACAGATAACACTAAGAAAACCAGGAAGGTTAAACATACAGAGTTGTCTATTCAAATAAAGAGATGTATAACCTGTTTTCAACAAATAGTCTGGAAATAGCTGTGGTTAATAGTCTGGTGATCTCTGTGCTATCTGTTGCCAGTAATTTATAAAGTACCCTGTGGCTTTCTAGTTTGTGAAAGTACCTTGAACTGACCTAAGGCACCAGCTCTGCACCCAATCCCAGAACACCCAGATGAGACTAAACTCCCAGGAGCCCTAACATACACAGGAACATAGGCTCACAGGATCACAGGATCTCAGGAGCTTGGTCACACCAGGTTTTCAGGATCTGAGAAGCAGCCTGACTCTCAGGAGCTCTTACATGCAGGATCTCAGGATCACAGGATCACAGAGACAGCTGGACTCTGAGGAGTTCTGACACAACCAAGATAACAGAAGAGACAAGCTCTAGTCAGAGACAGTGACTATAGGTAACATTAGGTATAACCAGATGGTGAAAGGCAAGCACAAGAAAATAAGCAACAGAAACCATTGTAACCTAGTTTTCCCACCATAGCAACTCCTGGATACCCCATGCATGACACAAGAAAAGCAAGAGTCAAATTTAAAATCACTTTTCATGTTGATGGTAAAGGATTTTAAGAAAGACATAAATAACTCCCTCAAAGAAATACAGGAGAACACAAGTAAACAGGTAGAAGCCCTTAAAGAGAAAACACAAAAATCTGTCAAAGAGTTACAAGAAAAACAAACAAACAAACAGGTAATGGAATTGAGCAAAACCATCCAGAACATAAAAATGGAAGAAGAAACAATAACAATAAATAAATTACAAAGTAAGACTACCCTGAGGTAGAAAACCTAGGAAAGAGATCAGGAGTCATAGATGCAAGCATAACCAACAGAACACAAGATATAAAAGATAGAATCTCAGATGCAGAAGATACCATAGAAAACATTGATACAACTGCCAAAGAAAGGGCAAAATGCAAAAAGGTCCTAACCCAAAACATCCAGGAAATCCAGGACACAATGAGAAGACCAAACCTAAGGATAATAGGTATAGAAGAAAGCACACATTCCCAACTTAAACAGTCAGTAAATATCTTCAACAACATTATAGAAGAAAACTTCCCTAACCTAAAGAAAGAGATATTTATGAACATACAAGAAGCCTTCAGAACTCCAAATAGACTAGATCAGGAATGAAATTCTTCTCATCACATAGTAATCAAAACATCAAATGCAGAAAACAAACAAAGAATATTAAACATAGTAAGGGGAAAAGGTCAATTAACTTATGAAGGCAGACCTATGAGAATTCCACCAGATTTCTCACCAGAGACTATAGAAGACAGAAGATCCTGGGCAGATGTCATACAGATCTTAAGAGAACACAAATGCCAGCCCAGGCTACTATATTAGCAAAACTCTCAATTACCATAGATGGAGAAACCAAGATATTTCATGACAAAACCAAATTTACACAATATCTTTCCACAAATCCAGCCCTACAAAGGATAATAGAGGGAAAACTCCAACACAAGGAGGGAAATTATACTCTAGAAAAAGCAAGAAAGTAATCTTCTTCCAACAAACCCCAAAAAAGATAACCACACAAACATAACTCCAGCTCTAATATGAAAAATAACAGGAAGCAACAATCACTTTTTCTTAATATCTCTTAACACCATTGGACTCAATTCCCCAATAAAAACACATAGACTAACAGAGTAGATACATAAACAGGACCCAGCATTTTGCTGCATACAGGAAATGTACCTCAGTGACAAAGACAGACACTTTTATCAGAATAAAAGACTAGAAAACAATTTTCCAAGCAAATGGTCCCAAGAAAAAAGCTGGAGTAGTCATTCTAATATTGAATAAAATCAACTTTCAACCAAAAGTAATAAAGAAAGATACGGAAGGACACTTCATACTTGTCAAAGGAAAAATCTACCAAGATGAACTCTCAATTCTGAACATCTATATGCCAAATGCAAGAGCACCCACTTTCATAAAAGAAACTTTACTAAAGCTCAAAACACACATTGTACCTCACACAATAATAGTGGAAGACTTCAATACCACACTCTCAGCAATGGACAGTTCTCAAAAACAGAAACTAAACAGAGATACAGTGAAACTAACAGAAGTTATGAATCAAGTGGATTTAAGAGCTTTCTACAGAACATTTCATCCTAAAACAAAAGAATATACCTTTTTCTCAGCACCTCATGGTACTTGCTCCAAAACAGAACATATAATTGGCCACAAAACAGGCCTCAACATATACAAGAAAATTGAAATAATCCCTTGCATCCTATCAGATCGCCATGGATTAAGGCTTTAAGTCCTATCCAGAGAAGTTAGACAAGAAAAGACAGTCAAAGTGATACAAATTGGAAAGGAAGAAGTCAAAATATCACTATTTACAGATGATATGATAGTATACTTAAGTGACCCCAAAACTTCCACCAGAGAACTCCTAAACTTGATAAACAACTTCTGCAATGTGGCTGGATATAAAATTAACTCAAACAAATCATGAGTTTTCCTCTACTCAAAGGATAAAAAAACTGAAAAAGAAATTAGAGTAATAAAACCCTTCACAATAGTCACAAGCAATATAAAATAACTTGGTGTCAATTTAGCCAAGCAAGTGAAATATCTATATGACATGAACTTCAAGTCTCTGAAGAAAGAAATCGAAGTAGATCTTAGAAGATGGAAAGATCTCCCATGCTCATGGATTGGCAGAATTAACACAATAAAAATGGCCATCTTGCTAAGAGCAATCTATAGATTCAATGCAATCCCCATCAAATTTCCAACTCAATTCTTCACAGAGTTAGAAAAATCAATTCTCAACTTCATTTGGAATAACAAAAGACAAGAATAGCGAAGCCTATTTTCAACAATAAAAGAACTACTTGGGGAATCACCATCACAGATCCCACGCTGTACTACAGAGCAATAGTGACAAAAACTGTGTGATATTGGTACAGAGACAGACAGGAAGATCAATAGAATAGAACTGAAGACCCAGAAAAGAACCCACACACCTTTGGTCACTTGATCTTTGACAAAGGAGTTAAAATATCCAGTGGAAAAAAGACAGCATTTTCAACAAATGGTGCTGGTTCAACTAGAGGTCAGCATGTAGAAGAAGCAAATTGATCCATTCTTATCTCCTTGTACAAAGCTCAAGTCCAAGTGGATCAAGGATTTTCACATAAAACTGGATACACTGAAACTATTAGAAGAGAAAGTGTGGATGAACCTTGATAACATGGGCACAGGGAAAATGTCCCTGAACAGAACACCAATGGCTATCCTTTAAGATCAAGAATCAACAAATGGGATCTCATAAAAGCTTCTGTAAGGTAAAGGCCACTGTCAATATGACAAAACAGAAACCAACAGATTGAGAAAAGGTCTTTATCAATCCTACATCTGATAGAGAACTAATATCCAAAATATGCAAAGAACTCAAGAAATTAGACTCCAGACAATCACATAACCCTATTAAAAATAGGGTACAGAGCTCAACAAAGAATTTTCAACTGAGGAATATTGAATAGCCCAGAAGCACCTAAGGAAATGTTCAACATCTTTAGTCATCAAGGAAATTCAAGTCAAAACAACCCTGCGATTCCACCTCACACCAGTCAGAATGAATAAGATCAAAAACTCAGGTGACAGCAGATGCTGGCACAAATGTGGAGAAAGAGGAACACTCCTCTATTGTTGGTAGGATTGTAACCTTGAGCAATCACTCTGGAAATCAGTCTGGTGGTTCTTCAGAAAATTGGACAAAGTATTACCTGAGGATTCAGCCAAACCACTCCTGGGCATATACCCAAAAGATGCTCCAACATATAACAAGGAAACATATTGGGAAAAAACAAAACAAACAAACAAAAAACATAAAAAGGTGTGGTGGTCACGCAGCTGGTTCGAAGAGAGGTCCTCCATGATGGTTGCATACCAGGCCTCAATAGACATGAAGGAGTCTGTGAGTTTTCAAGAGTTTATTCTTCATGGTGAATGTAGATGGTCTGAGCACATCCCTTGTGAAACTCAGGGAAGACCTGAGTTAAATATGGAGGGAGAAAGAGAGGAGGTCTGGGGAAGAATGCTTAATTGGCTAAGCCCTCTGGCCTTCAGGTATCTCATTAGTATAGTAAATCTCTTGAGGCTGAGGCTTGTAGCCACACCTTCTACCTGTGTCCCACATGACTGAAAGGTGCAGGTTAAATGGAGATTAGACCCTGGGATCTTGGGGCATAGCGAAACACCTGCTGTTTCTCCCTTGGAGTCTCTGGGTTCCAGGCCCATGCCCACCCAATAAACAAGATACCCTTCCATGGCCCAACAAACACATGCTCGACTATGTTCATAGTAGCCTTATTTATAATAGCCAGAAGTTGGAAAGAACCCAGATGTCTTTCAACAGAGTAACGTATACAGATAATGTGTTATATTTACACAATGGAGTACTACTCAGCTATTAAAAACAATGACTTCATGAATTTCTTAGGCAAATGAATGGAACTAGAGAATGTCATTCTGAGTGATGTAACCCAATCACAAAAGAACACACAGGGTATATACTCACTGATAAGTGGGAAATTAGCCCAAAAGGTCAGAATACCCAAGATAAAACTCACAGACCACATGAAGCTCAAAAGAAGAAAGACCAAATTGTGGGTGCTTCAGTCCTTCTTAGAAGAAGTAATAAAATACTCACAGGAGCAAATATGAAGACAAAGTGTAGAGAAGAAACTGGAGGAGAGATTGTCAGGAGACTGCCTCACCTGGAGATCCATCCCATGTGCAATCACCAAATGTAAACACTATTTTGGATGCTAAGAAGTGCATACTGACAGTCTCATGAGAGGCTCTGCCAGAGCCTGACATGTACAGAGGCAGATGCTTGCAGGTATCCAATGATCAGTTCAATGGTTCCCCAATGAAAGTGTTAGAGAGAAGATTGAAAGAATTGAAGGGGCTGTGACACCATGGGGAGAGAAACAATACCAACCAACCAGATCTCCCAGGGTCTAACCAGCCAGCCTGGAACACACATGGAGCAATCAGCCTTCTGGACACTTCTAGAGACATATTTGGAAGTTAACTGAAGTTCTCTATCATGTTATGTTAGCAGGAGATAAATTGGGACAGAATCTGGATTTCAAACAAGTGTTAGTACATGTGTTAACACTCTTTTAATTGTCAAGTAAAATGATTTTGTTTCTTATATAGTATTTAGTGAAAGTTGCATTGATTGTACACTTTCTAATTGTGTTAGTTTGTTGAAACCTGCTTTTTTGTTACCAAGGTCTGTCAACCAGCTATTGTTTTATTGCCCTGAGTATTACAGACCCTTGGTATTCTGAAAAAAGCTTGCAAGTACTGGAAGAAGTGAGTCAGGCTTTAAGGAGAAGCAAGAGGGTAGAGGGTTTGATTATTGCTGCTATAACAGCTTTAATTACATTAATTGCTAGTACCACTGCTTCTGCAATTGCTTTGACACATGAAGTTAAGACAGCTACTTTTGTTAATCATTTAGCAAAAAATGTTACTAATGTGTTGAATACACAAGAGGATTTAGATAGGTGTTTGGAACAATGGATTGCTGCTCTTTATCCTATTCAAATTATTTGAAGGAGGTTCAGAGTTTAAAGTAAGGAACTATCTCAAGTGTCATGCCAAATACCATTGCAATTGTGTTACTTCTAAAATTTACAATGATAGTCATTTTAATTATAAAATAGTTTAAAGACACTTGCAGGGTATTTGGCATAATTCTAACTTTGCATACTGAGATTATGAACTTAAAGAATGCTGCTCTGCTGAGCTTTGATGCTGCAGATGATGCTGATAAAATTACCTATGGCCTGAGATCAGTATTTCCATGTTGTTCAAGCTTCAAGTATGGCGTACACACACACATACATACACACACACACACACACACACACACACACACACACACACACACCTTGATCTTGTTAGCCCTTTTTGTTCTGGGAATACTTTTATTCCTGCTCATCATGTTAAAGCTTGTCTTTAACAACCTCAACATATTGGCAGCCAAAAGTTATTCTATATTGGCATCTGGAATTTAAGTAGATACAATATCCAATTATCCAGAAAAAAAAAAACTAAAAATGGACCCCCAGCGTTATTAATTTAACAGACTAGCAAGCCAAGGACAGGTAATATTCTGTACAGAGCCTTACCAACCTAATAAGAAGTGCATTGTTTTGGATAATGCGTATTCCACGATGGGTAAGGAAGGCATTCTTGTCAGAATGACCTAAGACAGGCTCAGTCTTGTTTATGAAATAAAAAAGGGGAAGAGGCAGAGAGATTTTGGGCCTGCTTGGCAAGAATCTGACATGGGCCAAGCACAAGGAAATGGGCTTCAGGCAGGAATCTGAATTTTGGTTAGGACAAAGACGTAATTTCAGGCAGGAATCTAAATATTAGGCTAGAACAAAAGAAGTAGTTTCAGGTAAGAATCTAAATCTTAGACTAGAACAAAGAAAAAGACTTCAGACATGAAAATGACTTTGGGCTAGTACAGGGAAGTAGGCTCAGATATTTTGATCATACTGATAAGCCCTTAGAAATAGTGATCATGGAAGTATTCATGGAACTTTGTTTACTGCCTTGCTTGTTCTTTGACTATTTGTGTTTATTGTCTTGCTTGTTCATTTACTATTTGCATCTGTTGTATTCCTAGTTCCTCAACCTAGAACTGACTTTAATACTTGCATCTAATTAAAATGGTATAAAAGCAACGAGGAGGAGGGGGATAGGACAAGGAGTTTCTGCTGGGAGGGGGGAATGGAGAAAGGGGATGACATCTGGAATGTAAGTAAATACAATATCCAATTATCTAGTAAAAATGAAAAAAGAAAGAAGAGACAGAGAGAGAGAGAGAGAGAGAGAGAGAGAGAGAGAGAGAGAGAGAGA
>JANHMN010000010.1:2570570-2583070 GCA_030674055.1 Rhabdomys pumilio | reverse complement strand
AATTCTTTCAGGTGTTCTCTTCCTTTCTTCCATTATAGATCAAGTCCTATAGCTAAAGTTTTTGCTCAGACAGACTTTCTTGGACTGAAACCAATTTATATGACACACAGACACATTTTAAACCAGAGATAACATCATTCACTGTTGTTACAAGGAACAAAGCACTCTAAGCAGCATAATTATTATGTAATATTTCTGTGTTGTTTCTGATAAGTAAATATTAGTGTAAATGTAACATCTCTAAAATCACTTCTAAGAATTTCCAGGTTGTATATGAATAAATTTTTCACTTTGAACCTACAGTTTTTTGGCATCTCTTTCTGACTGAAGTCTATGCACATAAAATAAGAATTGCAAAAGCCACCTCTTTCTGGATGTACATTCTTTTAAATGTACACAGATATCATTCTGATTAAATGACATGGGTGAATTAATGATCTCCACCTCATCTATTTGTTCTTTTTTGTGGTATTTAAACTATTCAGTGATTGAAAGTGTGTCATCAGCTTCTTTATTAGCTGCTAGCATAAATGATATTCAAATGTGTTAGCTACAAGTTAAGTTTCAATGCTGGCAGTGATGGCGCACGCCTTTAATCCCAGCACTTGGGAGGCAGAGGCAGATGGATTTCTGAGTTCATGGCCAGCCTGGTCTACAAAGTGAGTTCCAGGACAGCCAGGACTACACAGAGAAACTCTATCTCGAACCCCCACACCTCCACACAAGAAAAAGTTTCAAGAAAAAGCAGGACAATCACTGGGTATAAAAATAAATTCCATAGTTCTTAAAATATTAAAAATCATAATAAATAAAATAAAATAAAACAGAAAATAAAAACAGTAGTCCCTGTCTGTGGGAAATATTTCTTCTGACTGTGAAAGATCAGAATTCTCAGCATTTTCTATTTTAGAGACAACTTCTGATTACCAGCCACATTATTAAGGATATTCCATTGTAGAAACAAAAAATCAGCCATATAAACGAAATATATGTATTCAATGCATTTTTGGTATCAATGGAAATTGGAGAAGAATAGATGTCAATGAATATTTTCAAGCATTACTAGGTCCTCTTGCCTGTACTTTGGATATAAGATCTGGAGGAAAAAAAGTGTTGCCTGGCAAAAAAGAACACATAAGTTTACATTTTATAAATAATTTCAGATATTTGGCATAAACTTTCATCTTTAATAAGATAAAATTTCCATAAAGCACCTGATTCCCTGACTGAGCAGACATTAGGTCTGTAAAAGTAACAGGTGTCTTTCTACTTTTACCACTGTGAATGTTAATGTTTCTTAAGCATATGAATAAGAAGGAAAAGTTCTATCATTTTTTTTTCTAGATAAAAAGATTTATTTGGAATAACTTGAAAACTATGTGTGTGTGGCATCCATTGGAAGCTAACTCTGAAATTTAAACTGCATTCTGTGGTTTTGTAACCAAACCACAAAAGACAGAATTACTGTCAGACACTAACCAAGATTCAAACCACACAGGCTTAGGTATTTTTCTTTATCTCCAAAAATAGTTCATTCAGTTTTCATCACTTTTAGACAATTTCTTTTTTGATCAAATTCGTAAGCATGGCTCTTAATAATTAAAATATTATTTTAAATTTAAGATTATACAAGTGAGATTTTTTAAGATGCTCAAGAAAGCTGTGGGTTCAGTTGAGAGAGTTGTAGACATGAGGTGGAATCAAACGTTAAGACCTGAGACTATGGGTCACTGATAACTGTCCAATCAAAACTTTCAATTACTCGATTCAAATAGAATGACTCTCAGAGAGTAGCAGGTTTTTTTTTTTTTTTTTAGTATCATGTATTGATCTCTGATTCAAACACTGTTTTCATTCAATAGCACTGGTAGGTATGAGCGGGGAGATCAGCTGGTACTGAGGCAGTAGGATCTCCATAGGAAGCCAGCAAGCTCTGTGTGTTCTTATTTTGTAAAATCATCTTGAGAAAAGGAGGTGGAGCCAAACAGAAGAGTGGAGTGATGCAAATACGGTGCATTCACCATTTAGTCCATGCTGAGATATGAAGCTATGGCCCTCTTTTCAATATTGCTTTGTCTTTTTAATCCGGTCTTTCCCAGTGTCTGTTTAGTAATTTTGTTGCATGTGTCTTCCATTATATGAAGATACTAACTTAATTAGTTTTCTTGTTTTCCCACATATTAAAGCAAATGGAGCTTGTAAACATTAATTTTTTCCATTTTACTTAATTAGTTTTTATGTGTGGGGTGTGTGCTTTTCCATGTGTGTGCAGGTAGGTGTACATATTTGTGTGTGACGATGATCATATTTGCAAATGCTAGATGTCAACCTTCTATATTGTTCCCCTGATGCTATCTTTCTTGTTACATGAGAAAAGTTTCTTATTGGCTTGGCTCTTCCAGAGTGAGTAGTTGGCTGGCCAGTGAACCCAGAAGTCTCCCTCCTTTCATGCATCCAGTGTGAGCGGAGATGGACTATATAGAGAAGATTCACACTCAGTATGAGAGCTGGCATCCAGTGGGTGTGAGGTCTAAAGAGAATTAAAGAGAGAGCTCAGTAGTTAAAATCACTTCTCTTCCAAAGGACTAAACTTAGTTCCTAGAACCCATTGCAGGAGCTTACAACTGTGCGTAGTAAGCCCAGTTCCAACTGATCTAACACCTTCCAGCTTCTGTAGGCATGTCACTCACATGACCACATCCCCGACACACAAACATAAGGATAATAAAAAGAAATATTTTAAACTCCTGTAAATTTGTACTGTGTATCACACATCTTAACAATGGGTATAAATCTCCATATTTCAACATCTTTGAAGTAGATCTTGTATCCTTAATTAGAAATATATATTGAATTTGGGATGGGATGTTTACTACATGTAACTGAAACTTAAGTTACTTGTGCTTTTCCTGATTGTAGTACCTGCTAGAACATCCAGGTTCTTTAAGACCTAGGAGGAAAAGGCAGCTAGAAAGTCAGAACAGGTTAACAACCCCAAGCTCCTTGCATGAGGGTTCCAAGGCATTTTGACTATGGTCTGTAGAAGGAATATCTTATGTCTGTATGGAAGTTTAACTTGTGAAATAAAGCTTATTGTCTTATAGCTGAGGCAGGAAATAGAAGGTAGCAGTTCTGGTAGGAAAAAAGAATGGTGAGATAGAGATAAACATGGGAGGATTTGCCCTAGGAAACCCCAGAAGGATAGAAGTACAGGACCTGAGCAGAGATAACCAGTCACATGGCAGAACTTTGATTAGAATAAGCGAGTTATTAACTTATGAGCTAGCTGAGGAACATGCCTCTCTATATGGCCTAGGTGTTTGTAAATATATTTGGAGTTTCAGTGTGGTTTTGGAAAACATAGGGATCAGGTATAAAACGCGCGATAACAGTGGTCACACAAAGATCCGTCCCTTTCTAATGACTCTGACTTTAGCTGGTTTGTGTGTGTCCTGTAGTACAAGATATACATAAGCCAAGACAGATTGCTCAAAGTACAAAGATCACCATTTATTTGTCTTGGAAACCACTAAGCGTATAGAGACCCTGTGTCTGGTGGGCCTGAGGTTCTCTTCTTTCAGACACCCACTGTATGTGACTGAGGTTAGACCATTTTGCCTGAAAAGGACAATACATTCATCTTTGAATCTATCATTGTCATAATTTCCTCCACTTCTTCCTTCTCCTTCACCTCCTGCTCCCTTCCTCATTCTATGCCTCTTTTTTTTTCTCCCATTTCTTCTTTCTCTTAATTTACTCCTAAATCTCTAATACCATTCTGAGCATCACAAACCCCGGGCTCAGTGAACATTGCTGAACCAGCATCTCACAGAACCCACAAAAGTTTGTGACCTGTTTTTATATTTCTCTGATAAACATATAAAAATGTAAATGAAATCTATAATTACATTATTTTCCTAGAATATTCCTTTCAGATTTTGTATTCTTTAGGATATTAGACATTGAGAATTGTTATTTTTCCAGAATCTTAACCTTTACATCATTATTTCAACTGTGTCTTTTGGAATTACGATCCAGGTCTCTCAATATGAAATATATCTACATGGAAACAGAGCCATTTTTTTAAGTTTTTTTTCCCTAGAATATTTAAATAAAATGATTTACATCGGAGAGGTAGAAAACCAACAGAGCAAAGCAAAGACTCCATGCTGGCTGAGCTGGAGGCACCTGTAAGTTAATTGGTGTAACTTACAGGAGGAACAGAGGGGCCTCAAATGCAAATACACTGCTGAGATTTCCCCACAAATACTTACAATGACCCGCATTACTGAAAAGTCCCAGTGAATCTTTTACCTGCTTATGTGTCGGCACCAATGAACCAAGCCAAGCACAAGTGGTGGTTTCCATTTTTGCTGCAGCCCTGGCCACTGCTGTCTCACTCTGCTTATTTCAGTCCTTTCTCTGTGAGTCAAGCAAGCTCTTCTGATCACCACCGCTGCTTACTATCTGTTGTTCTCATGTTAAGCCTGGAGGAAATAACCCCACTACAACACACCAGAAGGTAAAGTCGGACAAGTAACCGTGTAAGTGATTAGTGCTTAAGTCTATGGAGAAACTAGAAAGAAACAGTGCAGGATGTAGTTGAGCCTCAGGAATAGTCAGCACTGAGTAGGAGGGAGTTGCATTGTTCAAACAACTTGCCTACCACTGGTTCGAATCTTTACATATGCCGAAGGTTGTACAAGCATGGTAGACTGATTAGATGTGTTTAATTACCTAAGTGGATTGTAACTGTTGTATAGCTAAAATTATTATGAACTGAAGCGGGAATGATTTAGAAAGACACGGCACAGTCTGGCTCTGCTAGCTACCTGGGCTGCCTGCCATGTTCCCGCACTAGAAGTGGCCAGAGGTCAAGAACACCCCACGAGATGTTACTCTGACCACTAGTTCCACTTATCAGCTTCATGGAGACCATGTCCCAAAGCGTGGATCTTGGGCCAACCTCAGTTGTCACCCTCATGGTTCTCTGCTAAGCTCCAGACAATACTCACTATATTCGAGGTTCCTGGTAGAATGTAGACTCTTAATGCTTAAAGATTATCCAATAGATTTATATATTTGGAAACGCTCAATACACAAGAGACCCAACCAATTAAAATTGTTACCCAATATCTAACCTTTCCGTAGAAATTGTCACCCTGGACTGCTAGAGATCCATGCTTCTTCCTCCATGTTGCTTCCTCTCCCCTCCTTTTCCTCCCAACTCCTCACTCTGGCTACCTCTTCTACTGCCCAATCATTCCGCTCCACTGCAAATACAATGTAGCAGGAAAATGCCCTGCTATAATGGACAGTGGTGCAAACTCTTAATACCCAGTTAGTGTATACTTTCTGTATCTGTGCTAACATCTTTTAAACTGTCAGGTGGAATTCTTAAATATATTGACTTAGAAGACTGTTAACATCTACCAAACTAAGGAACTGGATTGCTATCAAGTATATTTGAGACCCAGGCAGAGATTTCTTCACTTTGCTGTAACCTGCTTACCTGACAATCCCCAAACTTTGGTAAATGCCTTACTTCATCCCTTCATCCTTCCTTTCCCCCATCCTTCCCTCCATTCATTAGCTAGATATTTTTTCTTCCTTCATTTTAATTTTTAAGCATAAAACATTAATACAGCCACATTTTTATTGGAATATGTAATTCTGGGCCATTTTGTGTTAATCTTTACAATTATTCATTTCATTTAAGGGTACAAAAATCTTGATTTTCAAAACATTTATTGATTCTTCATGAGTTTCACATCATGCAACCCAATCCCACTCATTTTCATGTCTCATCATATCTACCCCTCATCCTTGCAACTCCTCCCCCAAAAGAAAATAAGAAACCAAAAATAATTAAAAATTGAACAAACAAAACCTTTTTTAAACTCTTATGGAAGCTGTGCTGTGTCACAGTGTGTCCACAGTATACCCTTTGTCCACAAATCTTTACTTGCAAATGTTCATTGCAATGAGTTGTTGGTCTGGTTCAAGGCTTCTGGCTTTTGCTACACCACTGATACTGGACCCTCACCAGAAATCTCAGATGTCATGCTGGTGCCCTGTGTCATAGAGATCCTGTAGCTGTAGATCTGCAAAACTCACCCTTTCATGTGCTCCAGCAGTTCATAGACGACATAGATGTTGGGGTGGGCCAACTCAAAGCCCTGCATATGGGCCTGGGTGGTAGGTGATTTGGTCAGCCCACCAGCTTTCTAGCACCCACATCGCAAGGGTAAGCTCCACTGGACCGCCTCAACTTGCTCACACAAGTACAGCAGCTGGCAAGGAGCAAGGTCAGCTCTCCTGCTCTCATGCCCTCTCTGCTGGATCACTCAAACTAATGTCATCAGGGCCAGGTCTACTGTGCTGTCCAGTTGAGATACTGGGGGCTCTACTCTTCCAGGTGCTGCAGCCATCAATGAGCAGGATCAGAACTCCAGCTCTCTTAAGCCCTGGGCCAGCTCTCCCAGCTACCACAGGTGGTGAGGAGATAGATAAGGAGGTCATCTCCCCCCCCCTGTCCCCACCACCACCTCACAGCAGACAAGTGATGGGGCTGGCTTTCTTGTGCCCACAGCCTCAGGTCCAGTTTACCCATGTTCTCACCACCAGGGTCAACTCAACTGTTCTGCCTTGGTGAGGAGCAAAGCCAGTTCTCCCAAGTGCTGCAGCCATTGAGGGACATGGCAAGTGTTGCACGGCCCTCAGATAACAACATGGTCCCAGGCAGCAGCCCAGACCAGGGAAGTCAGTATGATCTTTAGTGATAAAATGACACTGATTGCTATATGATCATGGACCCAGACAGTGGCAGCAGGGGCTGGGACTTCACCATGTCCTCAAGTGGCAAGGGAGGTACTCACAATAGGCTATTTTTCTCCATCCTTGCAACTCCAGTTCCACCTGTCTTCATGGTGCTCAAATCATTTTGGTTTTCTTTTCCTTCCATCTCCTCACTACATATGTACATAGCTGAGTGGCTTTCACTGTGGGTAGATCGCTCTACTGCCAGGCAGTGGGTATCTTCTGCCTGCCTGTACTGCATGGTATGGCCAAATATTGATTTTTTTATGTTTATGCTATTATAATTTGTTTTGCTGCTGTCTATATGTGTTATATATGTGTTTACATGTGAATGTGTCCATCTGTAAATATTCATGTACATGTGGATTGATTTTGAGAGTTATTAATTGCTCTCCACCCATTTTTTTTTTTTAGATACTGTTTTCCACTAAACCTCTTGCCTTAGCCAGCCTAGCTGGCCAGTAAGCTCCAGAAGCCAACTGCCTCTGATGTGTCCATCACTGAGATTCAGACAGCCCCCACTAGGCCCAGAATTTTGTATGGGTGATGAGAATCTGAACTCAAGTTCTTATAGACTTTCCCTGATGAACTACGTTCCCCTTTCCCCTGTCGCTTGATACCTGAAGAATCTACAGGAATAGTAAAGATCTATTCCCTAACATGAGACAACCTTTTCCTCTCACTATTAATTTAGATATGTGTTAATTCTATAATTGTTTGTATTTAATTTGATATTTTTGTCCTTGGTTTGCTAGAAGTTGGGGATTGAGCACACTAATTCAGTTCTTGCTTCTTTTCTAACAGTGACATTAGACATTAGTGCTATGATTCTCCCTCTTGGTATTGCTGTAATTGAATATTTAAAATTAAAATGTGTAAATTTACTTTTTAAGAATGAAATACTTCTTAATATTAATTTTAAATTTTGTTTGATCCATCACTTTTGAAGATTCTAACTCTGTGTTCATGAGATGGCTTGCCCTGGTCTCATAGTGCATGGACACTCTCTGCTCACTTTCATCCTTTCTTTCAAGGTCTCTAACTGTACATTCATTAGCCTGCCTGCCATTAGATCACAGTGCATGGACACTCTTTCCTTTTCACATTCTGTTTTCTTAGCATTTTGTTTTAAGTAGAGTCTTCTTAATGTGTGTTTCAGTTCATTAATTTTTGCTATTTAATATCTCACCACAGTCCAAAATCTAATGAATGTTATCATTATACTCTCAAATATTGTTTCCAACCAAATGTTAGATTTAATTTTTAATTATTTCCTTCTCTAATGTGTTTAATATTGTATTTCTAGCTTTTTAAGCATGTTCTATGTTCATATCACAACCTGTATAGTAAATCTCTATATGCCATTACCTACTCAACTTATCATTGGGAGACTTCTGACACTACTTTGCCTAATTGGTTATTCTTATATTATTTTTAAATGATGAGTTGATATAAAAAATATAATGGTTTCTTCAGCAAGCATGAGTTCAAATTTGCAATTATTTGAATAATAGGTAATGTACTAATGTGGTATGTCTTTTAGTTTTGACAAAGAAGGCTTAAACTAAGCATTTATTTTTAAGCTTTAAAATGAAGGTGAAATTATAATTTATTCTGAATAGTTTCCTCACAGAACAAATAAGAAGTCATCTCATTTAGTGTAAAATGAAACATCACAATGTAAAATTATTTAGATGACCATTTGATGTGAGAAAATGATCAATTTATAAGCTTCAAAAATTTTTGTAATGAATAAGAATAGAAACAAATACATTGTAATAAGGAATTTCTTTCAATAAATATATTTAAAAGTGGTTCTTTTGGAATGTAATTTATATTTTAATTCTTATAAATTATTTTAACAATTTGTATCAATCACCATAATTGAAAAAAAAATTCAATATCATTAATTTAAGTGATACATTTAATTTCAACATTTGTTACAGATAATTGTGGTTTAGAATACTTGTTATTTTATTAATTTGGAAGATTATTAATATAACTTTAAGTGAATTGTTATAAATATCCAGGGAAAATTGTCTTATATGACACGTTATCTATCAGGTAAATTATTACATATATTTTATACTTATAACTCAAAAGGAAAACATTTAAATTCATATACTCAAAAATACATTTGTTGAAGTGAGAAATAAAAAAATTGTCATAGCCACTATATCCCCAGAAATCACTACATATTCTAGTGTAAAAGGCTTCTTATCTTCAAGAACCCAGAGCAATGGCTTTGCCATTCTTTGGAGGCAAATATATTTGATAAATACTTCTATTAATTGATTCCACAAATTAACCACTAATCTGGAGCTTTTGATTATGAGCACTGCTAATCAATTTATTTGATAGCAGGCGTTCAGCAGTTAATGAATTAATATTTGCCTACATTTTCCTGGGTTGGAATAATTAACAGATTTATCCTGGTTCTGAAAAAGCAGAACCTTCACTTTTCATTTGCTCTTGACCTGCTTTCTCTCTCCACAGGGTCTCCTTTAGAGATTCTTCAGAAGGAGAAAATTAAAATGCTGTCAACAGATTAAAGCACTGTTTAACCCAGAGGATCCTTTTTTCAGACTTGCGTATTATGTGGAGTCATTTTAATATGACTTTTTTGTGAAGAATCCTCCAGATAGCCTGCTTGTACATCACAGTACAGCTGTGGCTGAAGCTCTCTCTGCACCATATAGAAATGCTGAAGTCATTAGTCATTCTTCCCTGTGAAGGGGAATCCTTTTCCTGTTTACTAAGATTATTAGCAGAATTCAGTTCTTTAAAATTAGAGGACTGTTTTACAAATTGTGTAGGGAAGACCTCTGGCCATTATTTTCTACCTTCCTCACTCCCTCCTTTATTGTCTTCCTTCTTTCCTTTTTGTTTTTGAGACAACTTCAAGGTGCTTCAAGAGCCGTTCTTTGAGGTTCATACAGGAGAGTCATCAATTCAAGGATCCACAGACCAGCATTTTCCTCAGTGTTAACATCTCCTCACTCACTGTGCAGAATAAAATCAATACGGATCAGGATGTGCCAACTTTTACAGAAGCTAAGGAAGCAAGATATGCAGCTGGAAGTTTAAGACCTGGGGAAGGAGCTAAGCAACAGAAGAGTCTCATGAAGTGGCACCTAGCAGAGTTATGTAGGTCACACTGACAGATAAAACACAATGGTAAGAAGAGAGTTGCCATTGCTTCAGCTTCAGAAATTGATGTTGCCATTATTTATAAACAAGATCATAAAACATAGTGGAGCTGGAGTGAGATGAGCTCAGTTGTTTTATGTGGAGTGACAGTCATCCACCCACCAGGCATTTGACTAAAAGCTACATTTTAACATCTGAGTTAGACAAGCCAGAATATGAGAATCTCCTTTCTTCTGAACATCTCCTAGACACAAGAGTCAAACTGTGGTCTCTAAGGAAGCAAGCCATGTATTTTTTGGGAAAGATCAAATATGTGTACAAATCTTTAAATGCAAAAGAATAGTTCTAGATGATAAAGACATCATGTTATGTCACACACATGTGACCCTCCAGTTAACTATGATAAACACATTAGAATAACATTTTCATATAAAGTTGTATAAGATGATGAATTTAGAAAAATATTAGAAAAATGGCCTCAACAAACATTCTTTACATAAAATGTCTAAAATTTGTTAATATAAAATCACAGGCAACAACAACAATAACAACAAAAACACCACTAACTGGTTTATTAATTGTTTGTATGAGTCTAAATATAAAAGCAAGATGATTAATTTCACTCTATCAAAACATTAATATTAAATTTTAATTTCATTAATAGACGTTTATATATATTTCTAATTACATTGCATGTCAGAGACAAAGATAATTTTCTATCTTGCATAATAATGGCCTAGGATGTTTCCTTAAGAGCATAGAACTTTATCTGTTTTTCAGTTGACATAAAATTGGATGATTAGAAATGTCATATATACCTATTTATTGATATGATGAATTGTCTAAAGGGGAGCTTCAGGAATTTTATCTATCTATACTAATAATATAATATGAAATAAATATAGTATGCTATGTTATTATATAATAAAATGTACAATAAATATAGTATACTATATTATTATAAATATAATATAAAAATGAAATATTTGTATTACTATTAAAATACTAGTTTTAATAATCCTCAAAATATTTATTAAGAACAAGCTATATTTTAAATGTCTTGCTTAGTTTTCTTGTCTTTTCTTATCAAATTATAATACATAACTTTCCATGTATCCAGCCATCATATTCTGAGACCAATACATAGAAATTTTTTTCTGTTGAGAGTGGTATGAAAAATGAAAGATGTGTAAGAAAAATAGTGAAGCAAACAGAATAATTATTTCTAAATTACAACATGGTAGGCTACTTCATCTCAGGTTTTTTTAATGAAATTACATTTTATGTATGACAGTAAAATTATATTTCACACTTAAAACATTTCCTTCTGAAACTCAATACTTCCACAAGGTTTTAATACCATCTTGAAATTAGCATTACATTTCACTTTATTTCATTTTAATTTTGGTAAACCTATCTTTTAAAATAATGTTAAAACTCAATTTTGACCTTAAAATAATCTTATGGAAAAAAAGTCTTCTCATTTATTCATTTATCTTTAACTTCTTTGTTAATAAGATTTAGAATTGACAGGACTTAGTTGTAAGAATATTAATGGATTTCTCTTAAATTTCATTTCAATTGAATAGTCAGGTTCATTTTCTTCTTTCTTTCTTTTTCTTTACTTTCTTTTTTTTGTAACATTTACTCACTAAGCACTGTGGAACAGAGCAACAGCATGTTTGCATTAAGCTAAGATATAATGTGCAGTACAAACACAAAAAAAAATCCACATCATTTCTCTCTGCATGTGCAATCAGCAGGACAGCAGCAAGAGTGTTACATACATGGTGAAAATGGAATCACTGCAAGTGTTAGCAGTGATTTAGGTGAGCAATAAGGGGACAGAGGTGCATGTTTGAATGACACAGGGGTAGGACCTTTGGAGTGAGTGTCATGGAAAGTATTTTCCTGAAGAAAGAAAATATCCTGCACATTGAGTAAATTAACTAAGCACACACACACACACACACACACACACACACACACCCACAAAACTGGACAACTGGGTTGGAAATGGGTTCTTACTGGCCTAGCATGAAAAATAATCTCTTTAGTTCTAAAAAATAAAATAAAATAATAAGAAGAAAGAAAAAGTAAAGAAGAAAAGTGAAGAAAGGGGAGGAAGAAATAAAATAGTTAACTAGAGATAAAATAAAATAGTTAATAGAGAGGTAAAAATGCACACTCAAGTTTGTCATATAAATTCACAATGGTACTGTGAAAAATGTTTTTAAAGTGTGTGAGTCATTTTATTTTTCATACAATGTATATTTATCACATTATGTTTTTCCTCTACAACTTCTTCCAGGATCTCTCTCTCTCTCTCTCTCTCTCTCTCTCTCTCTCTCTCTCTCTCTCTCTCTCTCTCTCTGTGTGTGTGTGTGTGTGTGTGTGTGTGTGTGTGTCTCTGTCTCTCTCTAGGTGTTTCTCTCTCTCTAGGTGTCTCTGTCTCTCTCTGTCTCCCTCCCTCCCTCTCCCTCCCTCCCTCCCTCCCTCCCTCCCTCCCTCCCTCCCTTCCTCTCTCTGTC
>JANHMN010000010.1:2407295-2566160 GCA_030674055.1 Rhabdomys pumilio | reverse complement strand
CCCCCCCCCCCCCCCCCCCCCCCCCCCCCCCCCCCCCGTCTCGAAGGGGATGTTTCCTTACACCCCTGCCCAGTCAGGAGTCCCACTCTCTGGAGTCTCACATCTGCCTAGTATTAGGTACAACTTCTCTCACTAAGTCCAGGCCAGGCAGTCTCTTCCTGAGGTCAGTCAAGGCCTCAGGGCTTTAGACCAGTTAGAGTATCCTGCCTGGTTGGTGGCTCAGTGTCTGAGAGACCTCTGGGGTCTGGGTTTGTTGAGTTGCTGTTCTTCCTATGGAGTTGCCTTCCTCTGCAAATTCTTGCAGTCTTTCCTTAATTAAACCACAGCCGGTCCCTGACTTCAGTCCATTGGTTGGGTGTAAGTATCTGAGTCTGTCTCAGTCAGGTGCTTGTCAGGTTTCTCAGAGGACAGCCATGCTAAGCTCCTGTCTGTAAGCACACCATAGCATCAGTAATTGTGTCAGGCCTTAGAGTCTCCCCTTGTGACGGATTCCAAGTTGGACAGGTCACTGGACCTCCTTTCCCTCAGTCTTTTCTCCATTTTTGTTCCTGCAGTTCTTTTAAACAGGAATAATTCTGGGTCAGTCTTTGACTGTGGGACAACAACCTCATAGAAAAGGCAATCCACTTGATGCCCTTTCTACTGGAGGTGGACTTTACAAGTTTTCTCTCCCCATTGTTGGGCATTTCATCTAAGGACTCTCCCTTAGGTCTTGAGAGTCTCTTACCTCAAAGGTCTCTTGCACTTTCTTGAGTGTCCTGCCACCTCCCACCCCCTGAAGTTGCAGATTTCCATTGATTCTGCTGGCCATCAGAACTTCTCTCCTGTCCTCTCACAATACCTGATCATGTTCTCCATTTACCCTCTCCCTCGACTCTCCCATGAAGGTCACTCCCTCCCTCTTTCTCCTGTGATTCCTTTCTCCCCCTCCCCCCAAGTCGAATGGAAGCATCCTTACTTGAGCCCTTCTGCTTGTTAACCTTTTTGGGTTCTGTGGTCTTTATCCTAGGTATTATTACATTTTTGGCTATTATTCATGTATTAGTAAGTACGTACCATGCATGTCTTTTGGGGTCTGAGTTAATGTCATTCAGGAAGATAGTTTCTAGTTATATCTATCATTCTTAATTGCTCAATAGTGTTCCATTGTGTAAAACTATACTGCTCAAGAATTTCTGACAATCTCCCTTGTCTTAGAAATGGTACTGAATTCTAGATATTTGGATAACTGGTTAAAACATATTTCGAAATTAACAATTAATGCTAAACTTACTTTCCAATCTCTCTAGTCCTATATTCCACCTCCTAAATATAATATCATAATATTGACAACAAATTTGAAATTCTATTTAGCACATTTCAAACTAAACCTTTGTTACCAACTCTATTTTCATATTTTAAAATCATATCTCATGATTTGATTCTCCAGAAAATTTACCTGGCTCTACTTTTTAAAAGTAAAATATGTTCAATAAATTCTCATCATTATTAGTCTATCTTGTGTCAGTATTAATATGTCTCTTATTACAGCAATCTAGTCTCTGTACTTAGAATTTCATTCACCTCCTTTCACAGTCAATGTGTACGTAATACATACATGTATGTTATATAATTCTGATGCTTATATCAACTTTATCTCATAATCTCCATTACTACAGTACCAATTAATATTTGATTGATATTTGATAATATTTGATTGATTAAAAGGACAGACTAAATAGATGATCTATGGATAGTATGTGATCTAACTGAACAGTATACTGGCACAACAGAAAATCTTAACTGTTACTCAGTTTGTTTTGAACAAAAGGAGGAGGAACAATGTAATCCAAAGGAATGTTGGATTCTTTTTTAAAGTTAAATCTCTAAAAAAAAATCGTAGTCTGATTGATGGATCAAGTTGCAATATTTTTCCCCCAAACTAGAGAATTATGGGAGGTATTGGTGGAACAGTGAGCAAAAAGTCACTTTTTGTCCAGTCAACCTATACACAAGCCTTGCAAACAGCAAGTATGTGAGGTAGTTGAGGTGAGGCTGGAATGTGGACAAGTGATCCGTTTGAGAGCATAATGAACAGAGGTCCCATTTCAAGTCTAAAAAATAATTGAAGAATTAACTATAGTATATAACATTTATTCTATACATCTTTGAACATTTATTATTTTACTTTCCTTTTCGTTCCTTTCCTTTTCTTTTGTTTTTGATTTGAGGAAAGTTTACTGAGAGGCTATTCAGAGCCGGGTGCTTTGCACTAAAAATGGATAAGAAAAATATATGTTAGTAAAAAGCAGTTCTTGAATTAAGAGTTTTGAGACAGTTGTAATTTGCAGAATCAAAAATAGTCATCAAAATGAGACACAATATTAGCATCGTATTTACAAAGTACAAATAAAACATAAAAGAGCAATTGATTAGCAAATTCAGGCTTTGAGTGTACTATGACAGACAACAGACTTCTAATAAATGTTATCAGAAGAGTACCACACAACGATGGAAGTGGAACACGGGAGAGGAGGGAAACTAGGGACAGATTTGGCAAAACTTGCCAAGCTTGTGCAACATTGAAATAAGTGAGATAGTTGGTTTCTTCTAGAGCTTTGACTTACGTATCGAATCCATTTGGAATCCAATTTGCTTAGGTGCTTCAGTCTCAGGATATTTGTGATAACAATCTGATGGCCCTAAGAAAGATACAGCAAGAGTCAGAATAAATGGCTTCTTCACACTCTTCACAAGATGAATCCAGAGTAAGTCATGTACTTTACAATTTCTGACACTTGTCATCTTAGGAGAAAGTCAATGTGTTTGTGACGATCAGGTAAAAGTAGGCTTGACACATGTTTCTACTGAAGTGTAACAAGCTAGTTTGATTTTTTTACAAGCTTCTAGCCCTGAAGTACTACATTCCACCATATCTGAAATCATTGATGCTTCTTAGGGTCAGTAGCTATTTTGATATTTCTACCTAATTTGTTATGTCTTACCTCCAGTGCCTGTCACTACAATGTCTTTAGACATGCTATAGACTATTAAGTTTTAAGTGGCAACAAACTTATGAACCTATGTATGGAAGTTCAGTTATCTTGGAATAATGAAACCAATTTGAATTTCTTTTTTTTTATTTAGAATAAAGACTGTTTAACAGTGTTTACAAGTGATACTGCATCTTTTTGTGATTTTATTTATTGGCATTCCAGCTATTGCACCGCCATCTCCTTTCCCACAGTTCCTCATCTTCCTTTCCTCTGTGAAGGTGAACCCCACCCCCATATTAGACCTCCCTTTTCCTTGGGAGCTCAAGTCACTCTAGGATTAGGTGCATTTTCTCCCAGTGAGGCCATACCAACCAGTTCTCTGCCACATGTGTCTGAGGCCTCACACCAGCCCTTGTATGCTGCCTGATTTGTGGCTCAGTCTCTGGGATCTCCCTGGGGTGCAGGTTAATTGAGACTGCTAGTCTTCCTATGTGGTTGCTCCCCCCTTCAGATTCTTCATTCCTTCCCCTAATTCAGCCATAGGTAGGCATCCTCAACTCCATTCCAGTGGTTGGGTATATGTATCTGCGTTTATCTCAGTCAGCTACCGTTAGGGTCTTTCAGAAGAAATCCATGCTTGGCTCCTGTCTGTAAGCAAATCATAGCATCAATAATAGTGTCAGATCTTTGTGCCCCACCCCCCATGAGATGGATCCCAAGATGAGCCTGTCATTGAACTGCCTTTTCTTCAGTCTCTTCTCCATTTTTGTCCCTGTAGTTCTTTTAGACAGGAACAATTCTGGGCCAGAAATTTTGACTATAGGTAATAACCCTGTCCTTTGAGGTCCTGTCTATCTACTGAGGTGAACTATTCTTAGAGTTCCCTCTTTCCATTGTTAGGCATTTTGGCTAAGGTCACCTCCATTGAGTCCTGAGAGTCGCTCACCTTCCAGATCTCTGGTACTTTCTACCAGGTCCCCCAACCTCCCACCCTCTGAGACTGCATATTTTCATTCATTCCCCTGGCTCTCTGTGTTTCTCTCTTGTCCTTTCCCCCCAGATACCTGATCCTGTACCCCTTTTGTCCTTCCCTCCACTCTCCCACCCAGATCCCTTTTTCCATCTGCCTCTCACAATTATTTTCTGAGTGAGATTGAAGTATCCTCACTTGGGCCTTTCTGTTTGTTACACTTCTTATGGTTTTTAGGTTGTATTCTAGGTATTCTGTAATTTTTGGCTAATATCCACTTATTAGTGAGTACATACCGTGTATGTCATTTTGGGTCTGAGTTACCTCACTCGGAATGATATTTTCTAGTTGCATCTATTTGCATACAAATTTCCTGATGTCCTTGTTTTTAATCGCTGAATGGTATTCCATTGTATAAATGAACAATATTTTTTATATCCATTCTTTAATTGAGGAACATCTGGGTTGTTTCCAACTTCTGGTTAATACAAGTAAGGCTTCTATGAACATCGTGTAGTACATGTCCTTGTGGTATGATGGGGCATCTTTGGGTATATGCCCAATTGTGATATAGGTGGGTCTTCAGGTAGAACTATTTCCAATATTCTGACAAAACACCGGGTTAATTTCTAGACTGGTTGTACCACTTTGCAATTCCACCAACAATTGAGGAGTGTTCCTCTTTCTCCACATCCATGCTAGTATGTGCTGTCACTTGAGTTTTCGATCTTAGCCATTCTGATTGGTGCAAAGTACAATCTCAGGGTTGTTCTGATTTGCATTTCCCCGATCACTAAGGACTTTGAACATTTCTTTAAGTGCTTCTTGGACATTCAAGTTTCTTCTATTGTGAATCTTCTGTTTAGGGTTATACCCCATTTCTTAATTGGGTTATTTGGTTTTTTAGAGGTTAACTTCTTGAGTTCTTTATATATTTTGGATATTAGCCCTCTATGGTATATGAGGATATTTTCCCTATCTGTAGGTTGCTGATTTGTCCTATTGACAGTGTCTATTGCCTTACAGAAGCTTTCTTTTTTTGTTTTGTTTTGCTTTTTTGTTGTTGTTGTTGTTGTTTTTGAGATAGGGTTTCTCTGTGTAGTCCTGGCTGTACTGGAACTCACTCTGTAGACCAGGATGGCCTAGAACTCTAAAATCCTCCTGCCTCTGCCTCCTAAGTGCTGGGATTAAAGGCATCCGCCACCACTGCCCTGCCAAAGCTTGGATTTCTTAAGAGTCCTTAAAACTGTACTTTTTCAAATTTATAATTATCATGTTGGGCTGATGCTAGGCAGTGTTTTTTATTTGCTTGTATCTATATGTCATGTGTATATAGATTATTGTTGAGGGCAGGATGGTCATCAGATTACCTGAAGCTTTACATATGTCTGTGAGTTGTCCAATGGGTTGCTGGTAACCTAACTAGGATCCTCTGCAAGAGTAGTGACTTCTATTCCCTCTGAGCCTTCTTTCCTGCATCAATAGGCATATTTTGAACTGACTGTCTTGATAAAGTAATAACTTCTGCTATGAAAAACCTAGGAAAGTTTACTTGCTCATAATTTGCAAGTATCTCTCCAATTATACATGTACAGAATTCTAGGTACTTGATAATTTAAGAAACCACCAAAAATCAGTATGGCTTAAGAACCATCTATTTTATCATATGTGGTTTGTTAACTAATTTATTTGTGGTTATTAGTTAACTAATAGACTGACTGTATTTACTTGCACCACATGAAATAAAATAAAAATATAGTAAAATTATTATCATTGCATAATTTTATAAAACTCCAAAACAATGTTTTAAATATTCACTTATGTAAAAATTAATCAAACGTTTCTATCTTCCTATGGACACTACTTTTGAGCTTATTTGAATGAATAATGGGGTCTCAAGATCTAAGAAGAATTATATTTCTAGCCCTAAAATAATTATCTAAATGATAGAATAAATAATTGATTCTTACCTAAAAAAAAAAAATTAATAGGAATTAGGACAAGAGTTAAAAACATTCATATTGTAATTAATAAGCTTTTTTCTTTCGTATTTTTTTCTTAAAAGATTGAAAAAATGACTTGAAATAGATTCTGTGGTTTTATTAGGTATATGGGCTTTGATATATTTTGTTGCGGCCCGAGCTGTCCCAAGCTGCTCCGGTCTACTGGTCGGGGCTCAGCAAGAGGGAGAGTGAGGACAGACTCGAGGAATGGAGACCAGACAGAGTGTGATTCAATCCCATTTATTCTTCAGTCTTTCTTCTTCTCTCCAAGTCCCTAGTTTTGAGATCCTAGTCCCTAGTTCTAGTCCCTAGTGCCTCCAAGTTCCAAGTTCTTTCTCCAAGTGCCAAGTGCCTGATGTCTAATTCTCTGTTCCAAGTTGTACTGTGTCAAGTAATCTGTTATCTGGTTCTCTGATCTCTCTTCTGTCTGCCTCTTGCCTTTTATATGTCTCATTTCTAAGACACACCTCTAAGTCACACCCTTAAGTCATGCCCTTAGGCCTTGTCTCTAAATTTAATCTCTAAGTCATGCCCTTAAGTCTCAGCTCTAAATCACACCTTTAAGTCTCACACACCCAAGAGAAGATCCTGGTTATCTAAAACAAGATGTTATCAGAGTGTGCTCAGCTGTTGTAGGCTAATGTAATCAAGTCTCCTGTCAGGGTATATGGCTCAAGATGGCTGCAAGGGTGATAGCTGCCTTCTGTCGGCTCCCCACAATATTTCACTTGTAAACAACACAAGCATTGCCTTATGTAGATGTTCCTCAATTTTGCAATGAGGTTATGCTTAATAAAAACATTCTAATTTGAAATACCCTACCTCTAACTGTATTGATGACACATAACATGCAAACACCACAGATCACAACACAGATCATGAGAACACTGACTCTTTACCCGTGTTGAGTTTATCTAGGAGCTTTTGCTCTGTGCCCAACACTCCGAGGAAGATATGACCTACCTGAGAAATGATAAAGAAAGTATAATTTAAGTTTGAATACTATTGAATTCAGATTCCTTTACCACCATGTAAAGACAAAGAATTGCCAACAGAAACACCAGGTATTGTTCATATTTCATACTCTAATGTGTTTCCTCCTCTTACTTCTCAGAGGCTCATCTTTGCTTTTTGAGGCCCTTGATAATTAATTTAAGCCTTCCTCTGCATTCCATCTTTCTGTACCATACTGCTTTGTGATATAGATAGAAACTTGAATCTCTAAACCTCTTAATGTGTGCTTTACACAACAAATGCATTTTCTCAATTCTCCCACTCCCCCTCCTCCTAAAAAAGAACTAGAAGTTGTTGTTAACAGTGCATTGTTGGTAATTTTGTCTCTATATGAATACTTTTACTAAACTGTTTACTATATAATATATATATATATATATATATATATATATATATATATATATATTGTATATATACTATATACAATTTACATAAAGCATAGGTACTTCCTTGCTTTCTTTCTTTAGTCTCATAACCCTAACCCTGATATTTGAAAATGTAATACTTTTGTGCATATGTTGAGAACAATGCAAAGAAAGTACCGATGCCTTCTGTTCTCTGCTTCCCTAACAGTGACTTTACAGAAGATCAAGTTAAGATTCCAAAAGAGAAGATTTCTGTAGGATCACAAGGACCATAGATGCCAGTTTAGCAAACATACAATCCTTTTTTAGATTTAGAGGCAGCAAAATATATGAACTTTGGTGAAAAATCTGCTTATAACCCTACATGTTGAAAGCAAAACCTCTCTATATATGGTTTCCTAGAGACCTTCAGTCTGTAGAAAATGACTGATTTACTTGATGAGAAGACCCAATACTAAATTTATAATAGTGAATGTCTTCTTGTGAACAACTTAGAGCCTCATGTGGGAGCCATACATAGGCTCTGAGACACAGAGAAAAATGTTTATATTAGTATAAAATATCTGCATAATTTGAGGTAAATAAATAACATATGATTGTACACATATTTATAAATATGGTGTTGTTCTTGCCATATATTTTGCATAATGCTAGATTTTTCTTTTAAGTAGCTTAAGGAGAGCATAGGTAAATTATATTTATTTTTAAGAAAAACAAAACAGGATTATTCTTGTTGTATAATTTTATCATACTCAACTGTTTCTCTTGAAATATCAAAAATATTGAAGACAAAATATTATGAAATGTTTCTGTACTTATTAATGAATCTTTCATTGACTACATTAGTCATGCTGAAATATGACAACCTGCCATTATTATACTATTATAAAAAGAGTGCTAACTCTCATGAACTTTAAACTCAAAGGTGAGTCTCTTTCTCATTGTGTTTGTCTGCTATAGGTAGTCTAGGGTAGGGTAATGATCCCTAGAGAAAACAGAGTTCTCAGAGGAAGATAAAAGCACATTAGCAAAGCACATTTGCACCCTTAAATTTTCTGTTGAAATGTAGCACACTGCTTCTGCTCATGCTACATGAGCTAAGACCTTATTTTCCTACACCTGAGCTATACTGTTGCAGGAGGGTAGATTGCTCTTTAATGTGTTGCACTGCAAAAATGAATGCTGAATTTGGCTCCTTTAAAATCAACCTTGCCTTACCCCCTCACATTAAATAATTACTTCTGGCAGCACATGTTAAACAGGTTTCTCCCCTACAATATGGTGTTTTGTTTTTACTAAGTGATAGAAAACAGGAGTAAACACACACACACACACACACACACACACACACACACACAGAGAGAGAGAGAGAGAGAGAGAGAGAGAGAGAGAGAAAGAGAGACAGAGACAGAGACAGAGACAGAGACAGAGACAGAGACAGAGACAGAGACAGAGGGAGACAGAAAGAACCAGACAGACAGACAGACAGTCAGTCAGACAGACAGACTTGCACATATGTATCAGAGGTCCCACACCTCCATTTGATCTTATTATATAAATTCAAGTCTCAAGTATATATTTGTACACAATATGTTTACCATATAAATATGAACACTATGAACACTTTTTATTAATTTATAGTTCATTACTTAATTATGAAATTTATTTGAATTATCTCCATTGACATTTTGTAATTATTTTGATATTGTCTATTTATCCCTCAAAATGAGCATTGATCTGCAGCAAAAGGCAACTTCATTTGTTCTGACTGAATTCAGTGTGCATTGAGAGCTTATCTAACACTCTTAGGTATATCTTATACCGTGTATAAATATGATGAAGGCCAGAGATATGCTTATCCTACTTAAAGACTACTCAAAGTATATATAACCTGGCAAACTTTCTTATTTCCATATTACTCCTTCATGGTAATTTTTATTGCTTTTGATTTGTTACAAAAGTTGCAATTTTTGGAATGTAATGTCCCAAATATTCAAATAGTCATTTTAGAATTCATCTTAATTCAGATCAAGCTTAGAGGCATGAAATAGTCTCTGATTATTGCATAGCTGCAAGGATGTAGAGAATCAGCATAGACAAAAGGCAGATAGTCACCAACAAAGAGAAATGTAAATCTCTAAGCTAGACAGTTTTATATGCTTTTAATAAATTCAGTTCATCTTGGCAGGTAAAAATTTATATTTATTAATACTTTAATTGAGTTTTTGAAATTTAAGACACTAAAGGCTTTTAGTGAAATTAAAATTAGAGCAAGTACTAACTTACATTTTATCCTATGAAATCAAGTATTTGAGATAGCATAGGAATCTTCTATAACACCTAGAGACACACAAACACAGGGAGATATATTTAGAACCACTGGAATCATCGATCTGATAATACATGTAATCTAGAATAGAAAAACTGAACTGCAAAACATGCACACAAAAGCATAAGACATCACAATATAAAAGAATTAGAATTAGTTTCCCAACATTTTCTGGAAAGTTATAATCAGAGATCACATAAACATGGTAGCAAAAGAATCCAGGAAAACAGCATTTTTTCATCCTTTGGATATGATGTTCCGACTGCTTTTCATTCTATACTCCCCCATGTATGTTTTACAGACTGTTTCATACATGTATAAATTAACACCAATGACAAAATCTCTCCCAAGGAAGCTCCAGGATGAATACAATGGGGTTAAGGCTGATATTTCAGAATAGAATGCCTAGGATTCTATAGCTGATATTGGCAGGTTGGAATGCATTTACTTTCTCAGAGTATCTCAAGTCCTTAAATAGATATGATTCCAAGATGAGTACTATAATTCCTAATGTGTTCTTAAAATAATAAAAATTAAGTTAAATCCATGCAAACATCTGTTCATTTAATCATTTTCCCCAATCCTAAATAGAACGAAACACTTTTAATGATGGCCAAAGAGCCTTTAAGAAAACAGTGAGCTAGGCCAATGTTCTTTGGGTAATTGCTCATTGCAGTGAGGCATAAGACTTATTTTTAGTGAACTGAAGCCTGAAAAGCATTTGTTAGGAGAGACTAATGTGGAACAGAATATTAATGTGTCAAAAAGAAGTAGTATACATGATGCATGTCTTTAAAAATAGGAATACAGACAAGCAATGAAGCAGAAATTTTATAGTTCAGGAAAAGAGTGTCAAGCAGTTGCTGAATTTAACATTGATCTTGCAAACATTCATTAAGTGTCCATTATTTTTCCAGGCACTCCACTAAATACTGAAGATTCAGCAATAAACAAAGCAGTTGGGAGCCCATGGTCACGTGGTATCGCACTTAATACAAACATTAGCACTGTACAGAATGAAGGAGGTGCTGGAACACAAGCTTACTGCTAACTGGGTATTTTCAACTTCATCTACTGGATCAGAAAACATCACACCCACGGAGTATCATATGAGAAATATTTTTTAATGAGTTATGTGAGTTATTTGACATTAAAGGTCAATGAAAGAAATGAAGACGATGGAGAATATAGAAAAAAATTACTATTCCAGAATGTCACTCTATGGAATCAAAAGAGAATAAATAAGTGGAGTAGTTCTGTAATCTACAACTTTGGGTAGGACATGAGGATCATAATTGAAAACTATCAGAGTTGTGAGCAAACATTCACATTATTTGAGATGCATTGATGTTAGCTCTTCTTTAAAGATTTGGTAGTACTTAGCAGTGAATCTCTTTAGTTGTGACCATTTTTATTTTCTAAAAGGCCATTGCTGCTTCAACTTCTCAATATAGATATGTTTAATTGCTCACAGGCTTTTTAGATTTATTGAATTATAGTTCTATAAATTGAGAATGAAATATGTCATTTACAGGAATCTTTGAGCAAATTATTCCAAGCTCATATATTATGAATTTATGTGAGAAACATATTATTCTCTCTCTCTCTCTCTCTCTCTCTCTCTCTCTCTCTCTCTCTCTCTGTCTGTCTCTCTTCCTCCCTCTGTGTGTGTTTGTGTGTGTGTATGTGTTCTGTGTGTGTCTATGCATGTGTGTCATTCATATATGTATGAGTAGGCTTATAAGCTTATATTTTTCAAATTCTATTTTAATAAGTGTTCTCAAATGCTCCAACCTCCCTTAGAGCCCACTAACCAAAGGAAGGGGGAGAATAGCTAATAGGACAAGGGGAGAAGCGTGAACCTATTTAGAAGTAGTTTTGGGAGGTGATTACAATTTGTTGACAGCAGTCCATCTACTAGAAAAACACTGAACAAGAATCAACAGCAGTGGCTTGATCCAAAAGAAATTGCTATACTCTGCTGATTGGCATGTGTTCTCTGAAGCTGAAAGAAGCAGCTGGAACACCAGTGTGATTCTCTCTACAAAGTCATGGTAAGTGAAGATCAGTAAAGAATCTAAGGCAAACTTGTTGATGTTTTGTCTTTTACTGTCTATTGTAATGTTGAGTGCAGGTCCCCAAGACCTGGAGTCTGCACTTAGTCTCTGGGTCCCTGCCCCCAAGTTAATTCTGATTGGTGAGTATACATGCTATTAGCCAAGAGATGAGCAGAAGAGACATAGGGGTTGATATTTAACAGACTCATGGGAGAGAGGACCATGAGGATGGAAGACACAGAAGGAAGCAAACTTGGAAGAAGAAGAAGAATGTCTAGGAGGAGAAGGAGAGCCACCATGGACTAAGGGCCAAAAGGGCTGTCCAATTGGGCTAAGAACAATTCAGATGGAACATAGTAAATAGTAAGTGATAAATTGGGGTTATAGAAAGTAGATTCTCTCAAGGTAAATAGCCTGGATTGGCTATGAGTCTATAGGTCTTCAATGCCGTCAGAAATCCAGAATGACTAAATTAACTGAATTTATGGGAAGCAATAAGCATAGCTTCTAAAACTTAGCCAATTTATAGAGACCGCTGAACACCTGGACAACCCCTATACTACCGAGTGTTGGAGCATCAAATCTTCAGCCTTCTGGCCCAAACTCATCTGACAGACTTTAGTGCTGCAGAATTATTCAGGGCTGGTTACTCTGTCTAGGCAGATATAATCCGTCTACTATTCTGCAAGTGTGTCCTTTGCTGTAGATGGAGAGAGGCAATTCTTGCCTGGTGGCTGTCTCACCACAACAGGAGTAACTCCAACGATGCTCAATTTCTTCTTAGAATCCAAGACAGGAAGCTGTCAGGAGCAGACAGGTCTCTAACCAAACTGAACATTAATATAGAAATATTTGTGACGTCAATTCTATGGATTTCTGACGTTTTGAAATCCAACTATCCATGTAAGGTAACCTGGACTGCTGTCTGTTATCTTCTCTCAGCTATTTCTAAACGAAATAAAGAAAACACCCTAACAATAAACTCAAAGTCATGAATTTGCTATAGTCCCTTAACTCACAGGCTAGTCATCCCAAGTCAGTTAAAAAAGTTAAAGAAGGACTGGGTCTAAGTCTTGTATTTCTAAATGTGTTATACAGGCACAATGCCCATGACAGTATCTATATTCATTTCACTTTCATATCGATGAGAAGCTTATACCAACGAAAACCTTAAATTTGAAATCCAAGTGAATTTTGTACCATTTAAGAAATTCTAACTTCATCTTGATACTAAATTATACAGATTTCTACCAATAGGTTATGGAGGGTTCTCAGCTGACATTCATTCTAAAGCCAAGAAAAAGTCAGGTTCAAAACTAAGTGTTCTAGTCAAGAGAGACGGCAGAGGTTCTGGCTAGTCAACAAAAGGATGGACTGGGTATTAAGACTATCTTGTACCTCACTGGTACAAATAGGAATAATTGTGCTCTAATTGTATTCTGAGAGAAACACTTTATTTTAACAGGAAGGGTAATATGTAGGAGGAGCTAAGGGGAAAGGAACACCGAGAGGAAAATATGGAGTAAGGAGAGGAGAAGATGAAGTAGATGAGAAGCTCGGTAATGAGAGAGCAAAAGAGAGAGAAAGAGAGAGGGGGCATGGAGGCAGAAGTTCACGTGTCCCCAATAGTCAAAGATAGTTTATATAGCTAGATTGGGTATTAGGTTACACTTCTGATTGAGCATTACCATACTTACAAAGCATTTGATTAACATTTAAAAAATTGTATAAAAGCCAAATAGAAAAGTGGGGGCACAGGATATGGGTTTTCTGGGGAAGGGAAATGGGGAAAGGGATTGGCATCTGAAATGTAAATAAAATATCCAATAAAAAAAATTGAGAAAAAAAAAGAAAGTAGATTCACAGAGCATGGAGGATAGGCAGCTGCTCACCTATTACGCTGGCTACGGCATATTTAAAAATATAAAGTCTGAGTATGTCTTTTATCCAGAAATATAAGTGGTTTAAGGCAAGGTAGAAGCCCCACACTGAGATTTTTACATATAAGGGATTGTATATTGTCTCTAAATAAGTTGGCCATTGGTTTTTAGGTCAGTATCTTACTGACCTATATTCCATCAAAACTGTAATGTTTCCTACTGTCTAAAGGTTACTAAACATAATCTACTTTAAATATATTTTAGAACTTTTTTCACAACACAACACTCCAGAAAGAGAGAATTAGAATTAACCAAAATTAAAATTTCTGTGTCATTTTTCAACCTCATCATTATGATTTTCTTTTTTAACCTATTTATTGATCCTTTGTGAATTTCACATCACGTATTACAATCTCACCCATCTCTCCTTTCTATCTACCCTATGTCCCACCTAAATGAAATAAAAATATAAACATCATTCTAAATACTCTGTAATCACTATTATCCCATTATATATGAACTTATTTTACAAATGGATGCAGAGAGCAATGTTGACTGGTGTGTGTGTGGGGAGTGGGTAGTAAATGAGAGATTAACACAGGCTTTTACTTCTATGCATTTCAGTGAGTTAACCTTAAATATGACCAAGGAAGCTGGATGGAAGGGTAGAAAAGACTTCAGGCCTTGCAGAAGGCTAAAGGGAGCGGAAAGATCTGGAGGAAAATGCAGATGACTATATAGATATAGAGTTCCTTCATAGAATGGCACATATGGGTCTCTGAAGCAGATAAAGTGAAGGGTTAAGAAAGAAACCATCTCTAAAAGAACCATAATGCTTAAGAGACCAGACCAGCCTCTGAGAATAGATTCAGGGTAAGTCTGTGGGAAGAATTGGATGTTAAACCCAGAATTACTGATTTTATTTTATCAGCTTCCTGCCTCTATTTCTATTAGAACATTAGAGTAAAAGACCAGCAGGGAACTTATTAAAACCTACTGAGACCCAGAATTAATATTAAAACTTCTCTGGCTAGAAATGTGAATGACGTTAGCATAAGTTTGTCTATCTTGCTTCAACAATGACACAGGCAGCTAGAAAGAAAAGAGCTTAAAACTTTTAAATTAATAAGAAAAGTTCTACATGTGGCCTAGTTTATCTGCAACCTATGTTTATCAAATATTACATTAAAATATTTATGTTCCTCTATAAAGGATGGTTTCACTAATATATATGATAATTTGTCAAAATCTTTATCCAAATCAACAACTCATTTTTTTTAACCCCAACAACACCAAAATGGTTAAAATTAGATATGAAATCTAGAGAAAAATGGAGTATAATTTTGGCTACAGAGAATATGTTTGAATACTCAGCTTCCTTAATGCTCTAGTTCCTATGTAAAAACATAATGTTTCCATATGACTAAATACATCCTTCTATATACTCATTCCATCTCAGGAAATTTCTTCATACTTTTGTAAACTCTGTGTGCATTGTTATCTACTATAGTGTTGGATTTTACAGTCTCACAAGACATCCAAAAACAATGGGTTAGGTTTTTATTTGCAATTTCAAAATGCATCAAACATCTTGGTCTTGGACAGAGAAAGAGAAAGACACAGAGAAAGAGATAAGCAGCGACAGACACAGAGACTGAGGAGCAGGGATGGAAGGGAAAGATTGAGACCGTATTATGATTACACATGATCTTATTACATATTTGCAGGATTTAGTAATCAAGTCAAGCAACTTGCTTTTTGTCAATTAAGATGTTTCATACTATAAAATATTAAAAATTTCATATATATAATATATGTGGTTATGTATTTTTGGTGGTTCTATTATCACTTTTGTATTTATCTAGAATTCATTTTGCAATTCAACACCTCCCAGATATTCCTGATTGAAAAAGTTGGATCTATTGCATCTTTAATGTTTTATTTCTGTGCATTTGTATGTAAGTATGATGCACCTACAATTGTGTATACATGTGTGCATGCTTGGAGACAAGAGGAAAGTCTTTGGTATTCCTTTTCAAGAAATGTCCATATTATTTTAAGCAAGGGTATCTGAGTAGGGTCTTGGCTTGCCATTCAATACTTACTATTATATTTCTAAATGCATAGAAAAAGTAAACAGTATAAAAGCATATGAATGTAAAATGGCTCAGTTGTTCAATATGTGATTACAACCATAAATGGTTTTATACAACATACATTGAAGTATTCAACTCAATAATAAGAATTGAAAAGTCAGTATTATGAGTAACATTATATACATGTTATACACGCACAGGGAACACAGTGGTAAAACACTACAATAAGATGTACTGTAAATAAAACCAAATCTTTCTGATATATTCTAATTCATTTGTTGATTTTTGAAATTGTAATACAAACATAATTGTTTCTCCTGTTTAATGTGGCTGCTACTAACTAAATAATATTCTTTCTTGAACCCCATTAAACTGATATTCACTGTACTATTTGAAGCTTTAGTAATGTTTTATCTTAACATCATTAATGATCTAATGGCCAAGCTACTGAATTAAACACAAAATGATAAATTCTTGATATTTGACATCTCTGAAATTTAGTTGTTAGTTTCCTAGAGATGCCATAACAGAATACCAGTAATTGGGCAGTGGGAAATATACATTTCTTTTCTCAGTGTTCTGAGGCTTGATATCTGAAATGAAGAGTTAGCAGTCATCCTTATTTGGAAACCGAATTGGCCTTGTTTCTCCCCAGCTTCTGGAATTTACTGGCCGTCATATGTTTCCGGCTTTACAGAACACTCACTACGCTCGTCATTCCTGCTTCCTCACAGATTCAGCATCTTTAAACAGCCCTCTCTTGAGGATGCTGGTCACATGGCATCTGCTCTACTACAGAAATGTCCTGTCTTAACTGAGTGTGTCCGTAACATTTCTGTGATAGAGTGTCTACGTGGGAGGGTAGGTCAACAACGAATCTCAACTCTAAGATAACAAGTTAGCTCAGTTAAACTGTTTATGTAATACATATGCCTAGTTGTGCAGATCGCAGAGATGCATGTTGTCACAAGGCTCTGTGCTACACAGTTCAGCCACTCTTGCATACTTTTGGCTTCTTTTCTTTTCAGACATTCTAGTAGACATTCCTTTTTCTTTAATTGTATTTTTTTCTCTTTGCTTGCTTATTCTTGATACTCTTAGAGGTTTCTGCTTTGTATCTTACACTTCTAAACTTCCATGATTTGATTCTAGACGTCAAATTCTTAGTTTTGACTGAGATACACTGGGTATCATGATTCTGTGACAGTGTAATAATCTGAACAAATTTTTTGCTTATAGATTTCTGGTATTCCTGTTGAGCATGCCATAATCTTCAGGTTCTTCTCTCCACATCACTTATCTCCAGGGCTGTTTTTATTTGTCTCTTTGTGATGTTTTCTGGATAGTTTATTTTCATCCGTCACATAGTTTCATAATTTTATGTGCAGAATTTTCTGATTTACATTAGACAAAAAATTAAAAATTTAATGTACTATCTTTTTCTATATTTCTAGACTTTTGGTTTATTTTTCTTCAAAAATCTCATCTGTTCAGTGCTTCTTATATTCCACAAATGTACACAAAGATGCAATTCATTCTCCTTTGGACAATGTCATAATTGATCATTGTGTTTGACCATCATTTAATAATCATTAAATTATCTAAACCTGATGCTTGTTTTTCTGTATTTATATTCGTCTGTTACTCTATGTCTACTGTCTGATAATATCTTACCCATCATGTTTTATAAATAATATTTTTAGTGTAATAATCTTGTCTTGCTTGTAGTAATACTTGTGGAGGCTTAGTTAAGTGTAATAAAATTGCATCTCCCACATAAAACAATACAATGACATGTAGGAAAAAGATGATATAAAATTTGTGGCTGATATTTTTGTTATGCCCAGGACATAGTTATTTGGGTTCTTGCTGGCTGTCTATTGTAACTTCACAGACCTCTTACTCCTGAGGTTTTCCTGCTGCTGGCCAATGTTTTCTCCATTCACCAGCACAATTATGTGTGTGTGTGTGTGTGTGTGTGTGTGTGTGTGTGTGTGTGTGTGTGGCTTTTGTTCCAGTTTATCACCATCTCAAGGAGCCAGCTTTCCCTAATCCCTGTGTTAAAATTTTTAAATTGCAGTTTAACAGAGGTGCTTTTGGCGGTCAGGACTGGGTTGGGTTGGGGAAGCATCTTAGTAGCAAATGTTTGCCTGGCATGTCCAAGGCCTGAGGTTTGATCCCAAAGAGTACTGAGAATGAAAAAGAACCTAGTAAGTTCTAGTTTCTTTTACTGGGGTCAAGTTAAAGGATGCAATTTCTTCCTTATTTCTAGACTCTTGTCTTAATTTAGATACAATTAGTCTAAGCAATGCCATGGCTTTTTTTGCCTGATTTCAAAAGAAAATTTTCTCCAAGACCCTTTTCAGTTTTTTAAATAAGCATATAATTTTTGGTTACAGCATTTTAGATGACCAATCAGTTCCAAAAAGAAGTACATGTATGCACACTAAGGAAAATAGCTTTGTCAGAATATATGTGATTATCGTCCATCAGTTAGCTCTAAATCATACAAAATGACAAACAAAATTATAAGTAGTTTGACCATTTATTTTGCTTCCATAATTTTGCAATAAGTATAAGAAATGAATTTCAAGATCTATAGAATTAATAAAACAAAATGTAACAAAATAAAATATAAAATGTCCCAGACCTTCATTTATATATCTTTTCTTAATAGCACACTATAAAAATATTTTAGGAACATTTGTAATTTATTAAACTTTGAGGAGCACTTATGTCTGTATATTATTAAAAGTGCACCATTGACATTCACCTGTAGGTGAGAAGGTCCCATAGGCAGAGGCAACACTAAAAAACACTGAGTTTCATCAGCAGGGCTCTCCTGGTAGAAAGAAAGAAGTGATTTCTGCAAGGTGTCTTCTGAATTCTACATATGTGTGGTGACACATGTGCACGTGCATGTATGCGCGCACGCACAAACACACACCACACACATAGACACATCACAGAATAAATAAAAATATTATAAATAATTGTTGAAAATTCAGTTGTAAAAGTTTTTATGAATTTAGGCATATTATTATACACATTAATGGCTTTGTTATTTCACAGCATCTACAAAGCTGTTTGTTTGTTTGTTTGTTTGTTTGTTTGTTTGTTTTTTATGGCAAGCTGTTTCCTCTCAGTAGCTTTTGTCTGTTCTGTGTCTATGTCCACTTTAGGTTCTTTTGTTTTTCCATGTTCTTTTATCATCAAGGCACTCAGTGGTTACTCTCAGCTAATGTGTCCCATTAGTGTATTTCAGGAATTTTATAAGGCCTTCATTAATTTTCCCAAAAAATGTCTGTAGCCAAGACATTGGATAAAGGTAGGTATTAAGTAGAAATTTGCCCAAGCCCTGCCAGAGACATCTGTTTCTAGGAAGCAGGCTTCCCTTTATTCTGAAGGACGTAAGCTACTCAAAAGCAAATTAAAATAGAGACAAGACCTGAAGAATCCAACAACAGATATAAAAAGACTCAAAAACTGCCTCGAACCTTTGCTTGATTTTTCAAACACAAGCAAAACTTAGTTTCATCGTTGCTGGCAAATACTTACATTAGAGAGAAAGACCTTAATTCCACACAGTTACTACTGTCCAACAGAGGCTGTGAACAGAGCTTTCTCAATAATGTGCCTGAAAAAAGAAGTTTTGATATCACAAGCTAATAAAATAATGTCCTAATTGAGCTTCTTCATTTTACAAATAAACATCTGTCACATTTGAAAACTTCAACCTTCCTGGTCTGGAGACCTTAAATTCTTAAATTGGTTCTTATTTATAATAGCCAGGAGTTGAAAAGGACCCAGATGTTCCTCAACAGAGGAATGGATATAGAAAATTTGGTACATTTACACAATGGAGTACTCTGCTTGGCTATTAAAAACAATGGATTTGTAAAATTTGCAGGCAAATGGACAGAACGAGAAAACGTCATCCTGAGTGAGGTAACCCCGATACAAAAGAACACACACGGTATGTACTCACTGATAAGTGGGCATTAGCCTAAAAACTCAGAATAGCCACAATACAACTCACAGACCATACAAAGCTCAAGAAGAAGAAAGGTCAAATAGTGAATGCTTCAGTCCTACTTAGAAGGGGAAACAAAATAATCATGGGAGGTAGAAGGAGGGAGGGTCCTTGGAGGGAGAGAGTATGAGGTAGAATAAAAAGGGGTCAGGATCAAGTGTGGGACAAGATGAGGGAGAAGTACGTAGGGCCATGAAATTGAATAGAGGAGTATAGCAGTGGGGGATGAGGAACCTGGAGTAGCCACTAGTAAGTCCCAGATGCCAGGGAAGCAAGAGGTTCCCAGGACCCAATGGAGATGACATTAGCCAAAATGCTCAACAGAGGAGCGAGAGAACCTGTAGAGACCATATCCAGTGGATAGGCATGACACAGCACCAAGTTGAGGGATGAGGACACCCACCCTTCTCAAAAACATTAACACAGAATTGCTCCTGTCTAAAGGAAATGCAGGGACAGTGTGGAGCAGAGACTGAAGGAAAAACCATACAGAGACCGCCTCAGCTAGGGATCTATCCCATCTGCAGACACCAAACCCAAATCTTATTGCAGATGCCAATAAGCACTTGCCCGCAGGAGCCTGGTACAGGCTGTCCTCTGAGAAGCTCTGACAGAGCCTAACCAATACAGATGTGGATGCAGGCAGTCAACTATCTGACTGAGCTCAGGGACCCCAATGGATGAGTTAGGGGAAGGACTGAAGAGGACTGCAACCACATAGGAAGAATATCAATTTACTGGACCCTGACCCCAGAGTACCCTAGAACTAAATCACCAACCAAAGAGTGCACGTGGAGTGATGCTTGGCTCGAGTTGCATGTGTAGCAAAGAATAGTCTTATTTGGCATCAGTGGGAAGGGAGATCCCTGATCCTGTGGACAGTTGATGCCCCGATCCTGTGGACAGTCGATTCCCCAGTGTAGGGGTTGTGAGTTGGGAGTAGGTGGGTGCATGGGGGTGTACTGTCAAAGGGGCGGGGGGATGGTATAGTGGGTTTGTTGAGGGGAAACTGGGAAGGGAGACAACATTTGAAATGTAAATAAATAAAATAACCAATAAAAAAAGAAACTCTTACCATTACATGAATGAACACGGCACATAGTAAACCACATTTGCTGGGAAAATATGAGATCTGTAGTCATTCTAAGGGTAATAAACTCTACATATAAACTAAATTCTATCTCAATTTAGAGTCAGTCCTTTGTGAACACTGCATAGGTATGTCAATGTTTTGGTTTTTGCCACTCCCCATTCTCTCATTCTCTGTCTCTGTCTTTTCTCCGTCTCTCTTTCTCTCCCTGTCTCTCCCTTTCTCTCTTTGTCTCTCTGTCTCTCTTTGTCTCTCTCTGTCTCTGTCTGTCTCTGTGTGTGTGTGTGTGTGTGTGTGTGTGTGCGCGTGCGCGCACGAGTATGTGCGTGTGACAGTACAGTATGCCTACAGAGGTCAGCTATAACTTGGGTTGGGTTAGTTCTCTTTTCTATCTTGTAAGTTCCAGGGGGTCAAACATCCATAAATCCATCTTACTGGCCTTGTGCACCATATTAAAGAGAATTAAAATGAGACTGATATACATCTAATATTTGTCTAAAAGTCTCTTTCTCTACATCTTCACAGAAGCCTGTGTTACACATCTGTCATCAGACTGAAGCCTCAATCAGTGACAGTTCAGTTTTAAAGCAAACCCTTCTGGTCACCACAGTGTAGAAAGATCATAAGCAATATAAAATAATTCAAAAGAAAATACTTCCTCACTCACAACTTCTAAAACCATAGCTTAGAGTCCAAGCTTTACACTCTGTGGATTTCATGGACAGATTTGGAATCATTGCATTGAGATGTGAGGGAAGCATTCTCCTTTAGGAAGTAAAAGAAGCTTGAAATACATACACACACAGAGAGAGAGACAATATTGTAAGCATAAATTATAGTTTTAAATCTTCAAAGTAAAAGTATAAGGGTAAAATAAGCTTGAAGTGTTTGCAGACAGTTTGTCCTATGTAAAAAAGAATTTAGGTATATGAATATGGAAATAGCCTAGAATACCATTACTCCATTTTCAGAACAGTGACTGTAGCAACTGGAGATATGCTTTAAGGTGTGTGTGTGTGTGTGTGTGTGTGTGTGTGTGTGTATACATATATATTCTATAATGTGTAAAATACATATATAATACATAAGTCTATATATATTCTATAATGTGTAAATTTTCCTACTACTTACATTTGATTATCAGAAATTAAAAACTTATATATCCATGCACTAGTTAATGAAAAGAGCAAGTTCTTTCTGAGAAATGCTTCTTTAGGCAATTTTTTTATTCAAACATCTAAAAGTATATATACACAAATTAAGATGGATTACAACATATAATAATATATAATCATATAAGGCCATTGCTATACATCAGTCTCTTTTGAACAATATGTTTTATTCAGATCACAAATGTATCTTGATTTTCAACCTATTGCTATGAAGGAAATCTTGTAATAGTTTTTTTCATTCAAAGTTTGTGTTTTATACTTGCATTTTCACATGCTACAAATTGTTTTTACATGGAGAAGGGCTCTTAACACCTGGTGTCTTCTTCAGGCATTGCTTCTGTTGGATACAGCCCTGGAAGAGGAGAATAATTTAGGGTCCCAACCACAACTCTCCTTCACAAGGAAAAAGAGGCTGAGACCAGGAGGAGTCTGCTGAGAGTAGGGGAGGGATTCAGGCTCTGATTCACATGAGACTTCTTGAAAAAAAAAAAAGAAAACACTTCTCCAGTTGTATGCTATGCACATGAGACAATTTGAAGAGTCTTGACATAGAGGTTGGCTTATGATTTTCACAATATAAATGGTAGTTTTGCTGAAGTAGAATTCCAACAATTTCCTCACTCTGCTTTTTCTGATTTCACAGACATGTTTAAATTAATCTTCTGACTCCCAAGTCTTCATTTAGCCATACACATGTAACTCGTTATACAAAAGGTATAGGAATGACTATTTGTCACAGGATAATTAAGGCCCAGTTGTGCTTAGCTTTCAGGATAGTAAAACCTTTAAATTTGAAGCAATGAATGAGACAGACCCTAAGATGTCTTCATTTTGTTCTGAATATGAAACAAAATAGCAATTTTTAAAATGTAGAAACAAACCTTCAGAAGCATCACATGAGGCATGTGGGCTGGAATTCATGTACTTATATAGTGGTGGAGCTAAAAAGACTTTCACTCAGATACATAATATAGAATTCAAACTTTTTTATTTATTTATTTATATAGAGTATATCCATAAAATAATAAAAAGAACAGAAAGAAACAGTTTTAATACATTTTATTTGATGTAATCATGACTAGGAAAAATCATGTATTTACCTTCTTATATTTGGGAGGTAAAAATATTATAGAGTGACCTAAAGAGAGTTATTATTTGTGAACCCAAAATATTTGTAGTTATTATAGCAAGGAAAATATTTTTTGTGGAACCTAATAAATGTTACACCTTATATTATGGCTACCACGTATCTTCTGGTTTCTTCATGACAAGTATTGCCAAAAAGAGAGCTGGCAGCAGATGAAGTGTTTATAAAGAGGAAATGTGAAGAGGGTATACAATACTGCAAGTTGTGAATCATTAGTCACATGACTTTAGGAAGATATGCTGAGTATCAACTATGAAGACTGTGTTTGACCAAGAAGCCTCTGAACAGTGGAGCGTTCACAAGGTCTAATGAAAAGTAAGATCAAAGGTGGTGGTTTAGCCACCTTGTTACACTCATGAGACTTCTCACCAGAATACATGGTCCACTTTCCACGTGGAAAAATTGATTTGTCCTCTGTAGTTTTTTCTACTTGTATAAGGAGTGGACATTTCTGTGACAGATTCCTTTACACGTTTCAGTTTGTGATGAACTTAGTCTTATAGTCTCCTGTCTTTTGTATTTTTCAATCTTTGATACATTGCTAATCAACAAATAGACAAGACTATATATAGATTATGTATTATTTCTACACTTGAAAATTGTAGGAAATGGCTAAAGTTTAATAAGAAGACAATCTACCATGGTATGTCTTATATGGTGTTGTTGAATGGATTTCAAAGGCAAAGGTAACTTATTATTTTGAAAGCTTCACCTTGAAAAAGAAATCAAGATTTTCAATATACTGAGGCTATAACATTACCAAATCCTTCATCTATCCTGTGTACCCAATCATAGCTTGTTGATACAGAAATCATCCTCAAAGTAATTAAAACCATACAAAAGATAAATTTCTAAGTCTAAAATTATTTAAGAAAACATTAAAATGTAGGGACAGACTGATGGCTCAGTGGGTAAAGAGAGCTGATTTCAAACACAGTGACCTAGTTCCCTACCTGGGTATTACACTTTTGAAAAAGAACACTAATGTCTATAATCATTGCTTCATGAGCTCTAGAAGCATGTTATGGCATATGTATGCCTGCATATACATATACATATGCATACACAAACAAATGCATATCGAATTAAAAGAAAATTAAACAGAAATAAAAATATCTTCAAGATTTTACTAGCAACTATATTTATACAACTTGAGATAAATGAAACATAAAACTATGAGGTCATATGCCTTTATTAACCAAGTTCATAGTGGTAACATACTATTTTGTCACATTTGTATAATTTTGGGCTTTCTTTCACCCTCACATAACAGAATAGAAACAATAATTTGCATGCAGTCTCCAAATCATTCTGAATAATTTTTCTCATTTCACAATCGTTTAAAAAACCTACTTTCTTATCTAGAAGAATGCTATTTTTTAAAAGAAAAGTTTTATAACCAATTGTCCATTTTATTTTAATTTTTTAAAATTTTCTAAACAATTTATTTCAGTACCCTCACCAACACTTCTAACGTCATTCCCCTTAAATCTTATTTTACAAAAAGCAACAACAGCAACAACAACAAAGTAAAAGCAAACAAAAGCACAAAAAAATCACCCCCCCCAAAAAAAATCCAGACAGACAGACTAAAACATGGAGATTTTTTTCTTTATAGATTCTTGGATAGGGGTGTAACAAATTAGTGAGGACAATAATAATAGTTAAAATGTTGGGTTTTTGGGAGTGGACGAAAGCTACTGTGAAAACGCAACCTTAGCTCATTATTTTTTCTTTAAACGTAAAGACAGTAAAATCTATTATCATTATCATGGCCATCATCATTAGTCAAAACCTTCCTGACATCTTCTGCTCCAGAATAAATTTACAACAATTCACTCTCTTCAGTGTCCAACAGAATTTGTTTTAAATAGCTATTTTTAATCTCTTTTGATCATATTTCCTACTTTTAAATCCTTTGCATATAACATATAATCAAATATAATTTATTTCTAAAGCAGACTTTTCATGACTGCTTTCCCTTGGCAATATTCTTACCAGAAATCACCAAGCCTTCTCTCATAGGTGTCCTCAATGAAGCTTCTGAAAGTCACTGCATACATATTAATGTTTACATAGCACTTATCAGAAGATGATATAGGTTCTTCTAATTTTATTGTCTTCTGTCATAGAATAAATTTTATGTGAACAGATACCTTCTCTGTCCTGTTGTCAGTTCTTACTTACAACAATTTACATCTAGAATAATAATATTTGCTAGTCACAGAGTTTGATATTTATTGAATAAAGAACAGCATTCTATATACAAAGAAAATTAGTACCTCTTGAATTAATTAATAATTGACATTTACAAGTGGAAATGTTAAGCTGAAAGATTGGTGACCTGGTCAATTTTGGAACTCTAAAAATAAAATGTCATCTTAATTTCTGATATTTCTTTGATCAATGAATATTATAATAACATTTAAGAAAATAAAACAGAAAAACCCTGAGCTTTCTTGACTCTAGGAAACTAGAAATGAATTTTCCCCAAAGACTGTCACTCAATCTTTCTAAACATACATACAATGAAAACAAATAATTTACATTCATGATGATATTCAAAAACATATATTATGTTGAATGAATGACCTTTTTTTTAAAGATAATTTTAAATAGGGCCTTATATTCTGATTTTCAGTTTGTATACTTTACAAATCACCTTAATGTATGTATCATTACTTCTCATATTTTTCAGGTCACCTCATTCATTGTAATTTGCCGCGAAAGGTATTTTCTTATCAGATAAAGGCTGTCCGAAGAGAAGTTTGACTGTAAAGCACAGAAATGTGTGTGTGTGTGTGTGTGTGTGTGTGTGTGTGTGTGTGCATAGATATACTTATCTGGCTCAGAAGGTTATTCTTTTTTACAGGGTCTCTTATGATAGGTAGGTAAATAAAGATAGAAATATTGTATTGAAAGCAAGAGGATTTTTCACAAGCAGAAGCCCATGCCAAGAAAGGTTATTCAGAAGTACAGCATTACTTTTTAATGGAAATAAAGGAGGAGATCGGATAGACTCAGTAATGTCAGGAGGAAGCTAATCTAGCAATGTTACACACACATGCACACATGCACATGCACATACACATGCAAACACACACAAGCACACACACATGCACACGCACACACATGCATGCACATACACACACATACACACATGCACACAGACAAACACACACAAATTACAGGGTATTTTAAATTTATGACAAACTGTGCATAGAATGACCTTGGATCTAATAACCATAACCCTTTGTGGGGAAGAGTTAGGTCTTGTAGGATCTGAATCTCAGCTTCCCAAGGCCCTGGCCCCAAGTTACCACTGAATTTTCCAAACATGTACTTGATTTTAGACAAAGACAACTTTATTACTTTCTTTTTCCTCACATCAGGGCCTCGGGGAAACCTTGGATATCCCTGACTCCCATGTCAAACCCTTTGTGTATATGCTAACAAGCAGTGGCATATAGAATTTTTCTAATTCACTTTAGCTTTTTGAGAATCCTCCACACTGGCTTCATAATGGCTCTCCCAATTTGAAGCTGTCATTAACAGTCAAAAAGAGTTCTCATTTCCATCTATCTTTACCAACTTACATGGCCAGTAGTTTTTTTTTTTTTTTTTTTTTTTGATTTTATCAAATTTGAGGGTCACATTTATTTATATTATGTAAAACATATTATATACAAGTACATAATATATACAATTTATATTACATATGAGCAGGAGCACACTTAAGAACAGAACAATTGCAAGCGCTTTGTAAAATGCAAGTGAAGATGAAGATTTTAAGTAACAAGCTAAACAAACTATGCAATGGAAAGTATATTAATGAGCTATAACTAGATTAAAAATTAAATTCTGATATACACTCTACATCTCAAAACATGGAAACTGAATATATAAGATAGAGTTCAAGGCCATCCTGGGCTGTATACCAAAGCTTTATCAAATAATAAAAGTTATTATTATATAATATAATATAATTAAATATATAATATAATTATTATTAATAAAAAAACAGAACTGAAGAGAGGCTCACTGCGGGAGAATATCTGCTGTACAAGTATCCATGAGAAAGTGAGCATGGGTGGCACTGGCCTATAACTCCAGCAGTGGGGCCCAGATGCACAGTAAGATCGATGTGGATGGTTGATTTGAGTCTAGCTACAGATTCACTGAGAAACCCTGCCTCAAAAGAAAAAGTGAAGAGTGTTAAATGAAATTGGTCATATACTGAAAATCAGATGTGTATGTAAAATGTGACTTCCAAGAAGGACACCTTAACGAGATATCGAAGCATATCAGAATGCTCACCTAACATTTTATTTCCAATTTTAGAAAAGACAAAAATGGCTGTTAAGCATTTTTTTAGTTCTGTGCTACATCTTGATCTGTAGTCCCTTCCTTTCCTCTAACTCTAGAATCCTAGAAATTTTGCAGGCTTCTTGGAGTAGCAGGTTTCCAGAGTTGAAAGTTCAACTCCTTTGGAGTGCTTTTATTGTGTGGATATCTGTCTGCTTCATGACTTCACACTACACAGTACAGTACAGCATTCCCCAGAAATGATCACTTGGTAAGTTCTAGGTGGCTATGACTGATATGTTAATGCTATAGGAAAAGGGATCTTTTTCAGTTAATCCTTGGATGTGGTAAAGAAGGTAGCCAGCTTCACTCTTAGTGCTTGTAGCTATGCAATTGTTCGATCAGCACTCAGTTAAAGGGCTAGGCATCTAAGTGTTGTATCGATTGTCATCTTTGTCAGTGTCAGTTGGCTGTAACTGCAAGCTTCATTGAAGGGTTTCCAGAGTGGCATGTATGCTATAGAGAGATTGCCAGGAAAGGTTGTTTCAGATATCTTATTTCTGAAGTTATAACCATGTGTCTTGGCAGAAGTCATAGATAATTTTTATTGAAATCTTTTAAGAAGCTTTTTAGAGTATCTTTTCTTCACTTCTTCTAAAGTATATATTATATATTTTTATGTAAGAGAGAAACAGGCAGACTGACAAACAAGAGGAGAGGGAGGAGACAGAGAGGGAGACAGAGAGGGAGAGGGAAGAGAGAGGGTAAGATTTAATCTATTATGAGTGTTTTTTTTAATGTAATCAAACTCAAGTTATTCTGGGCATAGCCTCCTGTGTTCTGGGGATTATAACTACAGATGCTGTACTACACGTATAGACTTATGAAAGTAGAAGAGGCAGTGTTCTTTATGTAGTGTAGACTGATGGTTAAGTAGGGTGCTAAGTAACAAAGAACCTACAAAGCACACTCATGTAGTGAATATTTTGTCATAACAGAGGATTTGATTTTTTAAAGAGTTCAATGCTGCCATGGCATGACCACACTGGCAGATATGAAAATGATCCAATGTGACAAAACAGGGCAATAATGAGTAACAATAGTAAATAATGGAGTTATAAAAGAGAATAAGAGGTGCCTCCAAAATTGTATACCAGTTAAGACAATATTTCATTTAGAAGATATGAGCCTAATAATATAACTAATTCATTATGGACACAGTGCAAGGTAATTTAGTATCCTGTAAAAGTTTAGTAAAAGAAAAGAAATATTAAGTTTTTCTGGAAAATTCAAACAGCTTTACAAATATTTGTCCTTTAAAAGATTTAAATTTTTTCTTTATTATATATTTAGTATTTATTTTGCATAGTCTTAAATCTATTGTAGATACTAAAGATTTGTGATAATTGTTTTATCTTAAGTAATTGCAGCACACATCAATTAACTGTCATTTCTCAAAGATTACATTAAATTCTGCTCAAAAAGCCCAGAGAACATGGTGTTTTATTTGACTGTTATAAATATTGTCTTAATAAATGATAAGAAGATGTACTGGACCATGTAACTTACAAGGAACCTAAGGAAAAAATTGCCATGGTCACCAGTGGGTGAAAGTGCTTGCTCCGCCATCCTGACAACTGGATTTTGATCTTCAAGAAACAGATGATAGAGAAGAGGGAACAAACTTCTAAAGTGTTCCTCTGACCTCCACACATTTGCACTATCAGTTCAGGACTCCCCTGTGCCTAACTATCAGAAACTAAGATGAAGTCCTGTTGGCAAGAGAGTCAGAGAAATACATATCCAAAAATTTTCTCATGGCATACAGATGTGAGTGCAAAAATTGATATAAATTATGCCAATTTGACAATTCATTTCATCATAAAGACATAGTAAATGCTATAGATACAAATACAGAAAAAATTAAGTGATGATCTATGTATTTATAATTTATTTATTTGAAAGATCTGTAGAGCTAAAATACAATTTTCTTATTTCATCCTATAGGAAGAATTCCAAAGCTCCACAAATATATTTTCAGCATCCATGTTGGTAAACATCCCAAAGAATGAACACTATTGAAATTTAAAATCACACGAAAGTGTCAGTCTCAGGAAATTTGAGACTGTTTTTTTTTCTTCTCTGTTTACTTAAAAAGAATAACAAAAGTAGTAATTAAAAATCATACAATTACAAAATAAAAATGTAAGCCAAGGGCCAGATTAAATCAGAACAGAATTCTACCTGATTGTCAAAAAGAGCTAACTGAAAATTTCCTCAAAATATTTCACAAAATATAAATGGAAGGAACATCTCCAAATTCTTTTACAAAGCCAATATTACCAAATGCAAGGTGCAACTGGTAAAAATGATAGCAGCTGACTGTGGAAGGCTTAGCCTTGGTTGATGTATCTACAATGCAAATCCATAAGGAAGACTTGGGGGCATTGTGGAAAAGGGGATAAAAAGATTTTTAAGAGCCAGAGAACCAGGATGTTGGTTTTCAGAAAGTGTCATATATTATTTATTTATTTATTTATTTATTTATTTATATCATTAATTTATTATTTACTATTATTTTTTTCTTCTTTATTTTTACACTCCTGATTTTATTCCCCTCCGGGTCCACTCTCTGACTGTTCCACACCCCATAACTCCTTTCCCCCTCACCCCCGTCTCCACAAGAATATCTAGAAAGTTTACCACATTCCCACATCACCAGACCTCTAAACTTCCTGGGCCTCCAGTTGCTTGAGGGTTAGGTCTATCTTTTATGACTGATCCCAGACCAGGCAGTTCTCTGCTGTATATGTGATGGGGGCCTCATATCAGCTGGTGTATGCTGTCTGGTTGGTCATCCAGCGTCTGAGATATCTAGGGGATCCAGGTTAATTGAGACTGCTGGTCCTCCTATAGGGTTGCCCAACTCCTCAGCTTCCTCCAGCTTTTCCCTAATTCAACCACAGGAGTCAGCAGCTTCTATCCATTGAATGTGTGCAAATATCTACCCCTGACTCTTTCAGCTGCTTTTTGGGTCTTCTGGAGGGTAGTCATGATAGGTCCCTTTTTGTGAGCACTCACTAGCCTCAGTAATAGTGTCAGCCTTGTGGCCTCCCCTTGTACTGGACATTGTTTTTCTCAGGCTCTTCTTCCATTTCCCTTCCCAGTTACCCCTCCAAGACCACCCTATTCTATCTGCCCTCTCCCCCTCCCCATTGCCTCTATGAGGGTACTTCCCCCACCCATTGCCACCTAACCACTCCAGAAAGTGTTATTTATATAATACAACAAAGCTCCTTCCATGTAACCTCAATGCTATAGTTGCCTGAACAAGATTGTTACAAAGCCAACACCAGTTAATATGTCAATGTAGATGCTGGAAATCTCACAAGACTACATCCCTAGATGAAGAACAACAAAAAATTAATGAGAGAGAGAGACAGAGAGAGAGAGAGAGAGAGAGAGAGAGAGAGAGAGAGAGAGAGGGAAACCAGTCTTCACTACTTCACTAGGGATCAAACTAAACATATATAGACAGGAACAACACTAAATGAATGCTTTTATTTACTATCTCTCTCTCTCTCTCTCTCTCTCTCTCTCTCTCTCTCTCTCTCTCTGTGTGTGTGTGTGTGTGTGTGTGTGTGTGTGTGTGTGTGTGTGTGTAAATAGTAATTAAAAATATATGGAGAGTAGAGAGATATAAGGGACACAGCTTAATGTTCTAAATGGTGAAAAATCTCAAAATAGTTTAATTTAAATCAGGAACAACACACAAAAAAGATTTTTCACTGCCTCTCTTCTGTTCAGCATATATGGAAAATTTTAGCTGGCACAAGTCAAGTAGAACAGATGAAGCAGATACAAACGGGAAAGGAAGAAGTCAAAGTATCTTGATTTCCATGTGATAATATTCTATACATAAAAGACCCTAATGACTCTACCAGATATCTCCTGAAGCTGAAAAACTTAACTAGCAAATTAACATGAACGAAATTAACATGCAGATGTTAATAGCCTTCCAATATACAAGTGACAAATAAAATGAGAAAGAAATCAGGAGAAAATGTCCTTCACAAACCCTTCAAAATAGCTTGGAAATAAATGCAACCAAGGAGGAAAAAGTCCTGCACTTGGCAAATTTTACAAAACTGAAGAAAGAAAGTGAAGTCTTTCCATACTCTTGTGTAGGCAGCATCAATGGCGTGACAGTAGGCGTTCTACTAAATACAATGGAAAGAATCAATGCAACAAAATTCTAATTAAATACTTCACAGATACTGAGAAATAAATTTTGAGTTTTATATGGAAACACAAAAGACCAAAAACTCAAAATATCCAAAGTAATCATAAATTAAGAAAAAAAAATGATTGGAGGTATCAACATCCCAGATTTCAAGTTATGCTACAAAGACATAATAATAATAATAATAATAATAATAATAATAATAATAATAATAATAAAATCATGGTACTAACCTAGAAGAGTTGACTTTGATCATTGGAATAAAATTAAAGACTCAGATATAATCCATTATTCCTAGTCTTACAGATTTTTTACAAAAAGGTGAATGATATACGATGGAAAAATTACAGCATCTTCAATAAATGCTGCTGGTCAAACTGTAAATGCAGAAGAATGAAACAAACTGAATCCTTATCTCTCACCTACTACAAAAGTCAACTCCAAAAAGATAAAACCTTTCAACCAAAGACCTGCATGATTCTCTGAATCTGATAGAAGGGAAATCGGGGATCTCATTTAAACTCAATGGCAAAGGAAAGAACTTTCTGAACATGAAGAATAGGTATCAAGACCTACAATTAATAAATGAGTTTTTTGTACTTTTCTACTGTAAACGGCATAGTGATTAAAGTAAAGAAGCATCCTACAGAAAAAGAAAAAAATGTCTACTTATAAATTATATATCTAAAAGAGAAATTGATTCTAAAATTTGTAAAACCTATAAATAATTTCTCTTTAAGGTGGCTCAGATTTTTCAACTCTTGTGCACATAAAATTGAGTTGAAGTTCATTGTGCCTTTTTTCTTTACTCAAATTTTGAGTTCAAGCTTCATATGGTAACTGCATCCTGTTCAAACACTTGTCTAAATTTTGAAACTGTGTAGTGTTCACTAAAAGTAGGAGTAACAAAGTTAGAATGAATTAAGGTCACAAACTTTGGTGAAACCCTTAAAGTCAAAATCTTCTTGCTATTGTGAATTGTCTCCCTTCCAGTCTACTTCCTTCTGGACTCTCCCTACTTGACTGACAGTTACATTTTACAATTTGCACACATTGAGATTAAAATTGGGCCTCTACTGTGATGATTCTTATTTCCTCTCTAGTCTTAAGTGCACGCTAACCTTTAAGTAACATTAGCATCAAGTAGTGCAGACTCTGGATCTGCTTGATCTGGTTTGCACCAATTTTGAAATGGAATCACACTATTTTGCAGATAAAAGAAACTGAGTGTATTGCTGCACTTTTTTCAAAACAGCGTTTTAAAGTTGCATTGTTTTTATTTTTTTAAAAAAACTCAGTTTAAAAAAAAGACTAAAATGTTCTTTCAAAAGAGGCTTCTAAACATGTTCCTAATTTTGTATATGGGCTTAGGTTTTGTAACCAAAAAAAAATCTGCTATCAAATATGATAAAATAATTATATATCTAACTAAATAGAGGGTTCTCTAAAGGTTAACTACAAATGAGTGATATATTGGGTATTAGTTATCTGGGATTGTTTTTGTTTATATATTTTTGTTTTGGGGGTTTTATTTTTGGTTTTGTTCTTAGCTTTTTATTTATTTATATTTCAGATGTTATCTCACTTCCTGGTTTCCCCTCCACAAACTCCCTATGCAATATCTCCTGCCCCTTGCTTGTATGATGGTGCTCACCCACCCACTTACCCACTCCTGCCTCACCACCTTAGCATTGCCCTACACTGACTTGAAGACCCCCCCAAATTCGGGAGACTCTTACTCAAGTCTCAGGAGGTCGCGAACACCCACAAACACCAAGACACCTTTACTGGATGTAATTAGCAAAGGTTTATTAGGGAAGAGAGCTGGCAGCCAGCGTTCAAACTGCACACTCACACAGGAGTTCAGTTTGACCAAGTCAGTCAGTCTGGGGAGGGTTTTTAAACCACAAACCAGGGGAGTAGGAAGGGGGGTGAGGGATTGTCAAGGATACATAACATAAGAATAGCGAAACATTTCAGAGGAGCCCAAACCTAAATGATACAGGATCATGTGAAAATCACTCTGCACACTCATTCTTCTCATGAATGTAGTCTTACCATGTTATTACCGACTATTTCAGGTTAAACTATTTCTCACTTACTCCGGTCGCAGTCCCACCTAGGTGACTTGCATCTTCCTGTGGTCAGGAATGTGTCTTCTTGCTTTGGGCTTTTCACACCCACAGGTGGGTTCCCTGAGGCTTGAGGAATGTAATCCAGCAAGTGTCCTCTGGTTCAGGGATAATGCCCTCCACCCGGAATATCTCGGGGCAATGAAGGCCTGAAATCTTACATTCAGTTCCGCCTTCTGGAGCCTGCATTCTTTTGCTCAGGGTAAAGGAAAAGCCTATATATATTTCATAAAATGGTCTTTATAATTTTTCACTCTACAACTCATCAAGCATCCATAGGACCAAAGGCTTCCCTTCCTATTGATGTCAGAGAAGGCAATCTTCTGCTACATAAACAGTTGGAGTCATGAGTCTCTCCATGTGTTCTCTTTGGTTGGTGATTTAGTCCTTAGAAGCCCTGGGGGAGAGGGGTTTAGTTAGTTGATATTGTTGTTCTTCCTAAGGGTTTGCAAACCCTTTCAGTTCCTTCAGTCTTTACCATAACTCCTCCATTGAGGTTCCCCAGCTCAGTCAGATGGTTACCTGCCTGCATCCACATCTGTATTGGTCAGGCTTTGGCAGAGCCTCTCAGGGGACAGCTTTATCAGGCTCCTCTCAGCAAGTGCTTCTTGCCATCAGCAATAATGCCTGTATTTGGTGTCTGCAAATGGGATGGATCCCTAGGTAGGGCGGTCTCTGGCTTTTCCTTCAGTCTCTGCTCCACTCTTTGTTCCTTCCTGCATTTCTTTTAGACAGGAGCAATTCTGGATTAATATTTTTTGAGACAGCCATGTGGCCCTATCCCTCATTCAGGTGCTGTGCCTATCTACTGGATGTGGTTTCTATAGGTTCTATCTCGCCTTGTTGGCTACTTCAGCTACTATGCCCATTGGGTCCTGGGAACCTCTTGCTTCCCGGACATCTGAGACTTTCTAGTGGCTACTCCTAGTTCCCCATCCTCCATTGTTACATTCCTCCATTCAGTTTCCTGTCCTTAAGTACTCCTATCTAACCTGATCCTGCCCCATTTTCTCTCCCATCCTTCTCTCCCCCTCACAGGTCTCTCCCTTCTTGTACGTCCCATGATTATTTTGTTCCTCCTTCTAAGTATTACTGAAGCAGCCACTATTTGGTCTTCCTTCTTCTTGAGCTTAATATGGTCTCTGAGTTGTATCATGGGTATTCTGAGTTTTTTGGCTAATGTCCACTTATCAGTGAGTGCATACCATGTGTGTTCTTTTGTGACTGGGTTACCTCACTCAAAATGATATTTTCTAGTTTCATCCATTTGCCTGTGAATTTCATGAAAACATTGTTTTTAATAGTTGAGTAGTAATCCGTTGTGTAAATGTACCAAATTTTCTGTATCCATTCCTCTGTTGAGGGCCATCTGGGTTGTTTCCAGCTTCTGGCTATTACAAATAAGGCTTCTATGAACATAATGAAACATGTGTTCTTGTCATATGTTGGATCATCTTTTGGGTATATGCCCAGAAATGGCATAACTAGGTCCTTATGTGTCACTATGTCAATTTTCTGAGAAACATCCAGACTGATTTCCAGAATGTTTATATGACTTTGCAATACCACCAGCAATGAAGGAGTGTTCCTCTTTCTCCACATCCTTGCCAGCATCTGCTGTCACCTGAGTGTTTGATCTTAGCCATTCTGACTGGAGTGAGGAGGAATCTCATGGTTTTTTTTATTTGCGTTTTCCTGATGACTACGGATGTTGATATTTCTTTAGGTGTTACTAGGCTATTTGAAATTCCTCAGTGGAGATTTTTTTGTTTAGCTCTGTACCCCATTTTTGTTTTGTTTTGTTTTTTAATTATCAAATCATAATTTTTACTTTTTAACACAGGGGTTATAAACACTAAAATGTAGGATGTGGGGAAGGGAATGACACAGGAGCATAGGTGTTCAGGGGGAATACAGATATCTTTTAGAACAGGGTGTCAGCTGGGTGAAGGTTCAGGGGACTCTGCCTATGATTCACTTGTCCTTATCTAAGTTGTATAACCCATTTTTAGTAGGGTTATTTGGTACTCTAACTTCATGAGTTCTTTGTATATACTGGATATTAGCCCTTTATTGGATGTAGGGTTGGTAAAGACCTTTTGCCAATCTGTAGGTTGCGATTTTGTCCTATTGACAGTGTCCTTTGCTTACAGAAGCTTTTTTTCTTTTCTTCTTTCCTTCTTTCTTTCTTTCTTTCTTTCGTTCTTTCTTTCTTTTTTCTCTCTCTTTTTCTCTCTTTCTCTCTTTGTGTTAAATTGACACAAGAATCTCAGTGAAGAAAATGTCTCCATCAGATTAATAAAATCTCTAATGGTATTTTCTTGAGTATTACAGGGAAAGGCCCTGCCTACTTTGGACAGGGCCACCACTCGATAGGTTGTGTTGGGAGAAATAAGAAAGGTAACTGAGCACGTGCCTAGTATTCAAGCCAATAATCTATGTTCCTCATTGGCCTCTGTTTTAGTTGCTGTCTCCAGGTTTCTGTTTGAGTTTCTATCAATTTCCCTTCAGGATGAACTGTAAATGTTAAACTAAAATAAAGTCTTTGAATTGTTTTGGGTCATGGTATTTTATAATAACAATATAAAGCAAAAAGAAATTATTGAAAAATATTTTATAACTTCTTAAACATCTCCAGAAATTAGGGAAATGAAAGTTAATACTACTTATACTATCCATATAGGAAAAAAAATACAACAAAAGCTTGCATTGATACCATCAAAGTTGGACATTTACTCATGGTAGGTGTATGTGCAATCTGATCCATTGCTAAAAAATCAGTGGGGAAGCCCCTGAAAATGTGACCTTGTTCAATCACTCTTGAGCACATAATCCAAGGATACTATAGTCTACTTCAAAGATACCTAGTTTCATTGGTGCTTTATTTTCAGTTCTCAGGAATAGAAATATCCTATATGTTCATCAAATGGTGAATGAATAATAAAAACATTAAAATCATATATTTACACAATGCAATATTATTCAGTGGTTAAAACTGAAACCATAGAATTTTTATATAAATGGATGATGCGCCAAACAGTAGTTCTTAGTGAGGAAATTGAGATTCAGAAAGATTAAGCATCATCTATCTTCTCTAATTAATGAACATTAACTTTGAATCTTTAGGATGTGCATTTTATTTGGAATACCCTTAGAGAAAGGAAATCAATAAGAGGCTATGAAGATGGACTTTCAAGGGAAGGGAAGATAGAACTCAACGTTATAAATGGTTAAGTCAGGAAATGTGAAACAGAAAGGTTTAAATTAGAATAAAGATGAGAGAGCATCATAGGAAAGGAAATACAGGAAAAGATGGATAAATAACATTAACAATCTTTTGGAAAGGTCACATAAAAACTTGGTACTACTTTTAAGTTTCAAAAATATGTATTTACATATATGAAAAATAGTTAAGATGGAGTTACACTGTAACAGAGTGACAAGGACACAGTAGATATTCTAGTGTGACAAAATGTCAAAGGATAGAAGCAAGTTACCTCATTTGATCTTGTGGTTAGTGGAGGCTCATATACTCCTGAATGCTATGGACTACTGACAGTGTAACCAGTTACCTTCTAGAACTTGACAGTAATATCCTAATGCTGTAGACACCGTATATTTAAGTTAACAAACATAGACAAATCAAGCTGGTTATGGCCTAGAAGTTTCATCTTTATTGGCTAGCATTCATTGTACTGGTAGATTCTGTGAAAGCTACCAGAGAAAAAAGTAATCACCAATTTTACTCAGCTGTAAACTCTGAGAGCTACAATAAAAACCTCCTTTGAAATGTTGTAGGAATGTTATGAGACTAACTAATCACTTCCTGATTTGTTTTAAATTTCAGTCTACAAGATAAAACACATACCTGACATTATTACTAAAGCCACAAACCTGAGGCTAAAGCTTAGGCCTTAGGGGAAAACTCACCACCATTATTCTGCTAAATGGACAGAGTATTAAACTCCTGATGACTTACCATGATTCATACAGATTAATCCATCTTCCAATCATCAATGAAGCTTATCTTTTTAGTAATGAAGTTGGGTTATTACATAGACCCAATACTGATCAAGATGCAGGGAATGATATGCAGAATTCTCAGCACTAAGTGGATTATCTATATCACATTACTTCCTTCCAAGGTTTGGGGGTCATTTTGAACAAAGAAATGGAAGGAGCCATGTAAGCACCTATTTGACAGTATGCCTAAAACCAGGGCAAATTTAATCCAGAGAAAAATCCCAGTATCAAAAGCAAAGGTAAGCATACATTCTTAGAGGAATTATTGGCAATTGACAGCTACTCGGACTGGGATCAGAGTGTGACTCCTGCTAGACAGTCTATAATCTATAATCTAATCTATAATCCTGGGAAAGGCCATTTGTACAAGAATATCTGGAAGTAAGTTGATTGAAATAAAAGAGGACACTAAAGTAGGTGGAAGGAAAGAGGGGTATGTATGCTTTTTGGAAAAGGTGTACAGAAACAAAGCATATTGTACTACGCCCTCAAATAAATAATAAGAATGTGTTTATGGATGAGCTAACATTGCTTAAATGATACAATATAAGTGACCCACAGTAAATAAATGAGAACATAACCAGTGATTATGGTTATGTAGTGATTCCTACTACATCCACAAGAACAAGGAAGTAAGCTTCAGACATAAATATGACTTTGGACTAGGATAGGGAAGTAGGCTCAGATACTTTAGTCATACTGATAAGCCATAGTGAAACAGTGATCACTGGAGTGTTCACAGAACTTTGTTTATTGCCTTGTTTGTTCTTTGACTATTTGTTTTTATTGTCCTACTTGTTCCTTGACTATTTGTATCTATTGTATTGTTAGACCCTCAACCTAGAACTGACCTTAATACATGCATGTAATCAAAATGGTATAAAAGCATAAAGGAAAGGGGGTTCTAGGGAGAGGAAATGGGGAAAGGAGATGACATATGTATTGTAAATAAATAAAATATCCCATAAAAAAGAGTAAATAAAAGTTCATTTATCCCACTCCCAAGGGAAAAAAATACAGATATTCTGTATTAAGATTCTTGACAATCATGTACATATTAACATGGAAGGAAGATTAAATGTCTTAAAATTCTGAGAATTGCAACAGTACTTGGATGGAGATATATATATGCCAGGATTATAAGCATGTACCACTATATCCAGTTAGAAATAATAACTTCTAATCTTGGTAGCATGAAAGGATAGATATAGTATCTCCAATTATAAGTAGAACATTTTAAATACTTCTACCAAATGCTAATTGCCCCAATTCACTCATTATGCATATGTATATTTGTGTCATACCATAATCTTTACACATATAGAAACATTGTATTTTGATAAATATAAATACATACTTAAAACAACAACACATTTGGTTAATTATGTTGGTTAATTAGCATATTACATGTTTACATTATACACGGTATTTTGTGTCTTCCTTTATTTCTTTTCACTTTCTAGTTTAACTTTCATAAGTTACTTAGTTGAAATGATTTCACCAGGTTTAGAAATGTGAAGTCATGTTTACCTCACACATTCACTTTAAAATTATCATTATGACAGCATTAGATATAACTGAATTAAATTATAAAAAATCAATTGTTTATGCTAATAATTAATGTTTAATTTTAGACACTATTGACCCAGATGCCAAGTTAGCTAAATGTTTTTAGCTATTTAGATTGGTGTGTTGCTAAAAGCTCACAGGAAATATAAGAATAGCTATTTTACAGCTTTGATGAGCCTGATAGGATGGTAATTTATATTCCCTCTATAGCATATTCAAAAGTCAAACATAAACGATATTTGCTGAATTTAGAGATCAAATAAGTATGCATATGTATAGACAAAATTATTTACATTCTGTAATTTCATTTCATATTTATATTTAAATTACTGTAGCAAATTGCATTTTGTTTTACTTATACATAAAATATTATATGTTGTCAACATCTCATAATCTGCTTAAGTATATACATTTCCTACTGCCTCTGCCTTGCTCATGTTTCTGTCACATGGAAGAATTAAACCTGTTTCTGTTATATGTAGTAACTAAATCATACATGTTTACGTTAGCCTTTAATGATATGTATATTAATATTATCTGCATATAAAACAATTTAAAATTATTACAATAAAAATATGTTACAATGCTTCCTTTTTTAATTTTATATTTTAACTGCTTATTTAACTGGCAAGATGTTTTCTTTTATATTGCTTTAGAATTTAAGAAAAGGAGTAAAAATTTCACCTGAGTGTGTTCAATTATGATAAGATTTTAACTATCTTTCATTCTAAGACATACAAGAATATTTATCCCAATAGATAGAATTGGGGAAGAATACCCCAGAGTTCAGGACACTGTCCTCGTACCCCTAAACTCAGATTGCCATGCTTCCATTAAAACACACTTCAATCATTAAGGGTCTTGCTCTGTTGTGTAAAGAAAAGATGATTTCTTTTGCCATATCTGTGAGTATTAATGGCTCTGCCATTCACATATGAAGGCTGATATCTAAACTATGATGACTTTCACCTTGAAAACTAATCTATATTCTTCTGCTCTCAGCAGCTACAATATATTGCATTTCAAACTTACCTCTCTGATAACCTCAGAAACAATACACTTTTACCATGAAAACACAATAATGTAAAAACTTTAACAAGGTAACTTTGGTGCTGAATTACTTTATAGTAATTCTTCCCATTACCATTCAGAAATAACAAATTTTTACACACATGACTTAAACATCCTGACAACTTTACACTCCTGTTCTGGTAGTCTAATTCTTCCATGTCCCAGATTTCTGTCAATTTGATTTTCCTCTTTTTTTCTTCTTCTTCTTAAAGATGATGAGAACCTTAAATATCATTATATTTGCTGCATGTGACGGTTTGAATGATAGTGGCTCCCAAAGCCTTTTATAAATTTACCTGGTTTGTTCCTGTTTGGTAGACAAGTGGTGTCTTTGTTGGAAGAGGTATGTCACTGTGGGTGGACTTTGAGCCTGCAGAAGGCCATGTCAGGACCAGTCTCATTTTCGCTCTACTTCCTGCAATTGCATCAGGATATTAATTTCTCAGCTAGTATTTCAATGCTATGCTTCTTGCTATGATGACCCTTTAAAACTGTAAGCTTGATCCTATTAAATGCTTTCTTTTATAAGTTGTCTTTGTCACAGTGTCTCTTCACAGTAATAGAACAGTAATTAAGAGAGTGGATATCTGGTCTGGACTCAATTTTACAATCACACAGGAGAAAATGGGGCACTTTTTAAATTTCTTTCAAGTAAGTATGTACACTTCTGCAAAATATCAAAGAAGTTCTTAATGGGATCCAGTAAGGAGGTGGATATTTTCAGAGCCCAAATTTATAGAAGGAGAGAAACAGAAGAATGAAAAAAGTTTGAAGCAAAAGTCCATCAGAAGACAGAAATGCATACATATGACTGATAATTTCAACATTAGTTCAGAACCCCAGTAATCTTTACAGCATTGCCTCCAAAGTTTTACTGCATATACCAATCAAGAACAATTCAGAAGTACACAAACACATTTCAATATAGATTAGAAGAAGAACAACACTTAAAGTTGTTATTACAATATACCTTTAAGTACAACTTCTGTTTATTTAAGCTCAACTATAATATTCTCAGGAACAGATTTATTTAAACCCTCTGATGATTGTCTGGAATGTGCTAGTGTTGTTTAACTTATATATCAACAGGTCTTTTCTTATTACACTTACCCCAAAAGCAACTTCGTTATGTTAAGACACTATTTTTATCATTTTATGAAAGTCCTTTTATTTTTAGTGCTGTAACCTATTGTTTTCCTGAGGAAAAAGAGATTGAAGAAAACATATATAAGCAAACATTTAAATAAATGACCAGCCCCATTTGGGATTTGTCTCATAGGGAAGAACCAAGGCCTGATATTATTACTGATGGTATGATGTGCTTGCAAACAGGAGCCTGGCATGACTGTCCTCTGAGAGACCCTACCAGCAGATAACTCAGACAGATGCAGATACTTACAACCAACCATTGGATTGAAGTCAGGGACCTCTATGACTGAATTAGGAGAGAGATTGAAGAAGCTGAAGGGGAGGGTGACCCCATAGAAAGACCAGCAGTCTCAGGTTATCCAGACCTCAGGGAGCTCCCAAAGACTAAGCCACCAACCAAAAGCACACACGGGCCGGTTCGAGGCCTCTGGAACATATATAAAGTAGGTCTGCCTTGTCTGACCTCAGTGGGAGAAGAGGCACCTAATATCGAGAGACTAGAGGTCCCAGGCAAAGGGGAGGCCTTGGGGCAGTGCGGGGAGCACCCTCTTGAAGGCAAGGGTGAGGAGGGATGGGATGAGAAACTGAGTTTGGGGACCAGAAGAGGTGCCATGGCTGGAATGTAAATAAATAAAAATAATTTTTAAAAAAGATGAAATAGAAAAATATGTGGGCAAGTACAGTGAGAGAATGAAAGGAAGAAGAAGAAAGGATAAATAATAGCTAGTAATCTTCAAAACAATCATTTTCAGCTTGCTGGCAAGAAAGTTGAGGAGAAAAATTAAGGAAAGTCATCTCTTTTCAATTCAATATCTATGAGGTGATTTTTAATTCAAGTATTATGATTGTTCATGCATAAGCATGAGCACAGATATAATCACGCTTTAATATAGAAATTTGGACAACATGTATTTACATGGTTCAGTTACTCATGAATAAACTTAGATTGAAAAAATTTTAGAAATATTTATTATAACTTTAGGCTGCAACACAGCCCAGGAGTATCTGTTTAGGCTTCTGTGATAACAGGAGCCAATGACATCAACGGACTCTATCCATAGTAGACTCATAGAGCCACACATGGTCCTTGATGGGAACGCCCTCACAGAAGCAGGGGAGGAGGGGATAGGAAGTTTGGGGATGGGGTCGGGGACCAGGAAAGGGGATAACATTTGAAATGTAGATAAAGGGCCAGGCAGTGGTGGCACATGCTTTAATCCCAGCCCTTGGGAAGCAGAGGCAGGCAGATTTCTGAGTTCAAGGCCAGCCTGGTCTACAGAGTGAGTTCCAGGACAGCCAGGGCTACACAGAGAAACCCTGTCTTAAAAAAATGTAAATAAAGAAAATATCCAATAAAAAAATAAGGATGCTGAGGTTAATTTTCCCCCAACTGATAGCTTCTGGTGCAGGTATAAGAAGGAAAAGAAACTTAGTTATATTTAAGGGGCAGGCCACCAAGAGTTTGACCATGCGTTAATGATTACATATATAACACATATTAGATATTTTTTAAAAAGTTTTTCTTTAATTTTTATTTTTTACTTTTTTAGAGAGTGGTCATAAGTCTGCTAGTGCAGACTTTGAAGGACTGAAAAGTGAATGTGATCAGAGATTATGGTGTAAAATTTCCAAACAATCAATAAAAATGTTAAAAAATAAAAGTTCTAATACTATACATTAATTTCAGCGATATTCTGAAGTCAGCTGGTTAGTTTAATTCTATACTATGATAGACAGAAGCACTTCACTCTACTCACAAAGAGTATATGCATCACTATACTGAAAAAAATTCAATATGCAAATCAACTTATTGAAACTAGTTGAAGTATCAGATCCTCACTAAGTGGGATTTAGACTAATTCTTATTATTTTTGAATATGAGATGTGAATATTGGCTTATGTATAGAAGCTAATAAAAATGATGCAATTAAGTAGCATGGGTGTATGTTTCTCAAGGGAAAGTGACTACATTTCCTAAATTCTAAAAAGCAAATAAATAAAAAATATTTGTGACCCCAATGGTTTGAAGACACCATGAGAACATGGTCAGAATAAGCAACTAAGCAGGGTGCAGAGGGTCTCAAGGAAACTGAAACAACAAACATGGACATTGAATATAAGTCCTCTGTATAAATCATGTGTAGATAAGTGTTCCAGTGTGATTCCCAACAATGATAGTGGGGCATCTCAGACTCTGTTGCTTTCACTTGGGTCCTTTCCCTCCTACTGGGTTGCCTAATTCTGCCTTGATATGAGTGAGGACTTGTGCCCAGTCTTAGTGTATATTATTACAGTTTTTCCCATGGATATCCCTAGAAGGCCTGCTATTTTTTTATATTCATTTTTTAAAAATGAAAACGTCAAAACAGTGGAAGAATTGATCTTGAGTATAAGGGAGGTGGGAGGAGGGGCTGGGAGGAGAGAAGGAATGGGAAACTAAAAGAGGAATATTATATATGAGAGAATAAAAGTTAAAAAAACTAAATTATGAAAACCACAAAATTATATTGAGGTATCCAATGATTATATAAGTTGTTAAGTATCAGATAATATAATATTTTAGAAGGGTTAAGTAAAAATTACATTCCAAATATCTAGTAGCCAGAAATATATTTCCAAATGTGAACATATTTATTACTGTAAGAACATCAATACATGCTCAGGAGATCATCTCTAAGAGGGTTCTTCATTTCTCCATGCCATTTGACAAATAATATAAAAAATTATCAAATAATAAGACTTTTTTCAAATTAATATCTCCAACTGGTTCTAATTTTGTAACTATTTTCTAAGACTATGAGGAGTATGTTTCTTTTTGAGGCAATGAGTAAAATTTTCTAACAGCTGCCATTTAAATATTGGAGTGTCCCTAAGTCAGGCTCCTTGACTGCAATACAAGCCACTGAATGTGCAGCCACGATCTGAGCCTGTCTCAATCCCTTTACGTGACTTGAGCTCTTCTGAAACCGCAAAACTCACACACAGTTTCTGTAAGAGACAAAGAATAAGTTCAAGTAACCTAGCATACGTTATGCTGACTGTTGTTAATAGAGAATTATGTCCTTCACGATTAATGAAGATCTTAAATATTCTCATGGCAAAGAAAATCTGTTTAGGGCCACTGAGAGCTCAGTAGGTTAAGTGCCTCCTACTGAGGCTACTGAGTAGTGTTTACCATGAAGAAGTCATAGGAAAGAACTGAATCTGAAAGATTGTCCTCCAACTGAAACACATTCCAGGGCATGCACAAGCCCCACATCTTATAAACACAATTATAAAACAAATTTTAAAAATGAAAAAATAATAAAGTTTAGGAACTATTGCATAAAAGTGGATATTTGATAATGTTTATATCATAGATAAGAAGATTGGAAATTAAAATTTACTTATTTAAATAAGATAAAAAAGTATGTTATGACCCTCCCCCTAATCCCAAATTTATGACAATTTTTATGGACTTTAGGGAGCCATATTGTTGTTAAATCACAGGTAAAAGTCTCAGTATATTAATGATTATTGAAAATGGGCAAATTCTAGACTTTGTTAGTTAGTGTGCAAACTATAATTCTAAGTTTTTACACATGATTATATATATATATATATATATATATATATATATATATATATATAGAGAGAGAGAGAGAGAGAGAGGAGAGGGGGGCTGTGGGGGTTTGGAGTATATGGTTGTAAGATATATGCATTGAAAGAGATATGTGTATTTGTATATATGCCTATATGTATTTGATATATCTGCATATATTGTATAAGAAAATTTAACCTGGTGTACTCATGTGTACCAACCAGGAATATGGAGGTGACATTTGTAGATCATGTGATCATCCATTGAATGTCTTCACAGAGCAGTTTTCGTTATCACACATATTCACATTTCATTACCAATTTGAGTCAAAGTCTATGCAGCATTATATACCTCTTTGAGTAAATAAAAACATAGTTTTGTTGTTGAAATTCTTCCTTCACAAGGAATAAAATTCAACTTTGAATATCATGTCCTTCAACAGTTGATGTGACTGTTTTTCTTGGATGTCACTAAACCAATGCCTCTCAGACTATGCAGGAGAGAAATGTGGGGAATAAATAAGTTCATTGAGTGTTTCACCAGGAGTAAAGAAGTATTTTACCTTTGTAGAACATTTTGGAATGATACTAAGATATGATCATGCAGGCTGCATATGAGTATTCAAGTATAAAAATTCACCACTTCAAAGAACTTCAGCTTAGGATTTACATACTTCAAAAATTTCAGGTACTCGCTTCCATTTTTAAGGTAAAATGTGTGAAAGAAAAAGAAAGTAATTTCTGTTATACATTAAGAGATGTAGCATTTTAATTAACTTACTTATATTAAAAAAAACAATTTCTTAATCTAGATGATACAAGTTTACATTAAAATACCTGTTTTGGACAGAGTAAGTGTACTAATTAATGATTAAATAAATATTTTTTACTTGGTCTTTATTTTTGCACTAAATTAATTGTAGGTAATTGCATTTAAAAAGTCAAATATCTACAAGTGTAAATATTAAAAGAAAACTTTCTAATCTCTCACAACAAATGTTGTTTTTGTATTTTTATTATTCATTCAAAATAGAATCAATTATTTGCACATTTATTTATCTTAATAGTTTGTTCATCTTGTGATGAACATGCATGCTAAGTATGACTCAAAAACTAAATAGATAGCTCTTCAATGAACCCTCCAATTATATATACATCTTATACATAGCAATATATAATAAACTTTATTCCTTATTTTACTATTTATTGACTCCATTATCTTATCAATTTCAGTGGTTTTTTTTTTTTTTGTACATTGTTTTAGCAAATAGTGCAAAGTGAGAGCCCTCACTCTACAATTATGGCAATTGTGTTATTATTTATTCCAAAAGCCCCTAGTTCCTTTGTGTTTGTTTGTGTACAGAATGTTGACTGTCTATTTACAAGAGCCTCTTCCTAGATTATTTAAAGTACACTCTCTTTCACATAAGCATACAAAATATCATTACCTATAAGACATTATTCTCGCTTATAGTAAATCATAGTATACCCTTAATTTTAAGACAAGAGTCTTTAAAGTAACTAACCAAGGAAAATTTTCCATTGCACAGCTATGTGAGAGTATCTGGCAACCATGAAATAATCTAGGCCACTTTTAAAATAATCAGTTAGTGTGCACTTCATTTTTGTTTTGTGTACTCTGCACAAAAGTTCACCCTAATCCAAGTTTATTTCCCTAAATCATTATCTGCTCTTAATAGTATCATTCACATTCTAATGAAACAGCTAAGTGTGCTTTTTCTTTTAATTAGAAATGCAAAATCTTGGCATTGTAATTCTCTCGAACTGTCCTTAATTAAAGTGCAATATGGTGCCAGAAGTAAGCAAAATTAGCTATGGGGGACAAAAAACTGATAATGTACATTTTATACTGTGTAACATGAAGTACTCTTAGTCTAAAAACTGGCAAAAGATTAAAATTGTTTATAATTCTTATGTTATTTTGTAAATGTATATTAGTAGTAGTATTTATGTGCCTGTGTGTACATGTCCCATAAGGACAGGTGGTTTTAGAGGCCAGAAGATGGTGTCAGTTACTGTAGAATTGGAAGGACAGGCACTTATGAACAACCTGAGGGTTGTGGAAATGGAACTCTTCTCATCTGCAAGATGCCACTGAACCATCTCTATAGCCCCTAACAATTTCCATCCTGTCTAAAAACATAACTGCTATAATTATCATGTATTTATTTAAAATTATTCATTAAAATATATTGACTATTGCTTACACAAATGACTATGTCTGATGTGTTAAGCTATGGAAAGTACACTGAAATAGGCATATTGGAATACATTACACATACAATATAGAGAAAATGTGTTTCAGATAAACTAGAAGAATTAACTATTGCAAGAAAATTAATCTAGTTTTGTATTAAAATTCACAACAGATTTTCATTGTGGTATCTATTGAGTAATTACTGTATGCTTAACAGTATGCATTTTATCATCAAAGACCACTATTCTTTAATTTGTATTTTAATATACTCTCTTATATGTAAGGAAAAATTATTACATGCCCAATGATCCACAGTTAAAAAATGAAAAAAAATATGATAATGCATTCTATTTTATTTCAAAAACACTATGCTGAACAAAATTTCATAATCAAATATGGCTGATATCATGTCTATTTTGGTCAATCTTATGTTTTGTTGCCATAACTTAGGAAGAGTCAAAAGTCAAATTTGAGTCAAAGTCTATGCAACACTATAGTATAGTATGCAATACTTCATATTGCAGATCAACTTGTGTTTTTCTGCAATCTATATGCAAATTGACTTGCATTTTTCTGCAATCTATATAAATCAGTATGTCTTTACTAGAATCTTCTAATCTTAATTTATGTGTTTCTGACTATATATTTTTTTCAGAGATACTTATTATAGTGCATAAATGTTTTTTATATTTTGTGTTTTAATGTAAAAAAAAAAAACTCAGACAGTGCCATTATTATTTATGCTGCTATGATCAAATTGCCTGACAAATGAAGCAGAAGAGAAGGGTTTTGTTATTCTTTTGTTTTTGTTTGCTTTGGGTTTCTAAATCTAGGATCCAATCTTTTATTATGGGAAGTATAGTGAGGGAGCTAGTCAATGCACAGTCAAAAGCAGTAAAGATGTATGCATGCTCACTGATCAGCTCCCATTCTCTCATAAAGTCCAGGACTTAAACTCAAAGCTCAGAGACTCATGTCACCCAAACTGGGCTGAGTCGTCCCATATCATTTAATGTAGTGAAGAAGATTCTCCACAAACATACCCACACACCAATCTGATTTAGGTCAGTCTCACTGAGGCTCTCTTGACAGGTAATTCTAGATTGTAGAATTGCCTACTAAAACTCTCACAAGTGGTATTTGGTCATGCACATGAACCAAGGAGACATGGCTATAACTGTCAAATGAGTATCAATACATAGAGAACAGAAAATGTCAATTATTCATTTTTCCTCTTTAGCTACTAAGATATTGAAGAATGTACTAGTTATGTTTAAATGTAGTATAGCTGTGGACATTTTTCAAATACAAAAGAGCTGCATGACCATGTGGAGAACTGCCTGGGTAAAGAAAGTGCTATGATTTTTCTGAAATGAGAAGGATTGCACAATTACACAATCACCCCATCATATAACAAGTGAAAAAGCAAAAATGCATATCAAGGGCTTGATATTTTGTGGTTGTTTGTATAAAGTTTTGCCATTTATCTTCTGTAGATTTAGTTTTTTTGCAAATCATCTGTGTTGGAACAATAAAGTGATTTATACAATACATTTAAAAAAGCTCCAAAAAAACCTACTTTTAAATATGTACACTCCTGTATTTTATTAACCTGACAACATATGGGTAAATAAATATATATTAATCATAAATAATTGCAATAGAGTAAAAAATGTATATCAATGTTTGCATGTGTCTATGAGTATGTGTGTCTGTGTCTGTGTTTGAGAGAGGGAGACAGATGGAAAGAGACCAAGATACACACAAACAGACACACACACACACACACACACACACACACACAAACACACACACACACACACACATACACACACACACACGTGGGTGAAGAGAAAGAAGGAAAAAGAGAAAAGAGAGAGAGAATTACTATAATCAGGCAATCTGAATCTTCTTACTTCTGACCATGAATACCTTCATATGGAAAGTGCACAGCTCTGAATAGAGATCGTCCCTAAAATAAATGTGTTAAGTAGAAGCAGGTACTCATTTATCTCCCCTATAAGGTGAAATAATTTTTCAAAGTGGCATCTCTTGCAAAGGAATAACCAGTTCTAAGTATAATTTTCTTCAGATTTAACTCATGTCACAACTCTATAATTGAAGCCAATAATTGCACACATTGTACAAGACTTTGAGGCATAAATGGAATTGTGTAATATCTATCTACCTATCTATAATATACACACATTATATACATATACATACACACATACACACACACATAACAATATCTCAATAAAGACTTTGGAGTCAGATGCTGATATTACAAATTGTTCCTGACAAAATACAAAGAAGAAATTTATTCAATTATTTTGGATATAAGATAGGTTTACATAAAATTCAACCACAGAAGGTCCAATTCAGGAGACATCAATTACAAACTGTTGGGCAATATTAACTGGCTATGGCCCATAAATGGATTAACTACCCAAGAGCTAAGTAATTTATTTCATATCTTACTAGATGATAAGAACTTAAGTTGTCCAAGAACATTATCAGCTGACTCTGAGAGAAAATTTTCTCTGGTAAAAAAGAAATTATACATGCACATGTGTAAAATACGCATATAAACACAGATTTATATGTTTGCACACAGGAAGTCCATAAAACTCAAAAAGAGGAAGCCATGATATATAAGCAAAAGATATATATTCCCTTTAAGGTAGGGAAGCAAAAGAAAGGAAAAAAAATCCTGATTTAACATTATGAAAAAAGAAAGTTTCAGAGATTCATTGATTTTGTTGTGTTGGCCATCTACTGCTGAGCATTGAATTTACCCTTAAGAGAAGTTTATTTCCCCAGTGAGAATTCCTAGGAGAGAACTAATTTTTCATGTGCAAGAGGCTATCTTTTGGAGGTTGTTTTTAGATCAGAGTTGGGAACCTGTGTCCAAATCTCCTTTCAGTTCTAGGAACCCCATTGTTGCAGACCCATGTGAGATTCCGTAGTCTTTCAAGTGCTTAGATTATACAAATGCACCAAAACCCTTGTCTGCTTGTTTCTATAATTTTATTGTATTTATCTATTTTTCACTTGAGTAGATTTGCCTTTTCAGTGGTAATGTATCAAAAATTTACAGACATAATTTTACCAAAGGAAAATAATGCATTCTTGGGTAGAATGTACCAAGAGAGTCCTGATACAAAGGTGGAATATTGGATGGGATCAGTTGGTCTTTGTGGCCACTTGTATATTATACTCATTTTAAGAAGTGTTCTGAATTTACTTAAGTCCAATAAAAATGTACCAAGACTATGCTCTCATAATTACATCATTGAGCACTGCCTGATATAGTCCAAAGTTTTCTGAAAATAGATGCTTTTATAAAGCTACTTGAAAGTATATTTTGCCTTGTGACTGTGTGGGTGAAGTCGATGACATTTTGAAAACAGCATAAGTAGAAAATAAGCCCATATTACTACTAATATTACAACGACTATGAAGACAATGACAAAGATGATGATGGCAAAGTCTAATAAAACAACAAAAATGGCTACTACTACTATTACTAATACTATTATTATTACTGTTACTGTTTTGTTTTGATTATGCTTATACGACTCTCACAAATTCAGGTTGGCAATAGTTATTTTAGGACATGTTGGTAGCAGGGATGATGAAATCAGAATAAGACACAGGTGACATATAACCAAATGAGAAATCTATCCCAAATTTTATCCATTAAATAGTTTTGAGTCACAATTAATTCACTTTGGAGTAATTCAGATGATTCATGTTTAAACATAATGTTTTTAAACAAGTGACAACAAAACACTGTAAGCAAAACCACTAAGAAACAAATACATTTAGTGTAAGATATCATATTTGTGAAAGTATGTAATTAAGAACAATGAAGAGGGGCTCACAAAGAGCAGAAACATGTATAAATAATAATAGTGGTGTGTACCCCCAAACGTGGTCAGAGACTTCCTGGTTTATAATGTTTTCTTGTTTGCTAGAAACAAAATAAAGATCAATACAAATAAGTTAAAGGTGCTGATTACTTTCTATTGTTCAAAGGAAAGGTTGAAGAGAAGCGAGAGAAGTGGGGGGTGATGTAATGAAATTATAATGAAAATAAACCTGAGACATATAAATAACTACCAGAGAATGAAACCAGGCTAAGAAGATGTCCATCTAAATTTGTGTTGTTAATTTATTTTCTATGCTGTAATGTTGATGTATTAACAATGATTAATGATACATTTACAATACCATTTTATTAACTTAGCATTTATATTACTATCTGATAGGCATACCTTAAGAAACTTACATTTTGTAGCCTTAGTATATTGCATGATATTATATAAAACATATATAAATATGTATTATTAATAAATATAATATATAAACATTTATATAATATAAATTATGTACATTTAAATTATATGATTAAATTTACTTATCTAATCATATTATATTAAAATGATATAAAAATAATAGATATTATATATTAGATATTAAATTGTATATCTATGTTATAAAATATACATAATATATTATGTATAATATATATGCTGATTAATGGAAAACAACCTATTCACTTTTATATCTGTGTGCACTCTAAAAGAAAGAAAGAGATGGACTATCATTAGAAACTGATGAAAATTACCCAGAGAAAAGGTGCTAGAGGAAAAAATACCAGAATTCTTTAGTTATATTTTCTTTAAGTTCCACAAGTGGAACCTTTTCTTATTATAAAAATGATTTATGTGTTAGCAAAAACATGGTATATCTTATACTATAATATAATTTATATTATAATATAATATTATCTTATAATGCATGAACTTGATATCTAAAATATTCTTTGTGTTTAGCCATTTTCTTTTAGTAGCCTTTTGTATTAGTGTGTGTGTGTGCATGCATGTGTTCATGTGCATGCATGCACCTGTGTCTGTTTGTCGATATGTGTGTGTTTGTGTGTGTGTGTGTGTGTGTGTGTGTGTGTGTGTGTGTGTGTATTTATATGTACAGAAATGCAATTTAAAACATCTGAATAATGACAATCTAGCTCTGAAGAATCCCTTTAGGCTGACAGAACATCTACTTTATGGAACTAATTTTCTAATTCCCAGCTTCAGCGGGCTTCTATTTCAAGACATTATTTGTTGAACTTTCAGAAGATCTGTCAGATAAAGGAGATGGTGTCATTTACTTATGATCAAGGTATTTAACAACTGAGGTAATACTGAAACTGTGAAAACAATGGATGTCTAGGTACCCTGACATTTATTTGTGACAAGGCACACATTTAGGTGACCTACAAAGGTAAGAAGTCTCTTATGTTCCCTAAACCACAGCCTTGCTGGAGTTCAGTATCTCACATTCCCTCCAGACTCTTCTAATGCGGTTTAATTTTAGAAGTAATTGACATGAAATACTTTAAAACGTATCATGATAATTATTTAAAAGTCAATTTGATCTTAATGGTGACAAGAGGATTCTCATATTGTACTTTGTGTCCTACAACAATTTAAAGATAGAAATTGGAGTTTCTGAATTCTCTCTTTAGGTCTAAATTTAAATGTTAACTAAATCAAAATTGATCCCCTGAAATCTGTCAATAAGGTTCAGCAAATGTGTTGACAGTAATAATAAAAGAATGGCTTCCTTAAACCATAAGGAATGGCCACTTTTATCTTATTTTTACATTTTACAACATTAACATTTCTGAATACTCTGAATTGAATAAGAGTTGACCCATGTCAGCTCTACAAAATCAAAACAGATGAATAAAAATTAATTACATAGAATGTCAAAATGAAAATCATCGCAAAATATTTCTTTGACATTTTAATGAACAAAGTAAACAAAAATGGTCTGTTTTTAATCATTTCCTTCTGTCAACTGGTCATTTCATCTTTAAGGAATACTCTTGTAAACTATTTTGCAATAGCTAGGCTTATGTTTTTCCATTAAATAAAAAGATCTGGACTAATAGTCGATGTGTAAACTCAAAATTCAAATTTGCTTAAATTGTTCTCTTTATGCCCCTCAGACAAAATCCAGTGTGAGCCAAACATATCATTAACTGAAAACTTAGAACAGAAATAAAACATTAATCCCAATAGCTAAGTAGACCTCATAGTTTATCAGGAAAATGATTCTTTTGTTGTAAAAAAAAAATGGAGTTCTGTTACCAAGCCACTCAGTGAGCAGTATGGCTCCAATGCATGGCTGGCTGGTTTCAGGTCCACAACAATATCACTTTTGTACCTGGGCTTTTAGATTCCAGGTAGTCAGAGTGGGAGCCCTACCCTCCCACAGCTGTTGATATGAGACTTGCATGAACAGCAGTTTTCTTCATGGTAGTAGCCCTTTTGAGTCATGTAGGCTAGGAATCACAAAACATGTTAACTTCTAAGCACTCAGAACTTAGTAAAACACTCTGACACTAAGTGTTCAGCACTCAGTTAAATAGACCTGCTCCTAAGCACCTACTGTGGTATTTCTCTTACTCCATCTCCAGCTTTTCCTTCTAATGGCAGTGACCTCTTGTGGTTGCTAGACTCAGCTACATTGAATGGAGGCAATATAATAATTGAGTTATTTATTACCATAGTTGTGACATAATTTGTATCATTCTGGAATTCTTATACTCCAAACAAATACAAGCATGCTTTTACCCAAGTGTATAATATTTTAGAGAAGTGAGAACTGTTACTTACAGTTACATTTGATTTGTTCATTCACGTATTACCTATGATTAGTTCTGATGGTTCTTTTGTATGACTTTGTAAAACTCTCAGAGTTTCTTTCGTTTTTTTGTGATTATTTTATTATAGCTTTGGAAATTATATAATCAACATAATTCTTAAACTTGCACATCAAAAATAATGCAAGTAACAAGCCATAAACAACACGAGGTTTGTATTTTATGACTGTTCTTAGAATATGAGATTTTGACATAGTTTATAAAGAATGGCAGGAGTAACAACTTCATGTTAGCATAGCAGACACATTAATAGGCAGGTGAGCATGGCTAGAATGCTATGTTATTATCCATTTTTGAGGGGTCAGGAATCTTCGTCACAATGGAAATGATATAACATAATTACTAAATATCTAAATGTAAACAATTGTGACTAAATTATACAAATTAGTGTAATTCACTGCTCTATTTGTTTAGATACATACATTGTGCAGTGACTGTGTCCACTTATTATTTCTAGTCTCTATTTTGAGTATTCTTGATTTTTTTTAAATTAATCATTCCATTTGTTTACATCTCAAATGATATCCCACTTCCCAGTTACCCCTCCACAAACCCACATCTCACATCTGCCCTGTCCTCCTTCCCCTTTATCTCTATGAGAGTCTCTCCCAACCACCCACCTTCTCCCTACCCACTGCTCCAGCATCCCCCTAAGCTGGGCTATCAAACCTCCAAACGACCAAGGACTTCCCCTCCCATTGATGTCAGACAAGGCCTTCCTCTGCTACATATGTATCTGGGGCCATGGATCCCTCCCTGTACACTCCTTGGTTGATGGTCTTGTCCCTGGGTGGTCCTGTGAGCTGGTGTTGTTCTTCCTATGGGGATGCAATCCCCCTCAAGTCCTTCAGCCCTTCCCTTCTGCCAGCTCCCCCACCAGGGTTCCTGAGCTTGATCTGACGGTTGGCTCCAAGCATCCACATCTGTTTTGGTCAGTTGCTCGTCTAACCACTCAAGGAACAGCCACACAAGATTCCTGACAGCAAGTGCCTCTTGACCCCAACAAAAGTGTAGGGTTTCATGTCTGCAGACAATATTGATCCCCAGATGGGGGCAGTTCCCAATTTCTACTTTTAGTTTGACCACTTTAAGACCGTATTTTGTGTAATATAAACTATTTTGTTATCTATTTTGATGTTTCTGGGACGATATACATGACAAAGAAACATAATGAAGAAGAGATTTTTTTTTTTTGTCTTACAGCCTAATGGCATAGGTCATCACAACACAGGAAGTCATGGCAGCCATAACACAATGCAGCTGGTTCTGTTGCAGCTGCTTGTGAGGAGCAGGGACAAGGATGACACCGGCGTTCAGCTTACTTTTTCATGTGTATGCTGTTCATGGCACTATTCCATAGAACATTACTCTTTGTATTAAGTTAGATCTTGGTTACAATGCACATGGACTTGAGGAGCAGAGGTGAAGCTGGAGTTCAGCTTGCTTATGTGAGTTGATGTAGTTCACAGCCCTATGCTATGCACTGTTACTGTTCATATTTAAAGTGGGTCTTCCTATCTCAGCTAACTGAATTGGAAATCCCCTCATAAACATGTCCAGCTTGTCTGCTGGAGATGCTGGACATTATAAAGATGGAAATCACCATTGGCTATCACACTGTTCTTCCAGTCTTTGATTAGTTTTATGCTAAAGCATTATAAGTATTATACTGAAGGTATTCCATATGCTACTGGAAAAACTGTGACCAATTTACAGATAATGAGGGTTGAGAACATCAAATTTTCTTATTATTTTCATGCCTATCACTATTATAATACCTGTTCTTTGACTGTGAGGTATTTTTGAATAGATAGATAGATAGATAGATAGATAGATAGATAGATAGATAGAGAATATAATATAATCACATCATTTTTTCCTTTTCTTTCCCACTTCAAACATATTAATAGATAAAACCTGCTCAGTTGGTATAATATTATTTGGGGGAATGTTGTCAAGTAGACTCTTCAAAGTGGATAACCATTTGCTGTCTTCTTCACTGGGGAAGGTTATTTCTCCCATGCTCAGCATTCTTTAGTTTCCTGTATTGCTTTGAGTAGTAGAAGATCTCAGGAGTGTTTCTCTGCCCACTTTGGCATATCTATTGTTGTTGCCCTTGCTCACCTCATGTTTTGGTAGTCATTTCAGTGAGATTTTATGGGTAGTTTTTGTATTGATTAATCCTAGTATACTCTTAGATTAAACTCCCTGATCTTCTGGCTTTTACAGTTTTATTGCCCCTCTTCTTTAATGTTCCCTGAGGATGACATATAAAAGAATTATATTGTACATGTATCTTTTGGGAATTGGCTCCACAACTCTATATTTTGATTACTAGTGATTTTCTGTAATGGTGTCTATTAAAAAGAATTTCCCTATGAGGCTTGAGGACCAAACTTATCTTTGGTTATGAGGAGAAATGTTTAAAATGTAATTAGTGATTGTGTTCGTTCATTATAGTGGTGGTTGTAGGTTCTCCTCCAATATCTCTGACTTTTCTACTCACAATGTGAAGCTAGGTTTACAGTCTTGGACATGAGTCCTTCTTGTTGATCCAGACTTAAGTTCAATCAGAGAGCTTTTGGTAATAGACAAGGTATGCACGTCAATACTGTTTCCATAGTGTTACCATGCCCTGCTTGTCATTTTGTGGCTCATAGGTACCAGAGCTAGATAAGACTTGGTTACTTCCCTCCTTTGGAAGCCAAACAGTGGATTGAGTTTGGGGACTCTTCAGAATTGGAGGAAGGACTGTGGTCTGGAAGAGAATAGAAACTCCACAAGAAGACCAACAGAGTCAACTAATCTGGACACATTGAGGCTCTCAGTGTTTGAACTGGCAACCAAAGAACATACACAGACTGTATCTAGGCCTCTCCATATGTAGCAGATGTGAAGCTTGACGTTCAAGTGGGCCCTGAACAACTGGAATAAGAGCTATCCCAAAAACTGATGCCTGTACTTGGGATATGTTCTACTAGCTGGGCTACCTTGTCTGGTCTCAATGGAAGAGGAAGCACCTAGCCTAACAGATACTTGAAGTGCCAAAAGTGGTAGGTGAGGATACACAGGGAACCCCCCCAAAAGCTTGGAGGAGAAGGGGAAAGGGGATAGGGAATGGAGGATAGAGGAGGGATTCAGAAAAACTAGTATGAGACAATTTAAATTAAAATATAGGAGTTTTTCTTAGGTAAATTTATTATTGCAGAATGGGATAAAATATTCACAAATACCCCATTGCAATTCCAAATCGTCTGTTAAAACATTTGTCAACAATGCCATATTATGCTACCAAATTCAACATGTACCAGAAATTACTCAACTAATTACAAATTTTAAAAATAAGCAAATGCCATTGCTTCTTAAAACAGTGTCAGCTTTAAAACTACAAGATGCTCACAGTGCTTTTTTGATTACTGTAGTTGCTTTAACAAGTAACAGGCAGCTAAGTGTTGTTTTATTTGTGATGATTACTGTTGATCACAGGTTGGGCAAGATGATTGGTTTAGCCATACGCTGAGCACTAGAGTGGTATTTCTCCTAGACCAGAGAGTAATGTTAGTACAAGGTCAGTCAACTTGTAGAAACCAATATCACCTTATGAAAATAAACTGAACACACTGCAGTTAAAAACTATTGTGTCTGCCTTCTAACTATGCAGCTTTCTAGATTTCCACCTTAAATATTCTCCTTGACTATCCTCAATCTTTATTTAATCAACTCTAACATTTAGAACAAATATTATTTTTTATTCAAAGGCATTATAGGCATGACTTCAACTAAAGCATAACATTAAAATATGTTACTCGCAGTGTTTCTTAAGAATAGAATAAAAATAATGGGGTCAATATTAAATTCTTATATTTAGTGAATATAAGACATGTGTGACATTACAGTAATAGTCTTAGACTTTTTTAATACTTTTTTTGATACTCTTGTATATCAGTGGTAAAACCACATCAGTAAAAGATCTGGAAGCAAATACTATGGACCTTTTGGATATCATGGCAACTTTTCCACTGAATTAGCACATGGTGATCTTGATAAGGATAATGAGTTAATAATAGACATGGTTATGTTTTCACACAATATCTCTGATGCACAAGGAAGTTAGATTTTACATGATTGTTGTAGTTCAAAATTAGTAATTTTATTTTTCCAGTCATTTATAACTGTAAAATCCATGTAAGCTAATAGAACAATTTGGGAATAGTATAGACTGATGGCATGATGTTAGAATAATTATGTATAGCTCACATTGAAGGAAATATATTAGAATCTTTGATCTTATTTTGTTATAACAGCTACTAACACAGGACTAAATTAACAGATAAAAATTCCAATTGCTTCCTCTTATATCTCAGGAATTTTATAAATATGCTATCCAAGCCTCTTACACACCTGAAAACCATGCAGTCTGGGTCCCAGAACCCTGGCTAGGGATAGTGAGGAGTTAAAGAAGACATAGACACATGGACAAATGTACAGGGTATCTAGGATCAGATGGAGATTTTTTAACCACTGCAACCTGGAGCATCAGTCTGCTTATTAGAAGGAAGGGTTGGCAGGTATTCCCATGAAGTCTATGCAGGCAAACTGTCTCTGGCTATAAGCATCCTAGAGGAGGAAGCTGCATTTGCTAATCTTTGTACACAAATGTTCATCAGCACTGACACTCAGCTTTCTGGGGAGATACTTGCTACTGTCTGGAACCTGACTCATACCATGGGCCAGTGGACTTTGAAGTACTTGATATGCTGTACCCATGTCAAAAAGCACATTCTCTCAGGACTTCACTTTCTCATGGCTTCCTCCAAAGTTTTCATCACCTCATGGTTACACCTTAAATCTGGTCATCATCATTGAAGATAACTTTGGTTCCGAAACATGAAATTATTCATTTTATCCAAGGAATCTTCACTGCCTCCCCTCACATTCTCCCTCTCTCTCTCCGTGTGTGTGTGTGTGTGTGTGTGTGTGTGTGTGTGTGTGTGTGTGTGTGTGTTTGTCTCTCTGTGTATGTGTCTGTCTCTTTCTCTCTGTTTGTTTGTCTCCGTGTGTGTGCGTGCTTGTGTGTGTGTGTGTGTGTGTGTGTGTGTGTTTGTCTCTCTGTGTATGTGTCTGTCTCTTTCTCTCTGTTTGTTTGTCTCCGTGTGTGTGCGTGCTTGTGTGTGTGTGTGTGTGTGTGTGTGTGTTTGTCTCTCTGTGTATGTGTCTGTCTCTCTTTCTGTCTGTTTGTCTGTGTGTGTGTGTGTGTGTGTGTGTGTGTGTGTGTGTGTGTGTGTTTGGCACATCTCATCATAGTCAATTACTTTAAATGCTACATTGACATTTTACATTTTAATGATCACCTAATTACTTTTCCTTTTGTTCTACCAATTTGATATGGCTGCTCTCTCATCTCATCTACTTATTTATTTTTTCCAATTATCATTCATTTATTGAAAATTTATTTAAAATTATGTGAAAGTTAAATAATAATCTAACACATTAAAAAGGATTTCATTCATTTTATCATTACCTAGAAACCTAAGAGTTCTGGGAAAAGTTAAATTAAAGTTATAATAAACAATAAAGTAAAAATAATAATGTTATTACAAAATAAATTGTATACAGTAACAATATATGTTAACATAAGGTAACAAATATAAAGTAAAAATTTAAAGAAAAATAAGGTTAGGAATAAAAAGGCTAATACTAAATATGTTCTGTAACTAAAAACGGTCGTCAATGTTGCTAAATAGACTTCATCAATTCAAAATCATTTATTGACCTCTCAGTGTAGCAGAGATCCTCTTCTAAATACTAGCTGTGCAGACAGAAATGCTAATTATGGGTGTGTTAGTTGGCACACAATTAGATGACTGTGTTATGGGAAAAGCGAGGGTGAATTTAATTCAGGAAAGGGTAATTGTGCTAAGACTGAAGCAGGAAAAGAAAGAAGGGACGGGGAGAGTAAATAGTAGGAAAAAGGAGTTATATGAGAAGAAAAGAAACAGAATGCTGGAATAAAATGCAGTGTTAAATTATGAAGACCAGCTATGATTGGACAAGGTGAAACACACATCTATACAAATTTGCTTCAGAAGCGAAGTACATGATTTGAAGATAACAAGGAAGGCAAGGTTAGAATGTGGGCACTCTCAAAACTTTCAATACCCTTTTTCCTATTTTTAGATAGAAGACATCCATTTGAATACTATTTGTAGAGGTAACATGATCAAAATGTCACATTTAAGAGATAAATTAGGCTACAGGCAGAAAGGAAGGAGGACATTTAAGAGAACATTGGTCCCTGAGGATATTATTGCTATAACACAAAGGGAAACTGAAAGATGAGTTGGGCTGGATGATATAGATGTCCTGAAGACAGGGTTTGCCAGATGGTTAACATGAAAATGTACATGTAAATAATTTTAAATAATATTTTAATTCTCTTAAATTTATAGTGCTTTTTAAAATAATTTATATGCTATAAATGTGGACACAGAAACACTGAGTTTCAGCAATGCGCCATTTATGTGGTATCTCTTATGGATATCAAAAACACCAGGCAAATATAGGGTTTTAAGAAAAATAGTTCATAGTTGAAATTTGTTTAGAACATGAAGAGGAACTGTAGAGATAGCCTGTGGGGAAATGGTCCAAGAATGGAGTCCTGTGGCGAGAATTCTGAATGCTTATGAGAAAACTCCAAATAAACAAGACAAAAGTCTTATTATACCCGTTTTTCCAAAACATAAAATTTTTCTTGGAATGTGTTTTTATGCCTCTGCCAAATGTAGTGAATGAAAGTGAGTTTATTTTAGATTATTCATTAATGCTGGCTATTGCAATTTGTTTATATACCTCTAAAAACATGTTTTTGCCACATGCCTTTTGGCTGTTATGTGCAGCTTGTCCTTGTGATTGTATACTTTACCCACACAACTCTTCTTAACCTCAGAATATATGTCGTCTGATGTTCTGAATAAAGTTTGGTATAGGATGAGACTTTAGTCTCTTTAATAACCTACATTCTCCCAGGTCCCACTACCTCTGGAGTGGTACACAGTAGCCAAGCGGTTAAGAGCACTTGTTGCTTATTTCAGCTGACCTGAGTTAATTTTTCATAGTCACATGATGGTTCATAATCATCCTTTACTCCAAGTTACACAATCTTCTGTTCTTCTGATCACCAAACAGCACCAGGCAGATGAAATGGTATATATATATATATATGTGTGTGTGTGTGTGTGTGTGTGTGTGTGTGCGCGCGCATGTGTGTGTGTGTGTGTGTGTGTATGTGTATATATATGTGTATATATATGTATATATACACATACACACACACATAAACTACTCCTATACACAAGGCTAAAAACAAAACACAAAGTTGGGATAGGATTACAAAGGTGGTTTCGTGGTTAAGAGCACATACTGGTCTTTCAAAGGATCAGAGTTAATTGCCAGCAGCTACATAGGGCAGAAGACAGTTGCTGGTAAATCTAGTACGCTCACTGATGGCCTCTATTTGTGTCCACAAAAGGTGACATACAATCTTAAATCTATACATTTACGAATAAAAAAAGAAAATCTTAAAACTGAACCTTCTCAAATAAGAAACTGATTATTTAGTTATGAAAAATAGTATTAGTTATGAAAAATAGTATCCAAGAAGAAATATTTCGAAAGTAGTCAGAACATCCTTGGGAGTTTGAGAGAGTAGGGCTGTGATTCCCACCATCTAAAATTCAAGATTTGTGGGCACAGGGCCAATGGATTTCTAATTTACAATTATAGTCTTCTCTCACAGGAACATCAGAGTTTGACTAGATGATGTTACTGAAACTTGAGCTAATTCCTTCCCATAGCACTGAAAGTCCCTAGTTTTATCTCCTAGTGTGCTATTTGCCTTCACCTTTTCTACTGCAAGATCCGTTTCCTTTTTGTTGTATTAAGAATTTTTTAAATTTCCTAAGTCCTGAAAGATAAAGAAAAATAATCTAAGCAGAAATTAAAAATAAATCTTATTGAATGAAAGAAACATGCCAATAGCAATATTTTAAAAATATTTCCTAATGTATTTCCAAATAATACACATACCAAATGCACTATTTTTTTTTAGGAACAGACTAAAAATTCAGACTAATTCATGACTTTCTTCCAGTTATTTTTGATGTATCTGTATAATAAACATTTGAAAGAATCCTGTTAACATGCAGGCCACGTCAGCAATAAAGATTACTCTTACACACAGCTTCTATTTTCCTCATTCAATAGCAAAAATATGAATTATTCTCTTGAATCCTGCACACTCTTTGCTTCACTACACAACTGATTAATAGAAAATAAAAAACATTTATTCTTATGTCCAGTTCTGACAGCTGTAATGAAAGTGGATTCTCTCTATGGTCTTGGATACAGTTGACTGTTGAGAGATTACAGATTATCAAGGCTCCTCATATTTCTTCCTATAAAGATATCAAGGGCCATTTAATTTAAAAAAAATTACCCCATTTTTGTTCAATTTATTGCCTCCTCATGCTGCCGTTTCTATCTGAGATCAGTTCTGAGCATGCACACCCTGCTTTGTACTGCTGTCAGAATCCTTCCTCTGAGTGAAAATGAATGTCAAGGATTTAGCCTCAGGCCATCTTGAATCATTTTCAAAGGATACTTATTCTTTCTGAAACACTGTTCCTACATTAAAAAAATATCTTACAGAACAGAGAAATAACATAAGAATAACAACTCATGTATCTATGAATCATGTAAGATTTTATTCCCCAGGATGCATGAGAGTGATTATGTGTAATGGCGCCAATTCTTTTCTTCATTTTCAGTGAAAGTCTTGAACCTTTTGTTTGAAAGTCACTATACTTACGAATGAATAAACACGGTTGATATTTAAGTAAGTGGTAATTTATATGTGCAATCATCCAAGAATCTTTGAATATTTGAATTCTGATTGTAATTAAGAATCAGTGGTCAGAATAAAGCTGCAAGTGGAAATTTGAGCAGCAAAGACTCCAGCTAGGTACAATTCAATTCAAATTAACTTATTTTCTGAGACCAATGGATATCTACCAGAGGTGAAATCAAATGAATTCACTCAGCCTTTTACTTCAATATCATTCTGTGTAATGATGTTCATTACCACCAATACCGTTGTGAGTATTGCAAACACCACAGTCGTTCAGATACTTAGTTATACATAAATTAAGGCCTCATTTCCTAAAAGTAAACTGTATGGGATCCAGAACTGGAACTTTACACATGAACATACGGTAGACAGGATACTAAGCCTTCTGTCCATAACATCTAGAATAGAAATAGTATCTCTTAATCAGATTAAAATTAATTAAAATATTTGTGTTAAAATTTGAGAATTTTATATATGCACATCATATATTTTTGTTTAGATTTACCCACGTTGCCTAACCTCTTCTCCCAAGTTCCTGTCTTCACTTTTTAAAAATTACCAACCTAGTCTATTTTGTGATGTCCATATACTTATTGGTGTAGGCCCAAACACTGAATATGGACAACCATTCAGGAACCATATACTAAAGAAATCTGGGAGCATTTCCTTAACTGTGGTCATTGGCTTCTAAATGTCTTCCCATTCCATGCTTGAGTGTTCACTGGCTTGTCCCTGTGTTTTCCTAATAATTGTAGTCACAGCTGATGGGAATTCTTTTGCACAGTGTTTCTGCCATATCTGGAAAGCATGGTTTTGTTCTGGTTTACCCTGCTCAGGCATATTCCAAAGGCCCCAGAATATAGGTTACTATTGCTCTTATTTCTCCATAAGTATTTCATGGTAAGACACAATTTCTGAAATGACACATTCTCCAGTCCTAGTTAAAAAAAAAAAAAAAAAAGGAGGCAGTTCCTCCCTGGTGACTAGTTTATACAGTCGCGTAGGAGGTGCTAGGTAGGCTATCAAAAAAAATGACATCAATAGTCTTACCAAGTTGTGAACACTGTGAGCTACAGTAACAACCAATGTTGTGAGATATGCTCATGGTGTGAAAATGGAACCAGTTTTATATAGTTAACATGTGCCTGGAACTGTAAATTTGTCCAAGAACCCATGGATGATGAGTTCAGTATGTTCTGGGATGAAACTACAACTGTCCTTTTGTTAAATGGACTTAATATCAATCTGCCCTATAAATTTATATCTCTAAAACTTTAGTATAGCACTTAGACAATGTTCTAGATAGTTTTGTGTCAGTTTGATATAAACTAAAGTCATCTAGAGTAGGGAAACACAAGAAAATGTCTTTATAATATTGGGCTATAAGCAAGCTTGTAGGGCATTTTCTTAGTGATTGATGGGGAAGAGACTGGCCTATTGTGGGTGGTGCCATTACTGGGCTCATGGTCCTGAGTCTATCAGAACGCAGGCTGAGGAAACCGTGGCAAGCAAGCCAGTAAGAAGCACTACTCAAAGGTGTACTACAAAGAAATTGTCAGGGTCAGTTTGCAGTTTTACATATTTACAGAATATTCTTTTATTGCTTCGTAGTCCCTAGCAAAGGAATTGGATCCCTGTGTCTGAAACAAGCCGTATTTCTCAGAAGACAGTTAGATTTGTATTTACTTAGGTTATTCATGACCTCAAATTCCCACTGTTTAGCAACATAAATGCCTCTAGATCTAGGGGTTGTATTATATTAGTGCAACCAGGAAGTTGGGGTTCTTCTGAATTATGACAAGAAGAAAAATGTCTGCACTTTATCCAAGTTAAAATTTTCTTTCATCTCCCAAAGTCTCACCTACTATAAACACAAACATGGAAAACGGCTAGAGCTGAGAGCAGTCAGGGTCTTAAGATCTTTGACCCATCAGCAATGGTATATGGGCTGCTTAAGTCCATGATGGAGACCTCTGGTTTCTGGTAGAAACTTGATCTTTTGTTTTGCACACTTAACTTTTTTTTTGACTCTAGTGTTCACAGAGTCGCCTTTCTCCACATAGACATGTTATGAATTATGCAATTTTTACCAATGTGTTTCCATCTCTGAATATTTTGGGAATGATCTTAACGATTTTTACAATTTGAATTTTTAAATGAGTTGCACAGAGCAGCATAGTAGGTAAAACAATCTTTTTCTTTGAGAGGATCTCATAATACCTCAGCTAATCCTTCTTGTCTGTGAAGAGATGCAGTAGATATATCTTCATCCAAGAGGTTATCTTAGTAGAAATGTAGGGGTACAATTTTCTTTGTGTCTTTCACCAGGACATATGAAATCTATATTCTGGCTCTTCACTATTTTTCTTTCATATCTTCCTTTACAATTCCCCCCAAATAAGTCTTCCTTTTACAGGACTGTAAACAGCTTAAAGTCAAGGATGAAATCACTTTTATTTGCTTAATAACCTACATAATGTTAAGAGGTTACTGATTGAGGAATAATAGACACTTGACAGCATCATTTTATTTCCTGTTAGTGGTATATAACAAAAACATAAACTGAAAAGTTAATATTTAATAAAATTCTAGTTCATGAAATTCACATTCTCATTTGTACAGTTTAATCCGTGGTTAAATTATCTTACTATACAAATAAGCATAAATATTTAAGTTTATCTTATCAACATATCTATAAATATGACCCTATAACATATGATTATTTATAGATAAATTTCATGCAACTAGAATAACTTAAACTTTTTTTCTTTTTTCTTGGATATTATATTTGCATTTCAGATTTTATCCCCTTACCCCATTCCCCCCACCACCCAGGAACCCCTTATCCCATCCCCCCCTCCTCCTGCTTCTATGAGGGTGTTCCCCCACCTACCCCCTACTCCCACCTCCCATGACTCCAGCTGTATATGTAGGGGAAGATGGACTTGTTGGGTATAGGTGGGAGAGGAGATCTTTGGTCACATGAAGGCTGAACACTGAGTGGGGGAAACTTAAACTTTTAAAAAGTCCATATTCTATGTGTTCTATTGGTTTGAAAGGGTAAATTTTGAGTGCATTTATCTTTTAGGCAAAATTATGCTTGATTAATTAGAAAAACAAAGCCAAGAAGTGATATGTGAATGTTGATAATTTAATCACCAGATGTTTCCTTGATATTTGATTTTGTATACTTACAAACTTGTTCTGGAAGTATTATATATAATATATATATATATATTATATATATACATATATATAATAAATATATTTGATATATAATATATATATTATGTATCAAATACATTACAGGGTTATAGCATTAAAATAGCTATAAACAAGCCACAAAATATACTTTTATTTCATCTCTATGAAATCATAAATGTCTTCATGTTAATAAGTTATAACTATCTTGGCTTTTGTTATAGCCAGAGAACACAATGTGATCAACAACTCTTGCAATGATTTCAGTCTAATATCAACCAAAATACTCTTTGTTGATTAGAAGTTAAATAATTATACTTTATTTGATGCTTGCTATATTTAAGCTTGTTTTCACCTTTAATTAGATAATTCTTGTGCGAATCACTATAAATCAGTGACTTGACAAATGTTTATGTTTTCATTAAAAATAACAAACATTGGTTTATGGAGACTGTTGAGTGGGTAAAATGTTTGTTGTGTAAATATAACTTTTTGAGGGTTGATCTTCAGAAACCATTTGAAAACTTAGTGTGAGGTCACATATCTGTAGTTCCCAGCACTGGAGGAAGATGTTAGTAGGTTCCTGTGGGATGCAACAAGTAGCCAGTCAATGCTAAACAGATTTGATCTTGGTTCAATAAGACACTCTGTTTTAAAAGATAGTAGGATGGAGAGCAAATGGGGAAAATATAATAATTTCAAATTCTGACATCTATATATGCTCACATGGATCAAGCCCGTTTTTGCCATACATGTACAAATATGTGCACATAAACCCATACAAACCAAAATAAAAACTCAAACATATGTATGTCTCTTCACAGCAAAACAGAATCTATCATAGGCAATACAGTCACTGTATTTTCATAAAACTATGTCAAATAAGGACAGCTATAAAATTTGTTTTAATTTGAGTGTTCTGATTTAAAAACAGGACTATAATAATATTTTTTTTTTTAGTTTTGAAATAAACCTAGCTACAAACTAGTAATGTCTTCACGCTGCCACAGTGGTAGTAATGCTGGGGGTATTATGTTGTTCAGAAACAATTTACCCCTTAATACAAAAGCTGAGTTCTTACTAAAGTAGTAGAAATAATAGAAAATTCCAATAGCTGGAAAAAAATCAGCAAATTAAACTGGTCAAAATATTTCATATGGACACGATTCAATGTTATTTTTGGGTTAATGGACAGAAGTTTTGTAAGTAGTACCAATATACTTGTACTTGAAATTGAAGTAACTTTTATCAAGAAATGAACTAGAGTCTTTACAAAAGTATCCATAATAGTTTTTTTAATTACTTTTATTTTATTACAGTCTAGTCATTACCTAGATGTGGTCTGTCCTCCCACAGTTCCTCATCCCATTCCTCCTGCCCCATCTACAAGAGGATGTCCCCCTCATGCTCTATTCCTGACAGGCCTCCCCACTTCCTGGGACATCAATTCTCTCCAAAGTTAGGGACCATTCTCTCATTGAGACAAGACCAGGAAGTCCTCTGCTGTATGTGTGTCTGAAACCTCAGATTAGATACTGTATGCGGCCTGGTTAGTGACTCAGGGTCTGAGAGACCTCAGGGGTCCAGGTTAGTTGAGACTTCTGATCGTCTTATGGGCTTGCCCTCCTCCTCAGCTTCTTCTAGCCTTTCCCTGACATATCAGGTGGACCCAACTTTATTCCATTGGTTGAGTGGAAGTATCTGCATCTGTCTCAGTTATCTGCTTGTTGGGCCTCTCAAAGGACAGCCATGCTATGCTCCTGTATGTAAGCACACCATAGCATTAGTAATAATGTAGGGCCTTGGAGCCTTTCCTTGAGATGGATTCCAAGTTGAGCAGGTCACTGGACCTCCTTTCCCCCAGTCTCTCCTCCATTTTTGTTCCTACAATTTTTTAGACATGATCGATTTTGGGTCAGAATTTTTTACTGTGGGATGGCAACCCCATTCCTTTAGTAGATGCCTTGTCTTTCTACAAGATATAGACTCTAAGAGTTCCCTCTCCCCACTGTTGAGCATTTCATCTAAGGTCCCTCCCTTTGAGTCCTAAGTGTCTCTCACCTCACAGGTCTCTGGTATTTTCTTGAGGGTCTCTCACCTCCCAGGCCTTGCTCCTGAGGTTGGATATTTCTACTCATTTCATACTGCTGGCCCTCCGGGCTTCTCTCCTGTTCCCATCCCCAATACCTGATCATATTCCACTTTTCCCCTCCCCCTCCCTATTTCCACTCAAGTCCCCCCCTCCCTTTGCTTACTGTGATTGCTTTCTTCTCCCTCCTAAATGGGTTTGAAGCATCCTCACTTGAGCCCTTTGAGTTGTTAACCTTCTTGAGTTCTGGATTGTGTTCTGGGTATTCCGTACATTTTTGGCTAGCATCAACTTATTAGTGAGAACATACCATACATGTTCTTTTGGGTCTAATTTCCCTCACTCAGGATGATATTTTCTACTTCCATATATTTCCCTGCAAAACTCACAATATTCTTGTTCTTAATAGCTGAATAGTTGTGTAAAGGAACCACATTATTCTGTATCCATTCCGTTGTGTAAAGGAACCACATTATTCTGTATCCATTTTTCTGTTGTGTGACATCTGGGATATTTCCAGCTACTGACTATCACAAACATGGCTGCTATGAACATAGCTGTCTAATATCAATCATGCATCCCTGTAGTATGATAGGGCATCTTTTGGTATATGCCTAAGAGTGATATAGCTGGGTTTTCAGGGAGATCTATTTCCAATTTTCTGAGGAACCTCCAGATAAATTTCCAGAGTGGTTGTACAAGTTTGTAATCTCATCAGCAATAGAGGAGTGTTCCTCTTTCTCTACATCCTTGCCAACATGTGTACCTGTCACCTGAGTTTTTTATCTCAGCCTGTCTGATTAGTGTAAGGTGGATTCTCAGGGTGGTTTTGATTTGCATTTCCCTGATCCCTAAGGATTTTGAACATTTGTTTAAGTGCTTCTCAGCCATTCCTGTTGTGAATTCTCTATTTAGCTCTATACCTCATTTTTTATTGGGCTGTTTTTTTTTTATTGGAGGGTAGCTTCTGAGTTCTTTATATATTTTGAATATTAGCCCTCTATCATATGTGGGTTTAGTAAAGATTTTTTCCCCAATCTGTAGGTTACTGATTTGTCCTATTGACTATGTTTTTGCCTTACAGAAGATTTTCAGTTTCATGAGGTCCTTTTTATCAATTCTTGATCTTAGAGACTTAGCTCTAGATGAAGGATTGGACTTCTTTTAAGAAATTTTCCCCAGTCCCACTGAGTTCGAGGCTCTTTCTCACTTTATTTTCCATTAGATTCAGTGTATCTGGTTTTATGTTGAGGTCCTTGATCCACTTGTACTTGAGCTTTGTTCAAGGTGACAAATATGGATCTATTTTTATTTTTCTACATAACAACTGCCAGTTAGACCAGCACCATTTATTGAAGATGCCTTCCTTTCTCTGTTGTATGTTTTGGACTTCTTTATCAAAGTTCAAGTGTTCATATGTGTGTGGTTTTATTTTGGGGTCTTCAATTCTATTCTAGTGATCAACCTGTCTGTCACTGTACCAATATCATGCTATTTTTTATCAACATTGCTGTGTCATACAGCTTGAGATCAGGGACAGTAATTGGTTTAAAACTGAAAAGAAGCACATTGATCCAAGCCTAAATTGAGCCTATTACTTTTGTGTATTTTGATATGATACTTTATAAGCAGAATCATGGAGTGCCTTTTGCATATTTTAATAACTAGATAGTTTAGAATCTATATATTAGTAAATTGTATTTGATCGACATGAATAAGTTGTCTTACATTGGAAATATTCATACCTCAGAAATAAGTAAAAATTGTGTTGATTGCCTTTTAAACACTCTCATGGTTTCACTCCTTGAGTTTACTACCAAAGCGCAAAATAACCAACTAAAAGGGACTTTGACCTGATAAGATCTACAACATTTCATTATTTTTTATATAAGTTATAAATGCTAATTTGTTACTGTGGTATGCTCTTTTCTGATTTTGTTCTAATAACATATTCAAATTTAATTGTACCAAATCTAAATGCATAAACCCAATGGAACAAAGACTCATGACATTTTAACTTCTGGTAAAAAGACATTCTCACTACTTGTAAACTTGATTTACCTTCTAGTCTCTAGAATTTACTTAGGTAACTTTGTACTGGCTTTTGTAATTTGCAGATTATCATATGCTGAGGGCAGGCTGTCACTAAAATATTCTAATTGAGTAGAAAGTGTTTCTTAATTTTTTCCTTTCCTCCAATAGAAAATTCCAACTTAATAGAAAAACACATATTTTCAGAATAACTGATTTTTAAGTTTATGTAAAATATAAGCTTATAATTATGACAATAATAATTTTATTTTTTATTTGTCATTTCTTTAAAGTGCAAGTTATGGGAAAGTTATAATTGATAGAGCATAGTTGAAGATAGGAAAGAAGAAGGTAGACTCTATGTTTATATCAAATCTATAGAGACTGTAGAGAAATTTATTGACTACATATATGAGGTCATTTTAATTTTCTGTTTTTTAATGGAAATAATGTTTTAAAATGCTAAAAAATCTTATTGTAAAAATTGAACATAGAATGTTACATTTTTTTTTTTTTATGAAGCCTGAGTGGTATGGTCACTAGAGTTTCAGAGCAAAATCTTTATCCTCAGGAATCTCAACTGACCATGCTTGGCCTCCCATTCCAACTGTCAGTCAGGGAGAGGAGTAATGATGAAAGGCATAGAGGAAGATTTAACCAACATGGTGGATGGGAAGATGGACAGGTAACAACTACAGTGATCTTATATGTATCTTCATGAGTTTAAGCGAAAGAATTATGGCAGAAAATACGCCTAATTAAGAAGGCTTTGTGTGGCTTATTGATCATTATCATAGTGTTGGTTGTGCAAAGTTGCTTGATAAAACAAACAAAAAACAAACAAAAAACAAACAAATCAAAACAGCAACAACAACAACAAATCCCTTATTCCTTGAAGTGTTAAAGGGTTAAGCTGGTTCCCAGGAGATGGTTTGTTGCTCCTGCCTGGGAGTAATGTCCATTTGGAGTTGCGTGTCTGCTTAGCTTTCTGGGATCCAAGATGACTACATTGCTAAAACAATTGCCAAAGTCTTCCAGGAAACTTTGAGAATATTAACAGAACAAACAAACAAATGAAAAATAACCTGAAGCATTTGTCTCAGTCATTAATATCTTTTTGCTTTGAATTTCGAAGAAAGATAAGTTAGGCATTATTCTATGTTCTTCAAAACTGTAAATAAGAGAACAAAAATTCACCTATGCCTAGACTATAATATTTCATGTTTATTATTGTCTGCTCTAAGAATTCTTGGCACTGAATCTTGAATGTCTTGTATTTGGGTAACATATCTGAAGATATGAGATGCTTGCATTCCTGAGAACCATATTAAAGAGTATTTTGTCTGCCAGTCCATGTTTAATTGGTCTGAAGTAAATAATGGACTCCTGTGCATTGAATACTTAAGGGTCCTCTGTGATGTGACTAGCAATTACTTATCCACTTAACAAGCTAGTAGGAAAAATCTGAACGCATTTCAGAGTTAAGCCTTAGAATTGGAGAAATAAAAATTCCATGATGATTACAATCTAGGAAAATAGCCCAGAACTTAAGATAGTAAAATGAAAGAACATTAACATTCTTATACACAGAATTTACTAGATAATACAAGCTTAATAGCTACATGGAAATAGAAAGTTTAAGAAATATTTTGCTATATCAGTTAATACTGAAATCAATTGAAAATGGGACAAGACAGGTTATATAATATAACCTGTTATATTTTATATATATATATATATATATATATATATATATATATATATATATATAATATAACCTGTATGTTACTATTTTCAAAGTATGCTTTCTTGCTCAAGAAAAAAAGAAGAAATTACTTTCTGATTATTTATATTGTTTTTCTTCCCTCTATCTCCTTGTCTTTCTTTCTTTGATGGTGTCTTGCTATGTAGCAAAGGGATTTTTTTGTTTGTTTGTTTTTTATTTTGTTTATTTTTTTTAACTCAAACTCTGCTGCATCAGCCTTTTGAGTTCTGCAATTATAGACACATGTTCCTACCCATGACTTTCATTTGTATATTTGATTTTCTTAGACGTTTTTAAAAATACTGACCCGTAATTAATACAAAGTTCATAAACAGTGCAATCCCTTTAGTGGTTGTTCTAGCAAAGAGACAACATAAAAGAACCAGTATAGTCATTCCAATATGGAATAGATTTTGTGTATAAAATGCATAAAAATATAGGTGTATTATAGATAATATTATATTTCATGTACTTCATTTATTTGTAAATAATGTGTTCTGGAAGAAATCCAACTTTTGCTCTTAAAACAATGCAGTCACCATTACTTAAGCCATCAGAATTACTGAGGCTTTTTTTTAACTTTTTATTAATTTTTACAAATTTTAAGTCTTTTTTCCGACCTCTTTATCTCTGAGCAAAGGGAGACACCCACTGGGTATTATCCAACCCTGACATATTAAGTCTTCCTAAGATTGTGCTGACATGTTTCGTTTTCTTTCACACAATATTCTGGAAAGCACCCCACCCTTGAACTCTCCCCCATCTTAAAGTGAAGAATACACCACCTTTTCTCTAAGATCTAGCTTACATATCAGCTCCTGTGTTCTTTGAAAATTACCACTACTGAGCACCAGCTATGCACTTTGTAGAGAGCAAAGGCCACAGTAGGGACCAAAATTTCATAGTATCCTTTCTCAACTTGAGTGATATTGAAAAATATAGTAGTTTTATGAAAGGCCAAATATAAATACATATAGTGATGATAACATAAAACCAGTATAAGAGACAAATAGAGAGGAAGAGAATTTTCTAGGGGAAAACCCAACAAAAGCTGACATAGGTAAATTTGAACATTGATACAACTTCAGAATCATAGCCATTTTATATTTGGGGATGAATTCCAGATAGAGACATTGGAAATCAAAGACAGAATTACAAATGCTGTGCCCAGGAATAACAAAGATATATATCTATTATTTACATTTATTATATATCCTAAATCAGTTTGAATCATAAAGTTTTAACAGATATTCAGATCTAATATTAACAATACTGTTTATTTTGTATGATTTTTATGCTTTTCCTAGAATGAGACAACAAATTAATTACCATACACCTGTGTGTCTAGACTATAAGTGAGCAACACCTGTGTTCTTTCATTGAGCAACATGCATTCACATGCTGATATCTAATCACCAAATTAATAGAAAAAGAGTAAGTTATTCAGACCCCATATTCATTCATGAGATTACTATCCTTATGAAAGAGACATCAGACAGTGGTCTCTGTCTTCAACCCTTCTGTCAAGTAGGGGTATGGGCATGAGGGACTCCACCAATGTCACATCCACTAGAACCCTGGTCTTGGACATCACAGCTTTGAAAAGCACAGGAAATAGCGCTTAATTCACATATTAAGTGAAACTATATATAGCCACATAAATGGGTATCATCGGTAAAATATATACACAAATGTTAATGTCATTTCTTATAATTGTGATAATTTCTTGCCACTTTTACTTGGTTAGAATCATTTGTGTTAATATTAGCATAATACATACATTTCTGTTATAAATTGTGTAACCTATATTTTTATCTTTCAAATGCCTGAAATAATACATAAATCAGTCACAAGTTTTCATGGCTGTACTGCTACACAAATCCAGGAGCTATTCATATTCCAACTTTCAGGGGAGATATGCTTGTCACTGAGAGCTAGCTTTAATGCAATCTTCAAAGTCCCTTCTGAGAATGCTTTAAGATCTGTTCCTGGAATCACTTCTCCTGAATTTGGTTCAATGATTACATACAGAACGGAATGCAATAGCTTCCACAGTGAGTAAAAATGTTATGTGCAGGACTATTACTGATACTCAGTGTAGATACTTTAGGGAAAAGAAAGGAAGGCATGATTAATTAGAGATATTCTTCAATGACTTAAAAGAAATCTTCCAAAGAAATATCAAACGAACAATCAGGATTGAATTTATCTACATAAAAAGTTATAATTCCTTGTTTGGTGTCTGGACCTGGACTAACTTCAAAGTGATGTAGTCTTTCACTATTTCTCAGTCTATATAGAATTAACTCAACCAAGTTTCTAGTCCCTCCATGAAATTCTCTGAAGCTTAAACATTGACTTACTTAAGGATGATGATGCCCACTGTTTTCCACTATCATTGAGAAAATTTGTCATCCTTACTCCAAAGCTTCACACAAGAGAAGATGAAGCCCTAGTCGCATCAGTGTTAAGGTAGTATTTTCCTCTGGTCAATGTTACTTGAATATGTAGTTATGTATTTCCAAAGGCCACTTGAAAAACCCTTTCTGTTTGCAATTCTCCACCTTAGATTTTGTACAAGTCATAATTACTCTTAAAATACATAGCATAAAGAATTTGAATTAATGAGAAATTATGCTAAAAATTTTAAGGTCAAAATATGAAGTATAATAGTTCTTAGTACAAAATTCTCAAGTTTTCAGAATTATTTCATTAGCATACTGGATAATTTAAGCCATCCTACTTATTTTATTTGCATTCAAATATCTTTTCTTTCTCTTTTTATTGTGAATAGTTCTCCAAGGTCTCACTTTAATGTTCAGTACAGCAAGAAAGGCAAGAGTCACCAAAGAGTACCATTCTCTCTGTAGCACTAAATATTTTGATGGTAATTCACATCAATATTTAAATAGAGACTACTGAACAAGACAAACTGGTCACAACAGGAATCTCTGCCTTTACTTTTATGGAAGAGTAAATTTCCCTTAGAAGCAGTAAGCAAGTAGTGTGTGATATAATGTAATTGAATAGTGCCTATAATAACCACTTACTGAGTTCTGCCCTTTGTAGAAGTTTCTGTAAGCTCCATATAGGAGAAATGATCACAGAGGTTAGCACTGCCTTTTCATCCTCATGCCTCTTTGCTTCATTATTCAGCCATTAATTTTTTAAAGCCCTTTTGGTGGTAAAATAGAGGTTAATTAAGAAGGGATTAGAAAATATATTGTAATGTTATTAAGGGAGTAATATCTACAAACTTCTGGGAATATTCAAATCTCTAAGCTTGGCAAAAGGTTCTGCAGTGTGCTTACATGCTTCTGGCAGGCATCTTGAGGTCAATAAAGCCTTTAATTCTGCATGCCAAATTGATTTCAGTCTTGTACATATATCAAGACCTATAGAAAGTTGCAGGTAGTCTAATTATTAAGCTCTAAGAAGCAGAAATACAGAGGCAACGAGAGTTTTTATGGTCTTAACACAAACATATTTGGTCCCTTTAATAACTATAAAATACAAGATAAAATATTTAAATTGAAATAAATATGAGGAAATGAACTATGGATCCAATAAGCTATCAATTTGCAGTTCTTAATATATATGTGTAAATGTCCTGGCCATTGGTATGATTTGTTTCATGAGGATGTTTTGACTTGCATGTTTTATAAAATATGCTAATTGCAGGGGCAAAAATAAGTTACATAAATATAATTTTTGCTTCTTTCACAAAGGATCCTCACTAGCATGAAACCACTAGCTGCTTAGACGGTTAAGACTTTGTGGCAGTTTAGAAGTCAATAGACTACAATGGAAAAGGTTGATTGAGTTCTGAGTTTCAGTGTATTTCCTGCCACTTTGCTCTAACTAGCTATGTGACCCTGAGTCAATCACTTAACCTTTCCTCGGGTGTGAGATGAGGAAGTTGGACTACAGGATTTCTGACAGAGTTCAACTGAGTCTGCTATTAAATCAAAATGTGGGAACCGTGATTGAAGTAGCAGTCCACAAACACTGGTTGTGAAAGACACTCGATGAGGTAGGGAAGCTCCGTAACGTTTATAGATTTTTTCTGGTCCTTATTTCACTGCAGACTATTTTTAATAATGTTATCCTGGGGAAGATACTGTAAAAATAAACAAACCACCTATTCTATTTGCATACTTTTTAATACATAAGGATGAAAATAATAGTCTACAAATATGTCTTTTATTCTTATCTATCTAACACAGTACTCTCGTGTTGATGTTTTATTTAGTTACTTATTTCCAACCTCTCATGGAAAAGCTTACTATGGCAAGAGTAATTTAAAATAGTAATTGTCAGCACTTGGCTGACTGAAAAGAGCATACATTTTTTATTAGAGCCACACTGTAAAATTTCTGCATTGATTCTAGCACTCAGACCATTACTAAAAATTTCTCATAAACCAAAAGATAATTGAGAAGCAAGAGAACCTGAGTAAAAGCAAGTGGATACATTTCAACTTTGCTGTTAAAGTGAGATCATTAAAATTTGCCAAAAAAAAATAAAAATAAAAAATCTGAATGGAAGCTTAAACCTAAGACAAGATTTGTGCCTGGATGACCCTTGATAGTCCCACATGGCAATAAAAAAATATTGCTTCTTATAATAGTTTGATTCAGAAGCTGAGGTCATTTTGATGGTATATTTGCTAACACATTTTTACCTATAGAAATTTGATTAAATTTCTGCAAGACTTAAATTAATGAGCAGAGACTCATGGTGTCTTCCTAATCTGTATGAGCACAATTTACATTCAACTATTCTGTTTTTGTTTTCCCCACTCCATGGAATTTGAGTCTTGTATAACTGGGATTTCTCCTAACAGAAAGTTTAATATTTCCTCATTAAAATGCATGCTAGATTAGAATCAACCCTGTCACTCTTAATATTTCTCCCACATTCAGTGACTGGCTAAGAGATTCATTGACAGAACCCTATCAAGCTATATTGTCATGCTAGTTGTCAGAAAAAAAATCACAATAAAAAAGCAAATACCATGTACTACAAAAGCTTTAGTACAGAAATTCCATAGAGTAGCAGGTTTTAAAGACAAATATTCTGATGACATAACTTTTATTAATACCAAAGAGATGAAAGTACAAAAAAAGTAGTGATATCATTATTCCAATTAAAATGAATAAGTCCCCCCAATAGGAAACTTTAAGGACATAAATTAGTAGCATACATACACACACACACACACACATACACACACACCCGAAGAAATTTTAACATGTGGCAAATGTATACCAACATTAAGTTCAATAGTAAACCAGGAAATAAAAGTAGCATTGTTAATGAGCCACAAATTTGTAATCACTAAATCATAGTTTTGTTTTAAAATTTTAAAAAAATCAAAATTGATGTTTGTTACACTAATCAGACAGACAGACAGACAAACAGGTTGTTAGATGGTAGACAGACAAACAGACAGACAGACATATAGATAGATAGACATATCACCAAAGAATAAAATTGTCTAAACTTTCTCTAGTCCATTTTCAAAATAAAAACCAAAGATTTTAAACTTTGTTATATCAAATTTTCTTGAAACTATTCTAACATATTAACTATATAACAATAGATATTTAGGTTCACACATATTTATGATAAACTAAAAGCAATCTTGGAAACACACAATCTACCAAAATAATGGAAATCACTTACAAATTTAGTAGTTATAAATCATAATCATGTACATGTTCATATTTCACAAAAATCATAAAAACATGATGAAGTATTTGTATATATGATGTATATAATGTCATGGGTAAATTAAGGTTAAATAATGATAGTCTAATTTAGTTTTTATAACTTATCTAGTAAAATATTTTCCTCAAAATATTGAACATACACTTATAAAATGAAGACTTGTAAGTATTTTTGCTAAACTTAAACTAGTTACCTACTCATTTACATGTAATCAAAAGTCAATTGGGTTATTTACATATAAATTCATTTTTTTAATAACAGTTTTCCTTAATGTTTTGACATTGCTTTTGGAATCTGTCATTTTAGAAAACATTAATAATTTGAGATCTAGTAAATTTTTTTATTGTGTAGTTATCAAGTTTAGAAATACCATTTTGAGTAAATAATATTATTTAATATAAAAATGTTGAAAGATGGAAATTCCAAATTCTTGCTTGTGAGTGCCCCCCTCACAAACACCAAAAGAGTTATAGTAATTCCTGTCCTATGCCCTAGCTTGTACATTAATTCTATCAAGATAGCCATTGAGTACCTGAAGTTAGTTCCTGTCTCCCATTCCTTCACTGGGGAAGACAATCTTTTATGTGCCACACAGGAAGATAATTTCATATCACTGATAAGACAGATGATGTGGAGATTATATCTTTTTCTAATTACTGTTACTGAATTTGAAAACCTGTGATGCTGGAGTTTTGTACAAGCCACTTAATAAAGTAGCAAAGTCCCTACTGAATTACACCAGAGAGAAGAAAGTAACTCATCCTATTTGCCTGGGGATCCACTTCCACTTTTAACAAAGTTAAAAATACAGCAATTTACCAGTGAAAAGATGAGTCACATCTTTTTATAAAGTTTGCCACATTATAAAAAGTTTCAATGACAATGTAATTGTTATTTTTAGTTTTCCGCATTTCAGTAGAAGTTTCAAAACATAGATTATGACATAGAGGAAACCCATTTTTTATTTCCCCAAGGGTGATTCCTTTCATTTCACAGCATATGCTGCACATACTATCACAATTGCTCTTTCTGTTCTTCATAGTTAATAATGTTCATACATTGTAAATTATTAACTGATTCTAGTATAGGTTTATTTCACCAGAACTATTGTATTTGAAAATGAATGTTCTCTCTTAAAAGATGCATATTATGAAAGTATCCCAGTTCCCCATGCCATGTGCAGAGGGTTACCAGAACTGTAGTGACGGAGTAACAGCATTTTCAATCCAAATTGATCTGAATCTCAAATAGGAGACAGAATTTAATGTGGAAAGCAATTTGCAATTCAGAGCATCCAGTCAAATAGCAGTCTCATCAGGGTGGTTGTCCTGGAGCCATTGTGCTGATCAGCCACAATGGAAAAACCTAGCCAGCCATATTCAAAGGATTAGCATATTTCTGTATTAGCACACTACTTTTTCCTCACTTCATTGCCACAGTTGAAGACATCTGTACATTTCTATTTCCTTGAATTTTCTCTACACTTTCTCCTGACTAATACTAAAGTTTCAGGTTTTCACTGACAATTTTAACTGGAATTATTCTTTGAGCACAGGAAGAACAAGCTTCTATTGCATTTGCTGTACATGGTGATGTATGTATAAAAGACTTACTTCTAAGATTTTTATACCTTTTTTTAAATATTAAGCAATGCATGAAATGTATTTTTTTAAATAACCATAAATGGTGAAACAAAAAAACAAATGGAGCTAATATCCTTAATTACTATAATCATCTGATTTATATTAGGTCTTAAATAGTATCATAGTTATAGAGAAGAGTTTAGCTCCCGTCAGACACAAATGCAATGTCGGTGATTAAAATGAGGATATTAAAATTGGTACACTGCCATACTCACTAGTGTCCCAAAAGTGCACTAAATAAATGTACTGCCTTTCTAAGAAATATCAATTTACAAATAAATATTAAATTAGAGTATATAATCACGATTTTATGTGTTTTTACTATATTGATAAAGGTACTTAATATACATTTAAATTTAAGAGAAAAAACTGGATAAGAAAGCTACTACCTCTTGGTTAAAGGGATGAGAAAACTGTAGTAACTACACAGACACAGTCTACAAGAGAACGAAGTAGGAGGTAACCAAATTGTCACCTAGAGTCATCACTTGGAGGTAAAAAGGGAGGGCAGTAAGGTTGAGGGTAGGTTAAGAAAACAGAAAAGGAATGAGAGAAAAGTCAGTATAATAAATGGACATTGATATAACTATGGAAATCATAACTCGTAGATATTAAAATATTTGACCGAACAAGAAATGTAACTGATGAAGAAGCCAAAAAAGTTGTGTGTGGTACTGTTAATCATTGTTCATTATTAATGTGATTTTAAATTTCTAGAGGCCAAATCCTGTGTCTAGTTCATTGTCAAATTCTTACTGTCTTACTAAGATATTCCATAGATATTGCCCAGAACTCCAAGATTATGAGTTAATAAGAAGTCTGCTTTAGGAAACATCACTTATAAGGCTTTTATGAAAAATTTCTAAGAAGCAAGTATTCAGAAAATTAATTTTTAACTTAATTTGAAAAACTTTTACTTTTACCTCAAAGTGAAACGACCTGCCCTAAAATGAATAAATGTGTTATGATAAATTGAACTACAGATAGGAATAATAAGGGAGTGGCAGTTATCAATGTCATGATTTAGTCTACCCTTTTATTAAAACTCTGTAAGAATAAAATAGAGTATACAATACTTTGATTTTCACAAATGGTGTAGCACTTAGTATATATACTATCTAATGATTATTTATCATTTTGTAAAACTTTGTATAATAAAACTTTTTTCTAAGACACATTATACTAAAGTTTAAGAAATTCAAGAAATGATATACTATAATTAATGCATTTATGATACTTCATATCTATTAAGTACATTTAAAGTATTATAATAATTGCTATAAAATTTTAAAGAGAAATAACAAATGGTAATCATTGAATAATTAGAAATACTTCAGCTACATAATTGAAATAAAATTGGAAAGCAATTAGTTTTAGCTAATTAGTTTGCTTAAGTTGGGTAACACATCACCAAAATAGAAACCAGTTTTCCAATACGACATTCATACTCACAGTATTAAGATCAGGATCCCACACACACTGATTTTTGCATAATAAACTTTAAAGTATTTTTTCATGACTTCAAGTACAACAGAAAATTCCCCCTCTTCCCCTCCCCCTTTGTTTTTAATCAAAAACAATATGGTTCAGGAATAAACATTTATCTTGCTATACTTTATAAAGTCTGTCCTCAAGATGAGCTGTCATTTTGAAAATTAATATTCTCAGGTACTTTAGTTTTTAATGAAATTCCCATAGTATGAATTAACACAGATAATTTGAATATTTAGCTAGATTACACCTACAGATTTTGGTGTGAAAAAAGTAGCTTATTCAATTATAGCTGAATAATTTGGCAACTGAAGAAAGCACATGAATTAAAAAAAAAATCACCAAATAGTAATGAATTTTTATTTTTTAGTACAAGAAGCTTGGTACTCCACCCACATTTAAAAAAAAAAGACTGCAGGTAGCCTTTTTAAAAAAGAAATATATTGGGCTTCATTCATAAAAATAGGAAAGCAGAACAGGGACATCTTGAAAAATCATAGACATACACAGAGACAAAATATATTAAGAAACTTCTTTGCAGAAACAATAAATATATTCAATTTAGAATTTATGTTTTCTTACTACCACTAGGTAAAACACCATTGTTGCTTGCCAGGCCAACATTTTAGTACCAAACCAAATTCCCTATCTTCATTGATTAATTTTTGATTATTTCAATTTGATTTTTAAAATCCTTTTGTGTCCTTGCAATTGTCCTCAAGATTTTAATGTTTCACAAAATTCAGAACTCTTAACATTGATAGCAGAAAGAATAATCAAAACACTAAAGGTTCCTCTTTTTATGTGTTCTAAACTGCTCCAATATGTTTAAAAACTCATTAAGGTATTGCAAAAGAACATTCAGTTCAGTTCTCTTTGTGTCTATACTACTACTTTTGTAATGACTGTGAAAACGGGAGGTCTGCTTTTCAACAAATACGAGTTTGATAAGGAAGAGAGAAAAAAACCTTTTTAAATACTATGAAAGGTACTTCAAATTATAAATAGAAATGTACCCAAATGGTAAAATAAACTTAATCGTTTCCTAGTGAAATAAGGTGAGATCCAATAATTGTCCTTCAAATACTTATCACTACAATTTATGACCAAAATTTTTATAACTGTTACTTATCTCAACTGTTAAATATAGATAGATAGATAGATAGATAGATAGATAGATAGATAGATAATAGATAGATAGACAGATAGATAGATAAATGTAAGAATTTTATTAGAAGGAAAGCCGGTACTGTGTGTTTTATATCTTGTAGAACATTTTTAAACAAAAATTCTTCCTTAAATAACCTCAATGTAGCCATTTATAGAAGAAAATTTCTCAATATTGATATTCAGAATTTCTCAAAGATTCAGAATTCCAACCAAACATATAGTCTTACCTTGTTGTTTTGCTCTATATTTATATTTAATAATAGGATATAAGGAAATTTCACTTCTGTATTTAATACTTGATAGGACATAAGAGGACAAATTTGTAATCTTCATTCATCAGTCTATTTCCAAAGTTTTATATAGTTTTGCTAGTGTTGATTTATTAATCTGCTGAATTCATAAAGCAAAACTGAACTATTAAAATTGTGATAATGAACTAACTGTATTGTTTATTCTTTCTAATATGACAGCAACAGTAACCATTTACAATTATATTCAAAATATTTCTTACCAAATATTTAGCATTTGGCCCTTCTATGGAAGACATCAGTATCTCTTCCATCAGCCAGCCCTCCAAATCTCTCTTATCTTCATTGCCAGGTGACATCATTGTTCAAAATTTAATTTTAATTTTATCATGTCAAGAGTTTTCTTCACTTCATTTCAGCTGTTCCTTTCATATAATTACCTATGCTGTTCCACTCGATTGCCTTGTTCAAGCCTGTTCTGCATACTACAGTTAGCAGTAAATCATCTGAAGTGGATCTCTGGCCTCTGCAAAACTATTTTATATCATTTTGATAAATGAGGAAAGTTACACTTTATAAGATTAAAACCAAATTTCTGAACGTGGTTGCTTTTCATCCAGCCTATGCAATTCCAAGAGATTTTCATGGAGGCACTAATTGCTATCTTCTTCGTTTTTTGTATTACTTGTTCATCAGTAAAATCTACTAGTTTTAGAACACAAAACCAATGCATAGAAATCCTTTCTAAATATTTCAAATAGAAGGAAGTGTTCCATTATATAACCTGTATTGTTCTTACGGACCATTTGGCATGTGATTGTATGTATAACATGTTTCCTCAAGTCCTTTAGGAATATTGTCTGACAGTCCATATATTTTATACATTATTTTATACTGAGATGACTAACATTCACCAAACAAGACATTTATAATTCTTTTACAGTCAAATACAAAGGGAATTGTTTTAGTTGAGGTTTCTGTTGCTATGATGAAACACTATGATCAAAAAGCAAATTGGGTCGAAAAGGGTTTATTTGGTGTATACTTTCATATTTCTGATCATTAGTGAAGGAAATCAGAACAGGAACTCAAACAGGACAAAATTCTGGAGGCAGGAGCCGGCTTGCTCAGAACTATGACGCCAGGATGGCACCATTGGGAATGGACCAGGCCCTCCCCCATTGATCACTAATTGAAAAAATGCCTTACAGCTAGAGCTCATGAAGGCATTTTCTCAACTGAAGCTTTTTCCCCTCTGTTGACTCTACCTTGTGTAAAGTTAACACATAAAAACATCCATGAGAGAAATTTAATAAAAGGTTAGTATGGATGTGGGATGAATCGGCCATACCAAATAATATATTCCTGTGTATATATGATTTGAATACAGAAATATTTGTATGACATCAGGAGATCTAACCCACAACAGAAAATTTGTATTTATGTCATGTTTGTAATTTCTCTTTTCTTCAATCATGCTTTTATTTCCTAGGCCTATAATTTCTATCAATATGTTTGAATTTGTAAAACATTATAACTTAATTCAGCCAATATTATTTTTTCACATTGCCCAAAAATGGAATATTTACTGAAATGAAGGTATTTGTTATAATAAATTACTCATGCTGTTACAATAATATTCTTGATGTATCTTTTGAATTTTTATTTCTTTTCTGTGGAATAATTAATGCAGAATTTAAAGAATCATTCTGATTAGAATTGCAGGGTACTTTAGAAATATCTAGAAGCAATTATTATTTGGATAGCCATTTAAACATGTTTTATCCCTTGACTTTTCTTAGCTTCTCATCTGTGCTTTTGTCTGTGCTGTCTTTGCTTTAAAGGAATGAGTACTTTCAAATTCCATCAGTATCATGGAACACGTAAGGGTCATTTTGTTCAGAAGAAAAATCCTTGTTTGCTAGGATTTCACATTCATATTGAAGCTAGGACTGCAAGGGATTTAACAACATTGTTCCCCATCAAAGGTCAGTTTTGACACCACAGGGTAAACCAAGGCAGGCAGAAAGGTTTGGAGTTGGTGACTGCTAAAATTAGTGCTAATAGCAGTAGGTGTAGATCAACACTAGGAGGACTGAGGAGTCGGTTCAGACAGCAAACAATGGGGAGTGCTGCCTATTGCAGTTAGTGAGTAAAGAAAAAGGAAGCCATACACATGTGCACACACGAACACACACACACAAACACACACACGCACACACTGAGTGGACATAGAAATGCAGGCTTTAACAACTTTAATTTTTCTCATAAGTCTTTTATACAATCTAAGACAAAGTTTCGATGTAAGAAGAAAATTACCTACTAGGCACAAGTTACACATTTTCTATAAACAGTCACCACAAAAATATATTCTTCAAAAGCAGATTAAAATCACTGCACACAAGGAAATTACAACAGGATTCTTGATTATGTATTCTTCTTTTGAAACTTACACCTAACTAAACATTTCTCATCTATCTTTCCCTACACAAGCTCATTGTAACCCCAAAGCAACGATTTTTTTCTTATAAATTAAAAGGATTTAAGCAAGCCAATTCTACAGTGGCAAGTTTCTCCCTATGCTTGGCTGATGACCATCTGTACTTACTAAGGACCAGGTCATCTGTCTTAAGTCTTAGTTTCAAGTCTTGATCAGAAAAACTGACTGAGCAAGACAGGATGCTCACTTGCACACTGCAGCTCTTCCTGCATGATGTCTGCCAGTTTCCAAATTCACACATTGAAGCTTCACCCTTAATTTCTCACAATCTGGTTATATTTACAGATAGTCTTTAAAGAGATTAGGATTAATTAAAGAGATTAAAATTAAGTGAGCTAACACGTGTGTGGGCTTTATTCCGGTATGAGTGTTGTTCTTATAAGAAAGAACAAACAAAAATTAGAATATGGAATGCAAATGATAGCAGATACATGAAGACTACGGACAAGACAAGAAGGGCCAGAGAAATATTGATAATTCTTGGAAGAGGCTACTCCTGCAAAGATTGGTTGACTGATTAGAAGTGCAGTTAGAATGTTACAGGTATAGTAATTTTCACATATGTTATCTTGAACTAGCTTCAACCCCCTGAATAGTCTTTGAGCACCTCTGTGTCCAAACTAATACCCTACTACTAATCAATTAAAACCTTTTTAGAATCTATTAATTCTCCACTGACCCCAAAGCTAAAAATGTCACCACATATCATCTGAGGCCAGTAGGAAAGCTCCCCAAAATCTTACTGTAACCAGCTTGCTAAGATACCCACCAATGTATTTTATACTTCCCTAAATTGATACATTTCTTTGTTTTGTAAAAGTCTAAGACTTTATGAAAATGTTTCCATGTTGGAACAGGTTATTTGGAGTACACTGAACAATTGTTCTTGGACCATGAGCACTCCATAATTTACTCTTATTTTTTATTAGATAGGAGCTGTGTTTTTTTTTTTGCTAAAAGAAGAAAACTAACCCTACCACGACATGGTCTGAAATTTCTAGACACCAGGAGTGCACAAAATAAACAAACAAATTTTCATTTTTCAAATCACCCAGTCCCTTTACTTCCTGTGGTGCCCAGCAAACCTTTCTAGTAGCTTCTGAGGTTAAGTGCTATAATGCAATTACAAGTATTCTTTAAAGAGCTAGTTTGCAATTCAAATAAACTGCTGTTTTCACGCACTATAAATACACAGTTGGCAAGTTTAGAGCTGAAACAGAAAATACAGTGAGTGGCCAGAAAATGAGGCATTTAGGCAAACAGTCAGGCGTCTTTATACATGAAGCTTTCTAAATGAATTTCTGTGCTTTCCCTCTGCCTGTCATTGTACCTGTTTTTCCATTTACTGAGCCTTAAGGATGCTGTTTCTAAGAAATATAATGGCTCCAGTAAACAGCACTCTCTCATTGAGACTGAGGGCACACAAATCTAAACAACAATCCTAAGGAGCTTGGCATCTCTTGGTTCACCTCTCACCTTCAATCATAAATCTGCATTCAATAAACACTGAACATTTGCTGCCTACACAGCAGACTGTCAATGAAACACTAAACAGGTATAATCATGGACTAAGAGAAAATTAGGTTAGACTAATAGGACTTAATATTTCTAGTTTCTTTCCCACTTGCTCCACATTCTGAAGGTCTACTAGAATATCATTAACTCTTTAGATTCAAATGGCAACAAAAAAATACAAATACCAGCTCTTCTCTCGCCTTTTCTCTTGTTTCAGTTTTTTTTTTCTCTGAAAAATATCAATGAGATCTACAAACTCCTCAGGAATTTTCAGCTGTACAGAAAGGTGTCTAACTACACAATGCTGGATAGTATTTTCTTTAGAACATTGCTTTATCAGGATTAAAATTTATAACTATTAAACAGAAAATCCTCATTCCTGTCTTTTGCCAACATTTAACAAACACTCTTCTAAATTGTTCTATGAATTGTATGGTTTTTATACCCAAGTACTAAATAGTAAAGTTTCAAGCACAGAGATAACACGTTAAATCTCTTTGTGCATCAAATTCCAATCTCTATTATGTGACCAACAATAGTTCCTATCAGAGCTATATTAAAATTATATGTCGTCTGTATGGAGAATGTACAGAACTAGTTTATGTACACATTGTAAGGTTCTGAACTTAAACCTCAGCTCCTATGCACACAGACAGACAGACAAACACACATACAGAGTAATATATAAAGCATGATTAAAATTTATTTCTACACATTTTTCAAAATATAAATGCCATAAAGTAATAGATTTTTTTAAAATTAAAAATAAATTTTAACACTGCAATAGAGAAGTGGTCAAAAGCAGAACATCATTGAACGAACTTGATTGTTTTGCTATGAATGATTTACATGATCAACTAAAATATATGGGTGAACACTAACAAGTGTGACGTATCATTGGTGAGAAACTAAAATGTGCAGCTACATTACTATGCCAAGCACATGATCTACAGGGACAACCCTTATATCTACTAGTGATTTAATTGCAAATTGTTCCAATTATTTGAAGGGAAACAATTCTGGAAAATACTACTTTCTTTAAATTATCAGTTGCTTTTAATAAACACTAAATTGAGAACCTAATCTTCACATAACAAAAATATAATTTATGCATGTTTTCCCTCCCTACAAATACATAATTTACAGAATGAATTACTTGCCCATAAAATGAGTTAAAGAAATAACTTTATTTATGTAATAAATATAAAGAAAACTCTTCAGTGGCTGCTTAGAAGATAGTTTAGTGAAAACTGATTTTTTTCTATATACCTACACATGTCTATTTATAGATGTATAAACAATAAGTAAATATATGTAAAAGTATACTAAAAGCATATCAATACATTAATATTGAGTAATATTGAGCAATAATTCAGCAGAATTATTAGTTATATACTTTAATTTTTACATCTGCATCCATATTTTGAAAAAAATTTTTGTTCTTACATTATATATTGAACAGTTATTGAAACTCTTTCCCCACAGTATTTCTAATTTCAGTTCAGTAGTTCACTGACATTAAATTACTTATAGATTACTGAATGCCCTTTGTTAATTTTTTAAAATTTTTTATTAGATATTTTCTTTTTTTACATTTCAAATGTTATCCCCTTTCTTGGTTTCCCCTCTGAAAACACCCTATCCCATCACCCCTGCCCCTGCTTCTATGAGGGTGTTTCTCCATCCATCCACCCACTCTTCCTTCACCCTACATGGCACATTGAGCCTTCACAGGACCAAAGGTCTCTACTCCCATTGTTGCCCAACAAGGCCATCCTCTGCTACATACACAGCTGGAGCCATGGGTCCCTCCGTGTATACTCTTTGATTGGTGGTTTAGTCCCTGGGAGGCTTGGGGTGTCTGGTTGGTTCATATTGTTGTTCCTCCTATGGGGCTGTAAACCCCTTCAGCTCCTTCTCTAACTTTAGTCCTTTCTCTAACTCCTCCATTGGGGACACCATGCTCAGTCCAATGGTTGGCTATGAACATCCAGCTCTGTATTTGTCAGGTTCTGGAAGAATATCCGTAGTAAACATCTGTAGATCCCTATTTCACATTCCAGGTCTCTTCTCTAATTACATGAATCATTCATCTTTCTACTGAACTCAGGATCTGTTTTATCACCTAGAATACCTCTTCTCATTCATCAATACCCAAAACCAGATAGTCAAGGCACCAAGCAGCCTTTGAGTTCCCTGTCTTTACAGAAAGAGAAAAGGGAAATTTCTGCTTCTTTTATAATCTGAGAGGATATTTAGATTCTTCTCTAGGAAAGTCTGGAGGAGTGGAGGTCAAGCTCACTGCAGATATTTCTGTTACATCATTGTGCTGTTGTTCTCTCAGTCCACTGATATTGCATCCTCTAACTACCTCCCAGATATAATACCTCAAAACGTTTATTTCAGTTCAGTAGGAATTTCCTGGAATCCTAAGGCATGGCTTGCTCTCAGACTTTCAGTGTATTTTTTTTTTTTTTGATATGGATAAAAGACTCTGCACTATACCATTGAGTTCATATAATAAATGTTTTTTATTCACTTAAAATGGTTTAGCTTTTATTTTTGTTCTTAAGACTGCAGTGCCAAATGAACTTTGACAGTGAGACTGTTTCTTAAATTCTCTTTAACAATGAGAATTTAAGTAAAGATGCTTAAAAACTTCCTACTTGACCCTAGAACAAAGTGAATTTGCTCTGGTGTATTAAAAGGATGCTGTTTAATGTTTATATGTTTACTGTGCTGTATTAAAAGGATGCCATTGGATGCTTATGTATTTAAGTAGACAATGGGTTCAGTGCAGACAATGTCTATTATATTTGATTTTTTAATAGATAGCAATTTCATCATATGCATAAGCAACTGAATTAATAAAAGCTGGCTAGCATTGTGAATCAAGGGCACATTCATCTTATATATATACAGATTGTTAATAAACAAATTACTTATGAATTGCATATCCTAAAACTTAATTCTTGGTAAAGTATTTCTTCTTTCTGGCTCTTTTAACTTAAGATTATGAGCTATAAAATTCTTATTATCTATTACATAATTCTAAATTATTAGATATCTTATACCTTTAAATATTGTCAAATCCCACAATTCTATCTAACAGAAAAATGACAAAAATTTTAGTACACCATTAATGATTAAATATTCTAAAGACATAAAGGCTATGGAAGCATAAGGACTCCTGCACAGAAAAAAAAATGTGTTAACAAAATTCTCCTGTTGGGCTTGAGAAACTAAAAACATTTTTGTAATTATGGAGAAATTTTGAATTACATAGAGAGATTTTCTAATTATTCCTATCACTGTTTTTTTTTTCTCTTCATATAATAAGAATTTCCTGCCAGTGATAAGCAGTAAAGATAATGACATGAAATTCATTATCCAACAGCTCTATATATAATAGAGGGGGGAAAGTAGCAAATCTCTCCAATACCTTGAGCAGAAGACAGATGTCATCTTTTCCACTTTATCCAACAAAGCATTAGAAATCCTGTCTAAACCAAAGAAGACAAACAAATGGTTGTTTATGAAACTAGAAAATAAGTTAAATGGCCCCATAGATGAAGTTATTTTATATAAGAATGTCACAAATTCCTGTTCGAATGAACAAATAAATTCAGAAATATATGAATTCAGAAAAGACATGAAATCACTTAAAATGACAGCATTATCAGGATATGACACTAACAAATTAGCAAACGAACTTAAGAAAGCAACTAATTCTATTTGAAGTATTGTTAAAGAACAATAGATTACACAGGAAAAATTTAAATATGCAAATTATCTCTATATCATTATCTATAGTGAAAATTATAAAGAATTAGTGACAGAACTTGGAAACATGAATTAGAATGATCAATATTGTTAGTATATTTGTATTATTCAAAATTATACATATGAAATCCCCATATATACAAGCCTATATTTCCCAGAATAACAATGTTATTCATCTCATGAACAAAATGCTCACAGGTACAAATATGGAGACAAAGTGTGGAGCAGAGACTGAATGAGGAGCCGTCCTGAGACTTCCCCACCTGGGGATCCATCCTATGTGCAGTCACCAAATACAGACACTGTCGTGGATGCCAGGAAGTGAATGCTGACAGGAGCCTGATATAGCTGTCTCCTGGGAGGCTCTGCCAGAGCCTGACATATACAGAGGGAGATGCTCATAATGGAAGAGTTAGAGAGAAGACTAAAGGAGCTGAATGGGTTTGTGGGCCCCATGAGGAGAGCAACAATACCAACCAACCAGAGCTCCCAGGGTCTAATCCACCAGCCTGGGAGCACATAGGGAGGGACCCATGGCTCCAGCTGTATATGTAGTGGAGGATGGCTTTGTTGGGCATCAGTAGTAGGGAAGGCCTTTGGTCCCATAAAGGCTGGATGACCCAGTGTGGGGAATTCGAGGGCAAGGAAACAGGAGCGGTGGATGGGTAGGCACACACCCTCATAGAAGCAGGAGGGGGGATAGGATAGGTGTTTCTGAGAGGGGAATGGGGAAAGAAGATGACATCTGAAATGTAAATAAATAAAATATCCAAAAAAAAGAAAAAAGGAAAAAAGAAATACATAAACAGAAAGAGAAAAAGAAAGAAAAGAAAAGAATCTCTTAGAAATTGAAGAAGAGGAATGAATGGGTACAGTTAGGAGTCAAAGGGTATGGCAATGTGGGGTCATTACAGAGACAATGGGCCATATTTCATAAAGATAGAAAATAAGCTTTGTTCCACAAAGATTGTCAGCCCTGAAAACATTCATAAAAGTAACATTATGCACACTGAATAAATTGTGTTCATGTATTTTAGAATATATATGTATATACATATATATTTACGCATATAACAGTAGTTAACATAAAAGAGGCCATAAACATAGAAGAAAGTGAGTGTGAGTATATGGGAGTGTTGGGAAGATGAAAAGGAAAGAAGGAAATGCTATAATTAAATTGTCATCTCTGAAAATAAAGAAAATGCATTTTTTAAAAAATGAGGTGTTTCAGTAAAAATATATTGAACCTGATTAATCATTGTGTATGGATATTTATGTAATTAACCATTGTGTGCAGACCTTTAATATACACATATTAAATATAACATTGACATCTTTATCGGTTAAAATATTTTCAAAAGATAACAGTTTTGTTGACACCAATCTGAAAAACAATTCAGCGCCAGCATACATGGTTGAGAAACAGTCATAGGAGTCTAATTCGTGTATAAAATTTGTTACTAATAATGGTTGAACGTTTTGATCCTTTAAATTTTAAGATATGATTCTTTCATGGAAAATAAAATATACAAATAAGAATATACAGTATATAATATATTATATAAGAATATATATCAATATATAAGAATATACAGTGACATGCTCATTATCACTGTGAACTCTATATAACCATAGACTATTTTAAGTAGAAGGTAAAACAAAGGAACATTTTAAATGTAGCTTTATTGGTTTTAACAGTAGATAGAGGATCCATGAACCACAGAATACAGGCAGCATCTTCTAGAAAACAGTAAAACCAGAGAGACAAATTTGACCTTGCAGCCTCCAATAGAGATCCAGCCCTTCTGGGTCCATTTAGACCTTTGGCTACATCAAATGTAAAGCAATACATTGACATGGCTTTCACTGCAGTTTTGTGTGATTTCTATAAATAATAATAAATTTTTTGCTACCAACAAATTTGCAATGGCTCTACCTAAACAGCATCATTAAACCAAATCTATAGATGGAAATGCTCTAATATCTAAAATTGATCTTATAATAAATAGTTGCACAAACATAAACAGGTATCATTATAATGGGTATTATTCTGTTCTCTTTCATGATAATATGTCAAAACACAGTGGTAATTTGAAAAATCTTTGTGCATCTATTAAACCTATCTAGCAACGTTTTCTGATATTCTAAGATTTCCCACTTTTACAACCAAAGTCAAACTTCACTTTGATAGAAGAACATAATAATAAAATTAGATTACACTTAAAAGATCATGATAGCCTATCAGTGAAAAGGAACATCTTAGGTCAGAGAGTCCACTGAAATTCTGCCACTGATTCTGTGTGCAGGACATCAGAACACTGAGGCCTGATACGTCTCTGAGATGGAGAGGTGAAGCACAATGACTGTAACGGATCTCCACATGCACTGTGTGCTGTCAATCCTTGCTATTCGCAGCTAGAAATAACTTTCAAACTTGATCTTTGTGGTCACAGAAGCAACAGAAGTGCGAGCTTGCAATCATTAATGGTGCACCCAAAAGATCAATGCAAGATTCAAGATACTGATGATAACTGTAATACTGAAATTCTTCAAATCTCAGAAGTGATCCCTATTTTCCCCGTACAGATGACATTGAATCATGGTCAATGACCATCAGAAATTGTCTGTTCATATTAGTAAACTTTCTTATTAGCTTATAAGCAACATACAGCTTGTTATTTTTTTCTGAGTTAATCAGTGGTAGACATTGACTGTTACAAAATAACATAATGTCAAAAGGATTATATGCATGATTTTTACTTTACATATTTTTTCTTTTTATTTTATAAATGTGAATTTGCCATTCGATGGCTGATAGGGAGAGAGTCATTTGAAGAATTAAAAAAAAAAAAAAAAGATGACAGCCATTTAAGTCCTGGAATAAAATTGAATTCTAGCATTTTCAGCCTCGAGAGCTTATATGTATGTAAGAGTTCTAATTCCAGTCTGTAGTTCTGTAGTTCTGTAGACATAGTTTGTAAAAGAAAAAGTATGATTGCTTATATACATGTATGAAAAATGAGTGTGATCTTACAATAAGCATAATCATAAATATTTATCATTATAATAGGTATTCTCTCAGTAAGCTATTTTGTCAATGCAGAGTGGTAATTTGTGGAATATATATATACATATATACATATATACACATATATGTATATGTATATATGTGTGTACATATATATATATGCATATATATACAGACATACATATTTTTCAATTATATGAGTAATTTTTTAAAATGTAAAATTATATGATTAGTAATTGTAAAATATTAACAATAGTTAGAACAGTGGGATAAAAATATGTGAGTAAATACTATACATAGTTAAATGATTTATATATATGGAGCTGTTTTTAAAAGCAATTTTTTTCAGAAATCTTTTTCCAGAGCATTTTAGCAAGCACATAACATATAGAATTATTATACACACAGCCAACAAAAAGTAACCTAGGACCCAGCACCCTCCTCATGCCCTCTTTTCAGATTACTTCTGAAGTAAAAAAAGGGTCAGGGTTTTCCATTATTCTGTAGTTCAGGGATTGGATTGGCCTTTGTTCTTGTCTAAGGAGATTTATTATATTAAATTGAGAGGCAAAATAGTTCAAGTTAACACCTTGGCATTGCTAGACCCAGATTCTTTTTAGCAGTAAAATGGAGTCAATCCTTGTGTCGAATCCATATAGTCACTGCAAAGTAGATATAAGATAAATTATATAAAGATCATGTGTTGGACATTTTCCTCCTTATCAAAAATTCATATGCAAATTTATATTAATTATTAATACTATTAACTAAAACTCCGATTTAAAATCTTATTTCTAGTTCCTATTCTTGCCACAATGTCCATTTGGCTCCTGAACGTATCAGTGGATCTGCTGCCAGTGCCTTTGCTAAAATTACTAGTGCTCCTTAGTTTTTGTCTACTTGATGCAAACAAGTTGTTTGGGAATAAGGAACTTTAATCAAGAATATACCTGCAGTCAGATTGTCCTTGAGGCAAGGCTATGAGTCATCTTCTTGATTAATGAATGATGTGGGAGGGCCCAGGCCATTGTTGCTAGAGCCATTCCTAGATAGGCAGTCCTGGGTTGTGTGAGAAAGCAAGCTGAGCAAGCCACAATAAAGCGCATCAGTTAGCATTCCACCATGGTTCTGTCCCTCCTTCTGCACTGAATTCACTTAATAATTGAATAATATTGGGATACGTAAGCCAAATTAAACGCTTTTCTCCTTATACTGGTTTTGGACTTGGTGTTTATCACAACTGTAGAAAGTAAACAAGGGACAAGCCCTCTATTGAATATACTTACAAAACAAAATTTTTTATTGGATATTTTATTTACATTTCAGATATCATCTCCTTTCCCCATTTCTCCTCCCTATAAAATCCTGTGTCCCCTTTTCCTTTTTGCTTTTATACAATTTTTTTAAATGTTAATCAAAAGCTTTATAAGTTTGGTAATGCTCAATCAGAAGTGTAATCCAATACCCAACCTAGATATATCAACTTTCTTTGACTAGTGGAGACACGTGAACATCTGCCTCCTTGCCCCCCCTCTTTCTCTCTTTCTCTCTCTCATCACCTAGCTTCTCCTCTCCTTCTTCTCCTCCTCTCCTTACTCCTGTTCCTCTCTGTACTCTTCCCACCTTAGCTCATCCTACATATCACCCTTCCTATTAAAGTAAAAATTTTCTCTCAAAATACAATTAGAGCATAATTATTCCTATTTGTACCAGTGAGGTACAAGATAGTCCTAATACCCAGTCCATCATGTTGTTAACTAACCAGAACCTCTGTCATCTCTCCTAACTAAAACACTCAGTTCTGAACCTGGATTTTTTCTTGGCTTTAGAAAGAAAAAATGAAAACCATCCACTCCAATCTTTTCTCTCAAAGTAAATAGCCAGAATTGAGACTATAAGCTTTCAACCCCGTCAGAAATTCAGAATGACTGAGTTAACTGAAATTATGGGAAGCACAAAGCATAGCTTCTAAAACTTAGCCAATTTATAGAGAACGCTGAACACCTGGACAGTCTCAATACTACACAATGTTGGAGCATCTGATCTTCAGCCTTCTGGCCCAGGATCATCTGACTGACTTTAATGATGCAGAATTATTAAGGGCTGATTACTCTGTCTAGGCAGATATAATCAGTCAACTATTCTGCAAGTGTGTCCTTTTCTGGACAGTAATTTGTCTTTAGATGGGAAGAGGAAAGTTTTACCCCGTGGTTGTCTCACCACAACTGGAGTAACTCCAAGGATTCTCAATTTCTTCTTATAATCCAAGACAGGATGCTGTCAGGAGCAGACAGGTCTCTAATCAAAATGAACATTAATACGGAAATGTTTGTAAAGTCAATTTTGTGGACTTCTGACGTTTTGAAAACCAAATATCCATGTAAGGCAATCTGGACTGTTGTCTGTTAACTCCTCTCAGCTATTTCTAAATAAAATATAGAAAACACCCTAACAATAAACTCAAAGCCATGAATTTGCTATAGTCCCTTAACTCACAGGCTAACCATCTCAAATCAGTTAAAAAAGTTAAAGAAGAACTGGGTCTAAACCTTGTATTCCTAAATGTGTTATATAGTCACAATGCCTCTGAGAGTAACAATATATATTTTTTGTTGTTGTTGTTTTTTTCGAGACAGGGTTTCTCTGTGTAGTTCTGGCTGTCTTGGAACTCACTCTGTAGACCAGGCTGGCCTCGAACTCAGAAATCCACCTGCCTCTGCCTCCCAAGTGCTGGGATTAAAGGCATGCGCCACCATTGCCCAGCAAAAGTAACAGTATTAATCTCACTTTTATATCAATAAGAAGCTTGTACCAATGGAAACCTTAAATTTGAAATTGATGTAAATTTTGTACAATTTAAGAAATTATAACTTAATCTTGAGAATAATTATACATATTTCTACCCTATAATGCCAGGTTATCTATCTCTACCAGCTGATATTAAGATTGAAGAGTCTCTAACAAGAAAAATCTTCCACATGTGCTTCTCCAACACTGGAAGGCATTTTAATTCAAGAGTTTCCCAAAATAAGTAAGTGAAACACACAAGGCCAGATGTCACCTTAACACTAGCCCCATTTAGGATGAGACTAGAATGAAATTTCTTTTTTTTTTTAATTTATTTAAAAATAGATTATTTTCTCACCACTCTCCGTAGCTCCTCCTTACCTTGCCTCTCCCCCAAATCCACTCCATGTCTGTTTCCTCTTTAGTAAAGAATAGGTATCCAAGAGAAGACATCCAAAAAGGACAAAACGAGGTAACAATAAGACAAAACAAAAAACTCTTATATTGAGGCAAGGCGAGGCAACCCATCAGAAAGAAGAGTTCCTAAAGCAAGCAAAAGAGTAAGATACACACCAGTTTTCTATTAGGCAGCACACAAAACCTGTAAAATAACAGTCTTAACATACACTGAGATTACCTGGTGCAGACGCCTGTAGGCCCTGTGCTTACTACTTCAGTCTCTGTGAGTTTAGGTGCACCCTACTTAGTTGATTCCATGAGCCGAGCCATATTCTCCTGTGGTTATCTTCTCTGACTCTTACAGTCTTTCCACCTCATCTGCTTGGTTCCCAATTTCTGAGGTGGAGGCATACATACATTTAGACTCTCCCCACCTCCTCTCTCTGTTTCTCTCTGTCTCTGTCTCTGTCTCTGTCTCTGTCTCTGTCTCTGTCTCTCTCTCTCTCTCTCTCTCTCTCTCTCTCTCTCTCTCTCTCTCAAAATAGTGTCTGGCTGTGAGTCTCTATATCTGTTGCATCTACTGTTAAAGGAAGCCTCTCTGGTGATGACTGGGCAAGGCACCAATCTTCTCACACCAAAGAGACTGGAACACAGGGTGACAGCTCTACCCCAACAGTAACAGGACCTCTTTAAGTTCAATGAGCTCAGGGCTGAGATTTCTAATAATACTCTACTGTAGCATAAGAGGTTGTGGCAACTGTGCTGTAAAGTTCCATGGAATACTAGTCATCTAGAGTCAGCTTTGCTTCCTTGTCACCTGTCCACTAAATGCTTGGCCGAGTTTCTTCTCTGACACTAAACTGGATGTTCCACAATCATTAATGAGCAAGTAAATGCTGCTTCAATTCACTGTTTACTTCTGGGGAATTCCACTAAACAATTGCCAAGAATTTTTTTTTCTTGTTCCCTTTCTGAGTATTTAAAGTATATCTGAAGATAGTGCCTGAGCACTTGGTGTTCTGTTCAGGAAGTTGTCTTCTCGGCCAGTGCATTTAAGGGTATTCCTCACTTTGTTTTTCATCAGATTTAGTGTATCTGGTTTTATGTTGAAGTCTTTGATCCACCTGGACTTGAGTTTTATGAAGAGTGATAAATATCATTCTATTTGCATTCTTCTACATACAAACATCCAGATCGGCCAGCAACATTTGTTGAAGATTTTTTTCTTAATGCTATTTTATAGTTTTGGCCTCTTTGTCAAAAAACAAGTGTCCATAATTGTGTATAGCCTTTCACCTGGGTCTTTGATTCAATTCCATTGGTCAACTTGTCTTTTTTTCTAACACCACCATGCAGTTTTTATTGCTATTGCAATCTTGTACACCTTGAAATCAGGAATAGTGAAACCTCCAGAAGGGTTTTATTGTAAAGAATTGTGTTAGTTATCCTATTTTTTGTTTGTTTGTTTTTCCATAGAAAGTTGAAAATTGTTCTTTCAAGGTATGTAAAGAATTGTGTTGAAATTTTGATGGAAATTGAACTGAATCTGTATATTGCTTTTGGTAAGATGGTTGTTTTTGTTAGGTTAATTATACTGATCCATGAGTGTGGGAGAGCTTTCTGTCATCTGATATCTTCTTCAATTTCTTTCTTCAAAGACTTGAATTGAATAATACTCTATTGTAGCATTTCTTATCATGCAGGTCTTTAAGTTGCTTTGTGAGAGGTAAACCAAGATATTATTGGTATCTCATGAAGCTACAAAGCTTCTGTAGGGCAAAGGACACTGTCAAAAGGACAAAACAGCAGCCTAGAGAATGGGAAAATATCTTCACCAACCTGACAGAGGGTTTACATCCAAAAATGTATGAAGAACTCATAAAATTAGAAAACAATAACCAAATAACTCGTTATAAAAATGGGACCCAGAGCTAAACAAGAGAATTCTTAATAGATTATTCTTTCATGTCAGAGAAGCACTTAAAGAAATGTTCAACATCCTTAGTCATATGCGAAATGCAAATCAAAACTCTGAAATTTCATCTTACACCATTCAGAATGGCTAAGAACAAAACTCTAGGGACAGTTCTTGTTGGCAAAGATGTGTAGCAAGGAGAACACTCCTCCATTGCTGGTTGGAGTGCAAATTGTACAACCACGTTTCTCAGAAAATTTGGACTAGTTTAACTTGAAGACTCATCTATACCAATCTTGTGGCACATATACCCAAAAAGATGTTCCACCATACCACATGGACACTTGCTCAACAATGTTCATAGAAGTTTTATTCTTAATAGTCACAAACTATAAAACAACCTAGATGACTCTCAACTGAAAAAAAGAAAGAAAACATGGTACATTTACACAATGAAGTCTTGTTCACCTAATAAAACTAGTGACATCAGCCAGGCAGTGGTGGCACATGCCTTTAATCCCAGCACTTAGGAGGCAGAGGCAGGTGAATTTCTGAGTTCGAGGCCAACCTGGTCTACAGAGTAAGTTTCAGGAAAGCCGGGGCTACACAGAGAAACCCTGACTTGAAAAACAAAATAGTAATAATAATAATAATAATAATAATAATAATAATAATAATAATAACAACAATAATGACATCATGAAATTGCAGGAAGATGGGAACAAGAAAATAACACCCTGAGTGAGGTAACTCAGACCCAGAAAGACAAACATGGTATGTACTCTCTTATAAGTAGATATTAGTCATAAAGTACAGGATGACTCTGCTAAAATTCACAGACAAGAAGAAGGTAGGTAGCAAGGAGGGTCCAATGGAGGATGTTTGAATCTCTCTGAGAAAAGGGAATAAAATAGACATTTGGGGTGGACTGAAGCAGGAAACTGAGTGGGAGAGAAAGTAGGGAGAGAATCAGGAGGGGAGAAGTATGGGTAGGATGCCAGGAGAGAAAACTGGAATCAGTTGAGCTTATCTTTGAAACAAGTTAGAAGTCTTATATAATGGAAACTCCCAGGAATCTATGAGGCTGGCCATAGCTAAGACTCCTAGAAATAGGGGATATGGAATATGAAACCTGTAACCAGGCAAGACTCTCAGTAGAGGGATGGGGACACCAGCATAGCCTTATAGCATTTGTCCCACAGCTTTTTCCTGCCTATAAGACATACAGAGTTAAAGAGGGAGCAGAAAGTGAGGGAATAGACAACCAATGACTGGCACAGCTTGAGTCCTATGCCTTGAGACAGAGCCCACCCTTGACACTATTAATAATATTCTGCTATACTTGCAGACAGGAGGTTAGTATAACTGTCATCTGTGTGACTTCACCTAGCATCTGATGAAAACACATACAGAAACACAGCCAAACAGTAGATGTAGCCTGGGAAATCTTGTGGAAGGGAGGGAAAAGGATTGAAACAGCCAGAGACCAAGGACACCACAAAAAGAAGGAAAAAAACACACAGAATCAACTAACCTGGGCAGATAGAATCTCACGGAGACTGAAGCACTAACCAGGGAGCATGCATGGAAAAGATCTAGTCCCTTTACACATATATAAAAGATGTACAGCTTGGTCCTCATGTGGCACCTCTAACAGCAGGAACTGGGACTATCTCTGACCCTGTTGCCTGCATTTGAATCTCTTTCCCCTAACTGGCTGCCTTGTCTGTCTTCAATACAAGAAGATGTGCCCAGTCCTACTACAACTTGATATGCTAAGGCAGGTTGATATTCATGGGAGACATCCCTTTTGCTGTAAAGAATGGAAGAGGAGCATAGGGGGAAATGTAGGTAAAAAAGGAAGCCTGGGAGGAAAGGAGGGAGGGGAACTTACATTGTCGTTTACTACAACCTAACTTTTTAAATGTGTTGTGAGTAAATTTTAATATTTGCGGTTTCATCATTAATTAACATGGTAACCATAGTACCTGTTTTCAATGATTTACATTTACTTTGCTTTTATGTTTTGAGACCTCTGAGCATTTTAAAAGTTTGTACGTTATTCACTTTGACGTTCATGGCAACCATCTGATGGGGCCTAGTGACTTTCCTTGCTGGAAATATTTCAATGTGACGTAAATTGAGTGCAATGAACCTTCAACTTTGATGACTCTAGGTATCTCGACATTTTTGTTTTGCTTTCTCAAGGAGTAATTATATTTTGGTTTTGCTCTGTTTTACATAAGACTGAACTTTTCTTTTCCATTTCTAGGAAATGAGTAGAAATTGTTTAGAATGGTTATCTGTTGACCGGCATTTGATTCATGAAAATAAAGTTTACCACATGGAAAAGTACAAATAATTGGCTTCGTATTTATTTTTCTGAGAGGTTTGGCTCATTTGTATAATCATGAGATTGAATAAATTAAGATTTTAGTGACCATTGGCAAGGAGAGCAGTTCTTTTGGATTGAGCCGGGCTTGTCTATCATTTGGTAGTACTGAAGCCGCAGTTCGGAGGATTTGGTTCTCTGATGTGCCCGTGTTTAGTGAGTTCGCTCTCTCTCTTTTAGGTGAAAGTGAAGTATCTTTTCACCTTTGGAATGTGTTTTTGTATCATTCGAAATCAATGAGTCCTACAAAGATAGGTACATAACATTTGTTTGTTTGTTTGTTTGTTTTTTCGAGACAAGGTTTCTCTGTGTAGCCCTGGCTGTCATGGAACTCACTCTGTAGACCAGGCTGGCCTCTAACTAAGAAATCCATCTGCCTCTGCCTCCCAAGTGCTGGGACTAAAGGTGTGCGCCATCACCGCCCGGAAGCTTCATAGAGCCTAAGGACTCAGAAGTTTTTTCACATAGCTATGTGTTTTACTGAGACTTAAATCTGTTTAACACAAGCTGGTTCTTTTGAACCTCTACAATGAGTTCAGATAGCTTTCATTTAAACGGTGTGTCAGCTAAGTAGCATGTGGAGATCAATGCCCCTGATCGTTGTTTTGGGGGAAACTTGAGATACAGAGTAAGTTAAAAGACAGGCTGGGTTCCATGAGATGCTTGTCTCCCAAAATATGATAAAGTGAGTCTTTAGGAAGAAATCACAGATGCTCAACAAGTTTAATTAAATGAACAGTCTCTAAAAAAAATACATATCGCCTTCTATCTCTTTAATCATTTTAAATATAAAACACACGCCAACATACATTTTATGACACATTTTGCTATATATTTTCTTATTTGTTCTATATTTCCTAGGCTGTCTAAAATAATGAGATATTTAAAAAAGTTTAAGAATTTGAAAGGGGCACATAGTATACATCAAGACTGAATAAATGATTAATATTTCACAGCACTATTTATAAAATTTTAGTTGCTTCACTATTAATTATTTTGTGACCACAAGTCTTGAACTACTATTCATGAAGTAAAATATGATTATTCATTAGATATCTGATAAATTATTTAATGATATTGATATAAAAATACTAATTGAAGGATCATGCTAAATTTGTATGCTGACTATAAGTTTTGGGTAGACTCTACATTGCTAGAAATAATTGCCTTGGATCTGCACTAGCAGAAGAGCCACACACTCAGGAACTAAGAGACTGAAAACTTTAAGAGGGGCTTACATATGATAAATAGTTAGGTATTTATCACTAACTACCAATAGCTATTTATCTTTCATTTTGTCAAATGTTAAATTTAGAAGGCATTATTGGGATTACACTGAAAAAATGTTTATACAAAAATTATGGATTTATAAGCAAATAACATTTATACATTAAGCAAATGTATAAAACTGAGGATTCTTGCAGTGTTTGGCTCCACAATATGTCAGAGGAGAGAAAAAAGCAAAAAGGGAATGAACACAAACTTGTGTGCAATGTTTGCAAAAGAGAAATTTCTGTTTTCTTGGATTATACAATAACAGAAAATACTGGAGCTACAACGACACAAAGGGTTGTTTAAATATTTTTGTCAGAGTTGGCACTGTTGATGTGTTTATTATAAAAAGCGCTATGAAGCATTAACTGCCAGATACTCATGCCAAACCTGAATTTGGCTTCCTCAGTTAAAATGATAAACAATAATTTTTACCTTCTGTGCAATCTGCTCAGATAACTGAGATGCTCTAGCCCACCGAAGTATTTCCATCTTATCTGAGTTGACTTTGTCATGCCTTTCATCATTGTAAGTGAAAAAGAAAGCCTGTTCACATAAGGTAGAGATGAGATTTCTTTCATGTCAGTTTTATCCAAAATTTTATCTTAAAATAGAGTGCAAATATAATGTGTATTTTAATTCTTTATTGTGTTAACCCCTAAATTAGGCACTCAATTAAGAAGAAATATGCCTATACATATAAATGTGTTTTATGATTCCCAACACTTTCTGAAAAATTTTATATATACATACACACATATACATATATATGTATATACATATATATTAATATATAATATATACATTAATATATATATTAATTTGTGAACTTATTTTTGGTTTCTTGTATTTGAGTTATCTCAATTCTTATAAGATTTCTTATGAACTCTCAGCAAGGAATGCTTAGACTACTCTAAATTTGTAAAATATTAAGAAAAAGTACTATTTCAGTATTCATACATGTAACACAAAATCCAATAGTTTGGCTGTTGCTTTTCATTCTATATTTGTTTCTTTATCTTCAGAAACAGTGGTCAATTATGTGTAAAAATTCTATTTTTTTACCTGATATTATTACTGACTATAATAAAGTGAAATTGAACATGATCATTTAGTACCACTTTTAAACATTGATAATATAATTGTTTTTCTATTGCTGTGTTAAAACATTACAACAAAGGCTACTTATCAAAGAAAAAGTTTGTTTGGGCTTACAGTTCTTGAGGGTTAGAGTCCATGATGGTAAACTGAAAAAATGGTGGTAGGAGAAGAAGCTGAGGGCTCACATAATCAATGCAATCACAAAACACCCAGAGAAAGAAAACCTCAAATGGCAGGAATTCTTAAAGCATGATACCAGTGACACATCTCATTTAACAAGGGCACACTTAATAGACTCCACAAGAATGTCATCAAGTAGGAACCAAGTATTCAAATGACTGATGCAATGGGGGACATTTTATTCAAACCATCATAGAAGGTTGGTTAACTGCCTGTTTGCTGTATGCGTCAGCTAGAATTTGTAAATAAAGAATAAGAGAAATCACAGAATGCAATGCCTCAACTGTTTTAGAACCTTTGATATTTGTGAAGTTTATTGGGGACAGTTTCCAAGCTTGGATCACTTAGGGATCACTTCTAATTGTTCAGGTTGACTGGGCCGTATATACAGACTTCTGTACAGTGAGGCAGTACATGGACTTCATAAACACACATATGATGCAAAGAAAAATACAAAAAAATCAAATGAAGTTTAAGTTTGGTTATTTTCTGAAATAGTTTTATTAATATTTTAATTTTCTCATTTATGGCTATATAAAAAGTATCTATCAATACACAATTTATTAGCTGCTTTATAAACTGAAAAAATGGTCTTTGATTATTGATTACCATCTTTTCCTCTTTTAACCTTTAACCAGAATTTAAAATAATTCTCTGAGGCTCCTTCCAATTTACAACAACGTAGTCTCTCTCTCTCTCTCTCTCTCTCTCTCTCTCTCTCTCTCTCTCTGTCTGTCTCTCTCTCTCTCACACACACACACACACACATATATATACATATATAAATAAACAAATATATATGTGTATATATATGTGTGTGTGTGATATATATATTGTGTCATACTAGTTACGTCATACTAGTTGCCAGATTATAATTGACACACTGACCATTTCAACAGCGCTGTATGTCAAATTCTACAATTGAAAATATATCTTAAACACTAGTACATGGGAAACTTTATTAAAAAATAAGGGGCATCTCTGTAAGTTGTGCTAGTATTTTCTTTAGGTCTTCATGAGAATTTTACAAATCACCTTGTCATATGGCAGGTGGGCACGCCGTTGTGTGATTCAGAAAGCTTTAGTTTTATACTTGGTTTGCAAGAGGTTATTTCCTGGTTGTTAAAGGATGCAAATCAATTATTAAGTATTTAGTAAATGAGAAGTAGTACATTACTCAGCATTTACTCAGATTAAAGTAATACAGGCAAAACATTGCAGAGAAGATTTTTGGAGACTGGTTCCTTAGTTTCTGAATAGAAGAGGCAATTAATGCTGTTACAAATCTCTCTGAGTTCTGGAACCAAAATTCCAAAACACAAGTTGATTCACCAATATTTATACTTGATTATACTCAAGGGCTCTAGCTTTTATATAACAACCCAAGAATTGTGTATTTTTAAAATTATACTTCATGTAACCTAATAGATAATAAGACTTGATCCAAGACTCAAACTCTTTGGAGCTAATATGATCATAAATCCAAAAGTTTATCTGAAACTTAGATGAGTAAAGTGTTATGTTTTTCAAAATTTTATACAATGGATGGATTATCTAAAAGAATATTTTGTCATTTAGTGGTTTATCATCCCATATTTAAGGAAACTCCATCTTATAGTTTTGCTCCAGTGAAAATTCAACAAGGTTCTTCCTTTCCAGTAAATTAGATAAACCTGGGGCTTCCAGACTGAGACTTTGCTAGACTGCTGAACTTAAATTAGCTTAATTCATCAAATTCTAAAGCATTCACATGCAGCCATCAAGTCAAATATATCATATTCTCTTTTATGATTTAATCAACTCAATTTTGATATGGGTGTATTTGTAGAGTATGTTTGTTGTTGTTCTCCTTCTCCTTCTCCTTCTCCTTCTCCTTCTCCTTCTCCTTCTCCTTCTCCTTCTCCTTCTCCTTCTCCTTCTCCTTCTCCTTCTCCTTCTCCTTCTCCTTCTCCTTCTCCTCCTCCTCCTCCTCCTCCTCCTCCTCCTCCTCCTCCTCCTCCTCCTTCTCTTTCTCCTCTTTCTTCTCCTCTTCCTCCTCCTTCTTCTCATTCTCATCCTTAATCTTATTCTTATTCATGTTTGTCTGTCACAGAACTCACTCTGTACAGCAGGCTGGCCTCAAACTCAGAGATCCATCTGCCCTTGCCTTCTGAATTCTGGGTCTAAAAGAATGGGCTACCACCACCACACAGCTGTGCACATATTTTTAATATTAATAAACTGCTGCTAATATAGTATTAATATTCATGCATGAAAATAGATCAAAATAAGATAGATCTATTAGAAAGTCTCCTGTTATGGCAACTTCTCTCCATTGTCAGCAAACGACCATCACATGTGTGTTCAGCTGTGCACATCTATAGCTAAGGCATCCGAAGCTAAACAAATCAGCAAATTTCCTGTTCAAACATTCTTGAAAAGAATAATTTCCTGGAAAACATATTTTTTCCAAAGAATGTTCAAATTTATAGTATATTAATTTATATATTCCAACTTTATCTGCATTTAATTTAAAATTATTTTCCTTGTGCTTAAAAACAATGAGGTTTTATATCTTTGGAATTATTGATCTAATTTTTTAGATTATTAATTAATTAACTAGATAATTAGTTAATTAATTAATTGTTATTTTGTGTGAGTCTGAATGGCAGGTTACTGTGACTGTCAAAAGATAGCTTGAAAGAGTCAGTTGTTTCTATTACTGGGTTCCAGGGACCAAACTCAGACCTTCAGGACAGGTATGGTGTTAAGTATGTTTACTCGTTGAGCCATCTTGACTGCCCTTAGAATTCTTTTTAACTAGACACTTGGGAACATACTGAAACTTGAAAAGTGACATGCACATGTAATTATTATTCTTTTACCATTTTCCAGTTGGGCACTTAAAGCATTTTTCAGGGTCATATATTCTAGCTGTAGTATTATTATTAAAATGGAAACAGTTATTAAACTAACTGCAGTGTTTTCCAGCTCTCTCTGACAAAGCCATACACTTACTGATAATAAGCATATGTATGTTTATATAAAAGCAACAATACTTCCATTGTGGTTTACAAGAACATTGCTTATAAAATGAAAAAGGTTCAACCTTAATTTTGTGGAAACTAAAAAAAAAGTTATATTGCATGTTATTTTTATAGCAATACAATATCTTAGTACTTTATTCAATGAAATGTAGAATTTGAACCAATCTGTTGGCAGCAGGGAAAGTAGGGAAGCTCCTGCTACATGGGAGGGCTCTCACTTAGGGCTTGGCAATCTTTCACTCTTGCGGCAGATGGTCACACACTAGGACATTTGGGCTGGCACCCAGCCTCTGGCAGATGCTCATTTCCTTCTGTGTTTACTACTATTTGGAGTTAGTGCTGTGATTCCTGGCCATGGCAAGTTCATGGCCAACCTTGAACTTCAAAGTTACTGTGGCCTCCTGTTCTCTATTTTGTCCCATATAACCTAGGATAACAAACAGAATACATAAGATAGTAACTCTGAGAAGTGGTTTAAAAACTGTTTTTTTCTTAAAACGTATCAGTTATATGAATGCCATAGTATCATTAAACAAAGCCTTTATCAAGGTATCATACTGGCAGCATGTGTCAATGACAAGAATAGAATGCACTATGGAAACAGGGCACTGTTCTACACTTTCATGACCAAAGGAAGAAGATAGACATGTCATGGTCATTCAGGTCTCAATCTTCTTGAGTATGGTTCTGTAGAAGAAAACTTCCAGTTGTTAAAATTTTATTTCTTTTTCTCACTGCAAAATATACTAATAAGAAGAGAACAATAATGCCCACATTATTCCAGACTCATTTGTGAAATCCCTCAGGTTCATTAACAGACAAAATATTACAAAATGGTATGTTGTGCAGTTCAGTATTCACTATGCACTGAAGGGGAAATGTCAGTTTGCACTATCTGTTTTCTTCCGGTTTAACTCCCGTCAAATCAGCACAGCACTGCATAGTGCTTTGCCTGCAATGTTGCAAAAATCCATTCCTCCTTAGTTTCTATTCCTGTTGTTAAAGTTTCTCATGGAAAAGTGCTGAACTGTATTTTAGGAAGAATTAAAAGGTGTCTCCTGAGTGTAATTGGCCAATGGTAACTTAAAGCAAATTTTGAAAGGGTGCATATCTGACTAAACATAAATACCACAATAAAAACCACATGTTTTTATTCTTGAGAAAAAGTTTCCTAATGAAGTAAGAAAGTTATAGTAATATTGTAATTATGTCACTATGAATAAGCAAGACTTTACTGCTTCTTAGAAACTCTCGCTTCCACTTATTTATGAAGACTTGTTCTTCTTTATAACAAGTTTGGCTTCTGAAAGACTCTGCTACTCTGATTTATTATAAAATGTAAGCATGCCATAGATGCAATAGTTTTTCTTAGAATCTGAAACACTTATAGGATGAGACACTTGATGCATTCAACACAGCACAGACATAGAAGGAAGGAAGTTGTTTTATTTTCTTTTTTACTTCTGAGCCATTTTTTTTCTAAGAACTGGATCATATTTATAGACTATAAGCAAGATCATTAATTATGCCCATTAAGACACAGCCCTTCTATAGATTTTTATAAAAATTTTGCTACTGATAAAATGACTCAGCAGGTCAAGACACTTGCTACACAAGTATGAGAAACTGAGTTGAAATCTTTAAAACTTATATAAATAACAAGCAGCATCACTAGTGCTGTGGGGTTTGGACTTCCTGGATGTTAGTCTACTCAGGTTCTGTGAGAGACTAAAAGAAAACCACCAAGAGTGATGAAGAAGATACTCGACATTCTCCTCTGACCTTTGTACAAGGGAATGTGAGCTGTGCACCATATTCACAAAACAACTTGATGAACAAACAGCAGGCAAAAACAACATAAGCAACTCTTCTTTGAGTATGAGCCCATATTCACACTTGAGAATGACTCAAGTTCTGTGACACTTCTTTGAGATGCCTACACCAACACTTTCAGGTGTGTTCTTCATCCTTTCTAAGTGCTTGTCATTCTAAACATGATTCTTAAGCCTATATTAAAATATGGTTATTAATGTTGGGTGGTAATGATGCAGGCCTTTAATACCAGTACTCCGAAGGCAGAGGCAGGTGGCTCTCTGAGCACTGGGAATTCTGTTCTACACAGAAAGTTTCAGGACAAACAAGATTACACAGAGATAACTTGTCTTGTAAAACCACTACCACCACCACCACCACCAACAACAACAACAACAACAACAAGAACAAAAAGATATTGTATATACTCTCCCAACTTTAAAAAAAAATAAATAAAAATTAAATCTTAGAAAAAAGAATTTGGTCTTTGTCTTTTTCATCTTTTCAAAGTTAATTCACAATAACAATTATAATCTGGACTGGAATCAAAAAGGAAAATAAAGTGACTCATGCCATCTAAAAGCAACTTTTGTATGTCTGAAAATTTTGTCAGAATGTAAAATAAGTTTACTTTTTTATTGAAAAATTTTCCAGAGTTGAAGACAGGTTACATAATGTATTCTCACCAGAGTAAAGGGCCCAGTTAATCATCTAGTTTACTTGCTAAATTGGATTATTTGAAGTTGAAATTTAAAACGTTCAACTCTGTTTAGCTTCAGTCCCACATTAAAATATAAAAACTTTATTCATAATACTCCAATTCTCAAGCTGAAAGTTCTATCCTAAATCAGAAACTGCTAACTCAAAAACATGTTAACCCTAACATACCCCATTATTCAATCCACCATATAATTTACAATTATCAGGAGTGTTGGACTACTAGAATATTAGCAAGAACTACATTGTGAATGAATGCATGAAGAAAGAAAGAGAGGGGGGAGGGAAGGTAAAAGGAAGTAAGAAAGAAAGAAAAAGAGGAAGAGAGTAAGAGAAGCCATGAGCAATATAAAGGAAAAAATGTACATCCCTGTATCTTTGTACCATATTGTTATTGTAGAGTGAAAAATTATAAAGATCATTTTATAAATATACAGGCTTTTCTTTAGACTTTTCTTTAAAGGACATGAAAAATATAGAAAGTTTTTATGACCCCCTAGACCTGAGCAAAAGAATGCAGGTCCACTAGTTCAAGGAAGCGGAACTGGATGTAAGATTTTGGGCCTTCGCTGCCCCAGGACACATTCCACATTCTGGGAGGGGTGCATTATCCCTGAGTCAGAGGACAATTGCTAGATTAACATTCCTTAGACCTCAGGGAAGAGAACCCACCTGTCGGTGGGGAAGGCCCAAAGCAGGAAGACACATTCTTGACCACAAAGAAAGATGCAATTCATCTGGGTGATTCCAGGAACTAGCTAACTTACCACTGTTTTTATGTTATGTTTCTTTGGTTACCTCTCTCCCCCATCTTGAGGTCTTCCCAGTGTTCCAGAAAGCTGTAATTTAAGTATAACTAGATGCTCTGCTAACCTAGATAAGCTTCTGCCTGAAGAAACTGCCCTCTGCCCCCATTGACTCATACAGCCTGCTAATGTTCAAAAATTGTAAAGCAACCAATCATGTGTAACCGAGCGAAAATTCCTCCTTTTCCCCATGCTATAAAAATCCCATCAGCTTGCTGGTCTTTTGTCAATTCAGCTCCTGTGTGAGCAAACGAGTTGACCTTGGCTGGCCAACTCTCCCTAATAAACCTCTGCTGATTGCATACAGGTATGGTGTCTTGCGATTTTTGGGTGGCCATGACTTCCCGAGACTTGAGTAAGTGTCTCCCAAGTTTGAGTGTCTTCATTATCACAACTATGCTTTGAGAAATACCAAAAACTGATAATGCTTTAAGTAAGTTTATAATTACATATTACACTCATAGCTATTCCCAGCAAGCATAAAAAACATAAGATCAAATGAGAGACAATATAGTCAAAGCCCTTTGAAAGGCTGAATAAAAAAACACAGGCTGATATTTTTCAGTCATATATTTAGATGTCTGAAAAGTAACAACAAAAATTGCTAGTGAGCTGACAAGAGAAATCTGACATCTCCAAGATGTTAAAGCATTCTGTATGTCCAGGGGGTAAACAGGAAAAGGGGTATCTGTTAGTGAGAAGAAAAGAAACACAGTGTGCTACTGGTCCTCTTGAGGTTTGCCTTTTACTGTCTATTGTAATGCTAAGTCCAGGCCTCCAAGACCTGGAGTCTGAAGGTAGCCCAAGTTATTTCTAATTAGTGAATAAAGATGCTGACAGCTAGTAGTTGGGCAGAAAAGATGCAGATGGGGTTTAGGTTTACTGTGCTAGGGATCAGAGGATGAACCAAGAGGGGAAGGAGATACAGGAGAAAAGAAGCCACCACAGGACAAGGGAGCATGGCCCTGAGGACTGCCCAATTGGAGTTAAGAGCACCCCAGAGAGAACATAGTAAATTTTAAGTAATAACTTGAGTTATTGATAGGAAAGTAGATTCTAACAGCATGGAGGGTAGGCAGCAGCCCACCTCTTGTGGTGTTTAAGGGTTATGGTAGATATAAATGCTGTGAGTGTGTTCTTCATTCTGGAGTTAAATGGTCTTAGGTGGGGTAGAGACTGTGGGATGGAATTTTAAATTTATTCCAACAGAGTCTGTAGGACTACCACGCTAACAGTGAAAAAAATAAAGTTTATTAGTAACTGAAAATTGAAGGATAACTAAAAACTGTCAACAGTGGAACTTGTTCTTGTCTTGGCAACCTAGCTAAGCTGACGTTCAAATGATGTGTTGTATGGCCAGACATAGACAGACATACCTGTAAACTTTTGTCAGATAGTGAAAGATCCCCGAGAGAGTAGTCCCTTACTCAAGTCTCCAGATGTCACAGCCACCCAATAATTCACAAGACACCAATCTAAATGCAATCAGCAAGAGGTAGATTTTGGGGTCAACCAGCTGATGGTCAATTCATAACTCACGCAGGGAGCAGAGGAATTGACAAGACAGCCTGGTTACGGGCAGTCTTATATAGGGGAACCCACAAACTAGAGGAAGGTGAAGGGGTAACCAAGGAAACATAACATAAAAACAGTAGAAAGTCCCCAAAATTTCCAACCCATCATTCAGCCAGAGTCATGCAGAAACATCTTGTATACTCATCTTTTGCAAGAATGTAACCTTGCTTTGGGCCTTCACCACCCTCAGGTGGGTTCTCTTCTCTGAGGTCTGAGGAATGTTAATCAGCCTCTCCCTTCCTCTTCTGAATGTTAATCCAGAAAGTGTCCTCTGACTCAGGGATAAATGTACCCCTTCAGTAATGTAGAATGTATTCAGGGGCAGTGAAGATCTAAAATCTCACATTTAGCTCTGCTTTCTTGGTGGAACTAGTGAACCAGTTGGCCTGCATTCTTTTGCTCAGGTCTAGGGGTCATAAAAACTTTCTATATTTTTCATAAGTTTTCTATATCTTTGATTAGGTGAAGGGAAGTCTGGTACAGACATGTAGTGAAGACTAAAAGGTTGGTCCTGGTATATTTATTATATACAATACATAAGAAACATTTCAAACGTTGGAGATGTAAAGATAGGGATACATCTCAGTCAGTAGAATTATTACCATGCACAAGGCCCATTGAGGGTCATTCAGGAGGACCAACAAACAGCTTTAGAACTCAATGAATGTGGCCCACCCATTAGCACAACAGGATAGCTGCGTTTTTAAGCTGCATGACGCCAAGGACTAAGTGTCCTGAGGATTTCACTGTTGTGGAGTTTTGCTCTGTATGTTGCCTTTACATCCCTCTTAATCTAAGAATTGTATGGAAACTCTAAGGGGGCTTTTAGCCCCTCTCTGGGCAGTATCACTGGCACCTACGATAATAATGCTTGATCTCTTTCAGGCATTGCTGCTGGAGCAGATTAATGATTCAATCATCATCCTAGGAAAGACCACCACCCTTAGAAATTATTCGGAAAATAAAATTGTTAGTGAAGTTAAGTAGGATGCATTTACTAATAGCTCTGATGTAGAAAATCTTAGGGAAAATTTTTTTATTTCAGAAAAACACATTCTTATTTGAGTTGGAGACTTTTTGAGGTCAGGGAACAAAACAAAAATAATGGCAACACCGGATGTGACTCTTCTGTTGATGCTGGACTGGTAATGAGTTTCTTTGACCCACATTTTCCCTCAGCTTCCTGATAGGATAGAATAAATATTGCTGATAAGTAGATGTGCATTCTGAGGACTTAGAGTATAAATGATGTGATTTTTTTTATACAAAAGTTAACGCTTGTGACGCTTTTGAGATTCTTATAAGATTACTTTTTAAAATAAATAATAATTAACCCTTTCTCAGTAACCACAAATTGCTGCCTGTCAGTTAGAGAAACTGGCTGAATAAATGACTCCGCTGACTCACACTTTATTAATCTATAACAGGTTGCTTAGTTATGAGTAGATTTGTGTTCTTAGGAATAATTTGGTTTTTTTACCTGTACTGCATAATGTTTCTTAGTAAAGGTATTGGGGAACACACTGTTTTTTCATAGTCATTCACTAAAAGAAACATAGAATGTAAGCACATTATAATTTCTATATTACTTGAAAGATTTTTCTGAGATATATAAGCCATAGGAGAAAAAACTAAGGTGGTTAAAACTTTGCTCCATCCGCCAAACATGTGTATGTATGTAAAGTACTTAAAGCCAACTTCTAGTAGTCTGTTGCACCCACCAAAAATGTGTTTACGTATTTAAAATGGTTAGAACTTTATTCCATCTACTCAGTGTGTGAATGTGTATATATCTATATCTATATCATCTATATCTATATCTATATATCTATCTATATCTATATCTATATCTATATCTATATCTATCTATATCTATATCTATATCTATATCATATATATATGTATATATGTGTGTATATATATATATATATATATACATATATATGCATGTATTTGTATGAAGTAGTTGTAGCCTGCTTGTTGAAGGTTTATACCATCCATCCAATATATCTGTCTGTCTGTCTGTCTGTAAGTCTGTAGAATGATTGGAGCCTGTTTCTCTGAACTTTGCTCCCTCCATCTACTATGATTGCCTGTCTGTATATTTGTATGTATGTATGAATGTGTATATGTAAGGTTGTTGGAACTCTTCTTACATTATCGACTCTCTCTCTCTCTCTCTCTCTCTCTCTCTCTCTCTCTCTCTCTCTCTGTGTGTGTGTGTGTGTGTGTGTGTGTGTGTGTGTGTGTGTGTTGATTTTTTACCTTTTCTCTTCTTCTTCTCATAAGCCCCTAAAAGAATTGAAATAGATCAGAGAGTTTCTCAACAGTCGCAGGTAATGCCAGCCCCAGTGAATCAAGCTTTATTCCCTCAGGGAAAAGTCTGCTGAGTGATTGCTCTAGTTGTCTGCTGCCATCAGTTGCTATCTGGAATGACCCCTGTCAGCTCTACTGATCTCCACTGGCTGCTCTTATCAGAGACCTGAATCACCTACTCAACACTTCCCTCTTCCAATAACCTGTTGGTGTCAACGCTACCCTTTGGCGAAGGCCCTGGGTTCCATTCCTAGGACCATATAGAATGGATTTGTTCTCTCATACTCTAATTCTGGCATTGGGAAGTAATTAAATAGAAGTAGAAATTCAATATCACCCTCTCAATTCTATAATAAGTTTGAGTGCAGCCTAGAATACATGAGATCTTGTTTCAAAAAATGCATTACAGTATTAAACATTTGTTGTTAGTTCACACAATTTTTAAAAATCTAAAAAATCAGAATGAATCTGTTCAGTGGTATGGCCAATGAGTTTCCCGATGATATCTTTCTGTCATAATGAAGATGTAACTGGAGTTGGAAAATCCACTTACTAGATACATATAAGCATGCATGCACATAAAAATGCATGTAATAAAAGCTGTCAACCATTCAAAGAATACTCACCTCATCAGGTGTTTGTAGAAATTGTTTTCATGTGCTAAAATGAATAAGACTTCCTCCTGCATTGCAGAGTTCCACCATGGATGATATGGCTTTGCTTTAGAATGCACTGATTTTGAGCAATGAATTAACCTTTATCACAGTAATTTCTAATTTTGTGGACTTGTGACTAGTCCATCATAGTGTAAACTATCTGCTTAAATGCCAGGGATTGAACTTCATCAAATGTTGACGTTCACACGTGTGTATGTGTTTGTACATTTGAATAGGTATTTACACGAAGCAGAATAAGACCTAATTACTGAATGTCATTATGCTGGCCTGAATTTTAAGATCATACTTTGAAAAAATTCACTGAATGTGGCTAATAATCTCATAGTATACCAATCAAGACAGGATATTTAGAACCAAAAAGAAAGACGATTGCAATTAAACATTTTAAAATTTTGTTTGAGTCAATTTATTTTAAGAAACAATAGTTTTTAACACAGCATGGTATTAATTCAGGAGATAAAAAAATGGAAAGTAGGAAGATCCTGAAAGGGCATTTGGCCTTTGGCCAAGATCTAAGTATTGAGACATACCTGTGTAGAGTGACTAGTGAATAACAAGATGATTTCTGTGTTTTCATCTTCTTTTCCAGGTTTTCTGTCTTTTTAAAAAACAGTTTATTATTATATTTATTTACATTTAAAACGCTGTTTCTCTTCTCTTTCCTCCTCACAGAATTCCTCCCCCATCCTACCTCTTCTGCACTTCTGAGAGGTTGGTCTAGTACCTGGGTATCTGCCCCTTCCACCTGAGGCATCAAGTTTCTACAGGATTAGGTACATCATTTTCCATTGAGACAAGACAAGGCAGCCTTTTGCTACTTATGTGACAGGGGTCTCAGAACAGCCCATGTATACACTTTGATTGGTGACTTAGTCTCTAGGAGCACCCAGGGGTCCAGATTAATTGATACTGTTAGTCTTCCTGTGGGGTTGTAATCCCTTCAGTTTCTTCAATCCTTCTCTTAATTCTTCCATAGGAGTTCTTACCTTCAGTCAAATGGATGACTGTAGGTATCTGTATCTGTCTCAGTCTAGTTCTGGTTGAACGTCTCAGAAGACAACCATGCTAAGCTCCTGTCTGCAAGCAGAACATGGCATCAGAAATAGAGTCAGGGACTGGAGCCTGTCCATGAAATGGATCCCAAGTTGGGCCAGGCAATGGTCTTCCATTCCTTCAGGCTTTGTTCCATTTTTGTCCCTGCATTTATTTTAGACAGGAGAAATTTTTGGTTGAAAGTTTTGTAGGTAGGTTGGTGTCCCCATCCCTTCACTGGGGGTCCTGTCTGACTACTGGAGATGGTCTTTTCAAATTCCATATCCGTAATGATTGGCATTTCAGCTAAAGTCGCTCAAAATAAGTCCTGAGAGTCTCCCCATCCTAGATCTCTTGAACTTCCTGGAGGTTCCTCCCACCAAGAAGCACGTAAATAAATGTTCAATGTCCTCAGTCATGAGGGAAATGCAAATCAAAACAACCCTGAGTTTCTACCTAATACCAACTAGAAAGGTTAAGATCAAAAGCTCAAGCAACAGCACATGCTGGCAAGAATAGGATGAAAGGTTAACATGCCTCCATTGCTGGTGGGATTTCAAACTTGTACAACCACTCTGGAAATCAATCTGTCGGTTCCTCAGAAAACTGGATATATTTCTACATAAAGACCCAGCTATATTTCTCCTGGGAATGTACCCAAAGATGTTCCACCATATCACAAGGACATATTCTTAATTATGTTCATAGCAAACTTATTTGTAATAGTTAGAAACTGCAAACTACCCAGACGTCCCTCAACTGTAAAATGGATGTAGAATATGAGGTTCATTTACAAAATGTAATACTATTCATTTATTAAAAACAAGGACCTCATGAATTTTGCAGGCAAATGGATGGACCTAGAAAATATCAACCCGAGTGAGGTAGCCTAGATCCAAAAGGACATGCATGTTAAATACTCATTGATAAATGGATAGTAGCCAAAAAGTACAGAATACCTATGATATACCCCACAGACCCAAAGAAGTTAAACAAGAAGGAAGGCCCAAATGAGGATGTTTAGATCCCACTTAGAAGAGAAAACAAAACTGCTCTTGGGAGGCAAAGAGGGATAGGGAAGCTGGGAAGGAAAAGGGAGGGCTAGGGGCAATAGGTGGGCAGGGTCAGACATGGGAAGAGACAGGAGAGAGGCTCAAAGGGTCAGAAAAAATAATGGAAATATGCAGGGTTTGTGTCTTTAATGTCTACAAAGTATCATCTTACACCCACTCTATATTAACTTTATTTGTACCATAATTTTAACTGGAGTACAGTGTTATATGAAGTATTACTACCACGATTCTATGGTTTCATAGCTCAGTGTTCTTGTGGGACTCTTAATGGTGTGAGTGGGTGCTATCTCTGACCCCTTTTGACTGTTTTGGGGACTCTTTTTCCTCATACTGGTTTTCCTTGCTCAGACTTCATTGAATACGCACCTGATCTTGTTGTATCTTGTTATGTCATATTTGGTTGATGTCCCTGGAATGACTACTCTTTTTTGAGGGGAAGCGAGGGGAAGAGACTAGGGATAGAGAAAGGAGGAGATATTGCAGTTCAGATATAATGTATGAGAGAAGAATTAAAAAAAAAGAAAATGAGAGTAAATAGAATGAAAGAGAAGAAAGGGATTAAAGATTCTTTGCTAACCTTATTGTGTATGAATGATGTGCTCAGTTTTCCTTTGTGGAAACTGACATATTATGAACTTTTTTCCTTTTACTTGCCCACTTCCCTTGCATGTCTAGAGTGTTTCTTTGTGTACCTTTAAAGTGATAACAGGACAGTAATCCAACAGCCACAGCAGAAAATAGCTCAGCATACACAAAGTTTCCCAAATGACTCTATCAGGCTATCATGTATAAAATTCAACAGGAATCTCTTAGAATGGGAAAACAAAGATGGGAGGATCATTTGAAAGGAAGAATTACATCCTGGATACATTTTATTGTACTGTGGTAGACTTAAACTCTTTAAGTTAGTGTTTTTAGCTCATTAAGCTCATCTCCATCATAAATGAGGGTGACAAGGAAAGTAATGCTAACTTGATAATAATGCTTCAACAGATAATTCATTACCTGAATATACACAACACCCTGTGTGATATATAATTCATGGTTTGTGCTGGTTTGAATAAAATTGGCCCCCATAGGTTCATAGGGAGTGTCACTATTGGGAGGTTTGGACTTGTTGGAGGAAGTGTGTCACTGGGGGTGGACTTTGGGGTTTCAGAAACCCAATGCATGCCCAGTGGCACTCTCATCTTGCAATCTTAGGATCAGATCTGGAACTCTCAGCTACCTCTTCAGCACCATTTTTGCCTGTATGCTGCAATGCTTCCTGCCATAAGGATAATGGACTAAACTTGTACTGTAAGCCAGTCCTAATTAATTGATTTCTTTATAAACATTGCTGTAGTGATGATTTCTCTTCAGAGTACTAAAAACCATAAGACAGTTTTTATTATGTGTAAGTCAAAATTACAATTTCATGTTTTTGTCTTAAACTTAAACTCATTTCAAAATTATCTTAGAATCTCTATATATTCTAGTTTCCTATATTTATGTATTATATATATATATATATATATATATATATATATATATATATATGATATTTTAAATTCCAAAATAACAGAATTTAACCTTAGACATTATGACGAGTTATTTCTTCTTCCATTTTGTTTCCTTACTGCCATTTTTACAAGTTGGGAGTTGGTGGGGAAGATCATACAAGATTTTTGTTTTACTTTTCTCTTAACAAGGAAATTGAATTATATATATATATATATATTCATAATGAATAAATGTATATTGATAGGATCAAATAAACTAACTAGACCAAAGTATTTCAAGCTAACAAGAAACTTGGAACTTCTTGGAAATTAACTCTCTAACACAAAAGGCGTAATTTTTCTTCTACACAAAACTATGTAGTGAGTTTTTATTATGTGTAAGTCAAAATTACAATTTCATGTTTTTGTCTTAAACTTAAACTCATTTCAAAATTATCTTAGAATCCCTATATATTCTAGATAGTTTCCTATATTTATGTACATTGTTATCTCCTTCCATACATACAAAGATAAATATTTCCATCAACACTTTAAACATGACAACTGCTATAGAAACTTGTACATTTTATACAATCCTTTGGGGACAGGGGCTCTTCTGGGCCCTTTTGGTTAAAAACTCAACTAGATATAACCTATTCCAGTAATTGGAATTTTTATTTGTTGAGGATAGATTTTCAGTGGACTATATTATCTCCTGTTATTTGGCAATTCCACTAAGATCACCTTCATATATGTATATATTTTAGGGAGTTTCTGTTGTATTGAGTTCCAACACAATCCCTCTGATGCTCTTTACTTTAGCTGTCCTTTCCTGTATTCCCTTCCTCAGCTCCCTCTTGCTTCTCTGCCCCTACTTGATCCTCCCATGCTAGTCTCCCTCTTAAAACTATCTGTTCATGTCCCCTTTCTAGGGCGATCCAATGTTCCCCCATTCCAATACTCTATGTTTAACCTCTGTGGTTATATCTACTGTAGCCTGATTATTATTGAGTTAATAGTCAGTATTCACATATAAGTGAACACATACCACTTGAGTTGATTTGGGACTGTGTAACCTAATTTTGGATAATTGTTTTCTAGTTCCATCCACTTACCTGACAATTTCATAATTTGATTGTTTTTGTAACATTTGGGCAGTATTCCATTGTGTAAATGCACCATATTTTCTATCCATCCATTCATTTATAGACATCTAGTTTGTTTCCAATTTTTGGACATTATGAATAAATAAAGCAGAAATGAACATGGTTGAACAAGTGTCCTGTGGGCTATATTACCAAGAGTGATGGAGCTGTACCTTGAGACAGACCTATTCTTTCTTCCTGAGGAAGCACTACACAGATTTCCATAGTGGCTGTACAAGTCTGCACTTCCACTAGCAGTAACTGAGTTTGCCGCTTACTCTACATTCTTGCCAGCATGAACTGAACTGTCATTTGTTTTATTGATCTTGGCCATGATCAATTGTGTAAGATGAAAATAGTTTTGATTTGTATTATCCTGGTTATGAAAACTGTTGAACAATTCTTTAAGTGCTTCTTCTCATCCATTTGTTTTCTTGTTTGAGAATTCTCTGTTTATATCTGTACCCCACTTTAATTTGCTTGTTTTCTTGATGTCCAGTCTTAGTCATTCATATATTTTAGATATTATTCTTCTATCATGTGTGTAGTTGGTTAAAAAAATTTATGAGACTGTTAAAAGTTTATCATACTGACATTTGAAAATAAGCTTTTCTTCCTTCTAAATATTTTATTAATTTTTAAAATTTGTTAAATATTCTTTTAAAAATTTTGGCAATCTAAGCTTACATGATATGATCAGATTTTTAAAAACATCTCTGACTGTAAACTACAAGGTTTGATGTAAAAGGTGCATCACTTGGTTTAAATGAGGGGCATCCTAAGAGAATATCTAGAATCCACCTCCCCAGCAATCATGTGCTTATCCTATATGGCAGTAGCTCTTTTTCCTGAAGTTGTTATTTTAGCTACTCCAAGGGGCAGGGAGGGGGGAACAATTAGCAAGTGCTAGTGCTAACAGTTAACCAAAGACTTTGAAAAACAAACGTGCCAAGAGTGTTTATTTGGGCAGATATATTGTTGTTGCAGAATCATTGCTGTGACTTCCCTTTCCTCGTCCATATGTAGATGTGGTTTGTATTAACCTTCATTTTCAATTATCAAAGAGGATTGCCAACCTCCCTGCTTCATCTCAGAGATGGAACATAACAAACTATGAACTTTGAAATGTTTCATTTAAAAAGCAGTGTGCTGAATTTTCATTGTTTTTCTTTCATTTTTATGTCTCTGGGTAGTGAACACTGGGGTTGTATTATTGAAACATATTCTTCACCCAGATTCATTTATAAATTCCTGCTGTGGTTATGTATTGCTAACATCATCTGAGTATTAAAAGCCACATGTGACTTTGTAACTCAGGGAAAAGCATATCTCCAAAGTCAAACAGTAAATTGTTCTATTCCTAACAAATTGGGAGACAATGTGGTTAGAAGGAGAACCATCATCTAGTGTATCATCTTGAACATTTGACTGCAATGATATGTGGTAATGAACCATGAACATGGTTATAAATAAAGGTAATGTTTATATAATTTATAATACTTGGGTGGACAAACTGGAAAGGAAGAATGTAATGATATCTATTTAAGACATTGTTAAGTCCCATTGAAATATGACATTGCATTTATAGTTTGTATTTATTGGGAAAGGAGTAGGCAGAAACAGGGTCCAGGAGACAGACGAGTAGGTAAGAGAAGAGGGAAGAAGATGGAGTAAGCCTAGAAAAGAGTAGAGGAGAGATTTCAAAGAGTGAAAACACAATACAGTTGAAAGTGAATTGGGTTAGCAGACTGTGAAGACAGTAGGTGACAGTTGAGCCAGGAGAAGCTGAGCTGAGCCAGAGAAGATATTGTTAGGATACAGAATAAACAGAATAAAAGAAGAATAAACAAAGAACTCATGGAATAGATAAATATTTATAGAAACAAAGAATTATAAATCAAAAGCAACTTTTTTTTTTTTTACTAAAACTTACAGAAAACTAGTCCTAAACTGATTCTTCCATCTTCCATAAATAACTCCTAAATTACAGGTAAGAAAATAAATATAGAAACATTGTCCATTATCAAATATGGCCATGGCAATGCGACACTGAAAACTAGGAACATAATCATTGGATGGTACAAAGCCACCGAGCTCACTGTGACGTGAGTTTGAGATATAATTGTACTTATCATTTCATTTCTAAGAGAGCAGCATGTAATGCTTCCTAGAGTAGCAGCAAAACCAGGTTAAAAGTTGTTCACACAAATGAAACACAATTTCTACATATTGTTCTAAAGTCATAAAACATGAGAGAAACTAATTGGAGAAGGTCAGAATAATCAGTGAGAATCTTCAATATTTAGGTCACTGTCTACTTTTTCCTTGTCCCCTGTGGAACACAGTGCAATCTCAGTTTGGCAAGTGGTAGCCAATAAGAGGTGACAATAGCTCCCTTTGTGCCCAAATAAAGTCTGTGGAACTTAATTTCTCCTGATTTTAAACTCCCAGCATTTTAAAAATTCCCTTCAACTATACAATGAAGGGATTAAATCTCAAGCTAAGTGGTCCAGAACACTTTTCTTCCATTTGTACTCACCCAGAGCAGAGAGTACACACCAAAGGCTGTTTTCAGAGAATAGAGCCTAAATCACCTTTGCCTAAGAACATACAGAGGAAAGCTTTCATTCCCACAAAGGCAAGTCAATAAGTCCAATGGCCAGAACATCAAATACATCAGAAACCTTTTAAGTCAGTCTAAGTTAAATGGAACAGACTCTTCAGCCTTACCAGTAGAACAATGACATAAAGACTTTTATTAGAAAGAGCTGGAGGCAACAAGAGAAGGCAGTTCTGTCACTTCACAGCTCCCCATCAATGTCTTTGGTAAAGGCACCAATGTATGACTTTCTTTTCTTCCATAGCTAATCAAACTTAATGTAATCATTACCATGGTGGAATTTGTAATCTGTGGCAACCCAATCTGTGCTTCTAAGACAAAGCCACTCATATTTGTCTCAGAATAAATGATCTCTTACTTCCTTTGGGGAAAAATAATAATTGCTTTTCCTAGAGAAAGGAACAATCAGAGCCATTACAGCATTACAGCATATATGTGTGTATGTTATACACAGCAACAGTGATGCCTACATAAATTCAATCCAGTAAATCTCCAACACACATATGCACCAGGTGATAAAATTTGCCATGGACAGTGGATGGTTGATGAGGGAAAGAAAGTCCGTTTCCTTAGTGGGCATGATTGCTAGCAGGTTAGCAATGCATGAACTGAGAGTCATTCTCGCCTCTGTGCAAAAGGCAACTCTAATGCCACTCAGAAAGTTACCAAAATAAAAAGAGAGAAAGAGACTTGAAGTTGTGAGAGAGATACAATTAGAGCTACTAAGATGACTTGGAGGGGAAAATGATGAACGGATATGATCAAAATACACTGTATAAAATACATGGCATTTTCAAAAAACAGAGGAGATACATTATTAAAAACAAAACAAAATGATGGCTGAGTCTCCTGAAGAGTGGCATCACTCTTTATACAATGTGACAGAAATGTCTTAAGACTCTAGTCCAAATCATTAAATACAACTGAAATTCAATAACAACAATCTCTCTCTCTCTCTTTTGAGATATTGAGACAGGGTTTCTCTGTATAGCTCTGGCTGTCCTGGAAACAACAATCTCTTAAAACAAAAAGGAGGAAGCATTGACTGAGCTGTTAGACTATAACCGTTACTAAACTGAATCTGACATAATTAAGACAAAAAATGAACAAACAAACCTGACATTCTGAAATATAATTATCAACTTAAATTATGTTAGGAAATTATTCATATTAAGTTAGATTTAGATTGTTTTAAAGAACTATGTAACCATCATTTAGCATTGTTCAATGTTTAAAAATATGCAGTTTAATGACCTTTATTAATAAGGTAAAAGCAGGTATAGAATTATCAAGGGGCGACAGAAAAATACATAAGTGATTGTAGTTAACCATATTACCTCAGTGGATTTCATTACACATTTCTGTTGAATTAATCATATCTACCCACGATGCCCCAAATGAATAAATGTAGGAGAAATGATCTATGAATCATAACCACAAACAACTATTTTCCAAGGAAAAAAAAACGTATAATTCACAAATTTGTAAAAAGAACAAAAAGTTACACAAGTGTGCTCTAGAAAAGCCAAAGGAAATATAATCGTGCCTCTTTTTGAAAAAGGCAATCATAATAAGAATGTAAATGTAATTCTTTTAACATTTTATTATTTGTGAGATTCACATCCTGTGTACGCATCCCACTTGTTTTCGTGTGCCTTCATATTTACCCTTTGACCTTGCAACCTACCACCATAACAAATCAGATAAAAATAAAATAAAAATCTAATCACGGAAGATTTTGTTCACATATCTTTATTTACAGATGCTCATTGTCATGAGTCATTGGCCAGGTTCCAGGTTTTGGCTACATTGTCAATTATTGGATCCACATCAGGACTCCTCTCAGATTTCCTGTTATTTACTGTATCATGGCGACCCTGCTGCTCTCCATCTGCAGCAACAGCCCTTTACACACTCTAGCACTTCGTAGATGGAGGAGATGTTGGGGTGGGCCAACTTTATAATCCTGTAGATGGGCCTGGGTGGTAGCTGAGTGGTCAGCCTGCTTACTCTCCTGAATCCTCTCCATCCAGGGCAAGTTTTCCAGCACTATACCAGGTAGCTCAACCAACTGCCACAGCTGACAAGGTGTGGGGCCAGCTCCCTGCTGCCGTGCCCTTAGGGCCAGCTCACCAGCACCTATGTCACCAGAGTCCAGCTATACTGTGCTGCCCAGATGAGGTACAAGACCAGATTTCTGTAGTGGTACAGCTGATGAGAAGCAGGAACAGCTTTTCTGCCTGCCACAGGTAGTGAGGGGTAAGAGAGAGAGAGAGAGAGAGAGAGAGAGAGAGAGAGAGAGAGAGAGCAAATCTTCCTTATCTTGCTACTGCATGGCAGATGTGAGGCAGGCCAGGTCTTCCAAGTTCAAAACTAGGGATCTTCTAGCCTGCACTTTTCTTTCTTTCTTTCTTTCTTTCTTTCTTTCTTTCTTTCTTCCTTCCTTCCTTTCTGTCTTTCTTTCTTTCTTTCTTTCTTTCTTTTTTGCTATTTTCTTTATTTACATTTCAAATGTTATCCCCTTTCCAGGTTTCCACACACACACCCAAAAACCCTCTATCCCATCCCCCTACCCCTGCTTCTGTGAAGGTGCTTCCCCACCCACCCACTCTCCCACCTTCCCCACCCTGGCATTCCCCTACACTGAAACATCAAGCTTTTACAGAATCAAGAGCCTCTCTTCCCATTGATACCCGACAAGGCCATCCTCTGCTACATATACAGCTGAAGCCATGGGTTCCTCCTTGTGTACTCTTTGGTTGGTGGTTTAGTCTCTGGGAGCCGCCATAAGATTAGTTCTACTGTTCTGCCCTGGCAAGGTTGGGTATCTCTCCCTAGTGTTTCAGTCATTGAAGGGCAAAGTCAGGTCTGTGGAGCCCTCAGATATCACCATGGTCCCTAGCGGGAGTCCAGACCATGAACTTGCACATAGCTTTTGGTAGTAATATGGGCCACAGACATCAACAAAGACACCTGCTACATGGCCAGATATCTGAACCTGGCCCTCAGGGGCAGCATGAGCAGAGACTTCACCATGGTGACAATGCAGGCTACTTACATGATACTGTTCCTCTCCACCCTTGTGTCTCAAGATCTGCGTCTCTTCATAATTCTCAAACTATTACGCAACTCGTTCTTTCCCATCTCTCCACTTGTACATGATAGCGGTTCAACCTATTAGCAGGTCATGTCCTGGGCAGGGCCCCTGGGTGTCATCAAATGTTTCTCCAATCCAAAGATTCCAAAGAAACTGAGTCTCTGGCCAAAGTTAAACACAGCCCAGTAAAACTGTAATTCAACATAAAGTCATCCAGGCTAATGGTTGAGCCTCACCACAACCAACTAAAGAGATAGCAGAAAGGCAAACGATGAGAAGTAAACACAGCAGGACATTCCCAGTCAGCTGTGGTCTCCACTCTGCAGGGACTGCTCTTCTGACTGGGCTAGGGTGCAGAACTTGGAGTCACAGTGACTCACACAGCAGTCAGTTTTCCCCAAAAAGGAGAGCATAGGTCCACTGGCACTTGGGTTTGTTACTGACTCTTCTGAAGGACAATGTAACTCACCATTTCCCAAGGAGCGAGAATAGCAGCCACCTCCAGGGCTTCAGTTCCACCTCACTTCACAGTGCACAAATTATTCGAATTTCGTTTCTTCCATTTCTCTACCACCATTTGCTCAATTCTTTCTCTTTCATCATTCCACCACCTCCTTACTCACTTCATACTGTGCCTGGTCTGGTGATGGCTGAGCACAGTAAACAGAGTGGTACTTTGCTTCCCCCAGTCATGGGCCATGGGCATAAATGTAAATGTTTGTGATATCATTGTCTTATTCCTTAATGCTTAAAAAATGTTTTTCTTTAAATTTTAAGATTAATTTCATCATTCACTTCTTCTCTTTTTCTCTTTCTATCTTTCTAATTATGTTCTTTCTTGCTTTCTTTAAGTCATGGCCTCTTTTTTCATTAATTGAGATTTTATGCATATATGTATGTGAATATAAACACATATATGCACATATATAAATATATGTAAATATATACACACACATATATATATGTATATATATATATATACACCATATACTGCATGCTACATATTACATACTATATACTATATACTATTCAGTATATACTACATACTATATACTGTAATACATGGTCCCAGGTAGCAGCCCAGACTTGCAGCAATCATATGGCATTTGGTGGTATATCATACATAGTATATAATATGTGTGTGCATGTTCCTAAGTATAACCTGATCAGTGTGTATAATACTACCATTGTGCATGCTTTTCTGGCTTCATTTTTAGTATTGTATAACCAACTGGTGTGCTCTTTCCTGGGGAAGATATTTTTTTCCTGCTCCCAACTTTCCTTGGTTGTAGTTCTTTGTCTAGAGTTGAAGCCTAATGTTATTTCCCCTGACTTTGGTGTGTCTATGGCAGCCATCCTTGCTCAGCTCACGTTTAGTCAGTCATGTTGCCACTTTAGCGTGTCTAGTTATTGTTCTCCTTGTTCAGCACGTATTTAGGCAGTCATATTGGTGAGGCTCCATGGATATACCTTCAGACCTTACTAGAAGACACACTCTCACAGAAAAGTCCTTGATCGTCTGGTTCTTAAGATCTTTCTGCTCATTTTTTCACAATGTTCCCTGGGACTCAGGTGTGAGAGAAGTTTTGTAAATTTACCCATTGGCGCTGGGTTTGAGGACTCTACACTTGAGCGTCTTTAATTTTTCATACTTGTCTCTGTCTGTTATCAAATGTAATTTCCTCGATGAAGGGAGAAGACTACATTTACGTTTGGGCACAATGACAAATGTTTGGAGTATAGTTAACATCTTAAATGCACAACAACAACCACCACAACGACAACAAAAATCAAGCTTTTCCCATTATTTACAGTACTGAACTTTAAATGGGGTTCTGGGTTCTAGATTTTTCTTCTTCCCAGTAAGCTATTTACAAATTTTGAATACTAAAATTTTATGGTGGAGCAACACTGTATTGATACTTTTATGCAATGATAAACCCATCTACATAATTTGCTGACTTCTGCAATATAATTGCGTTGTCTCCTGGGAGCAATACATACTTAACAACAGTCAGAGGCTAGACTAGACATGTTCATTAACAAGAAAAGGCACACTTAACACTCTCTGCCATGACTGATGGGGAGTTTAAAATTAGCAAATGGATTTGAGATGATTTGCACATCAAAGCCATTTTTCATTTTGTGGCTTACTGTCACGTTGTACCTTTGAAAGTAATTATGTTTAGAACAGTAGATATGTATCCCCCCCTCCAAAAGAAAAACTTTCAAAAAACATCTCACTGAATGTTTTAATCATAGACTAATAAATATCTACATTTTCTAATGGGTTTTATATTCTCAAGAAAATAATTTGACAAAAAGTTACTTTATTCTGGTGTTAAGATTTTTTTGCCAGTTCCAAAGTATTAACAGGAAATACATTTCTCTACTATAAAATCAGCTTAATAATTTGAGTCTTATAAATCTGGAAAAAATTATGTAGAAACAATTCTTTCTATTCTTGATGCATCTCCATCCTTTCTGTTTATAACGATTGTGTAATTTTGGACCCATCTATAAATATATTTCACTTCAAGAGACATTTAATCTTGAAAATGGAGTTTCAAACATGCAGTAGCTGAAAGCCTCAGGGCACAGACTGATGCATAATCTCATAATCCATTCCCATGGACATAAAAGCTGCACTCGAATCATACTTTGTATGTTAGAGTGTTCACTAGAAAAGTGCTGAAAATTACAGCAATTTTCATATCTATTGGGAAATATAATTATACATAGTTGAAGTAAGTCTTTTACTTGTGGACAAAACAGATACTTTAGCATTCTGATAAAGGAAATGATTGTATGTCTTTGTTTACAGTAGCAAAAATACTATCTTTAGACCCTAAATGAAATTTTAATATTCTCTGTGCAGATCACACAGTATTAGCTTGCTCTGGAAAAATAATAAATTCTTACCTGTCTTAGTTACTTTTCTATTACTGTGAAGAAGCACCACATCTGAGGCAACTTAAAGAAGAAAGCTTCTAATTAGGAGCATAGAGTTTCAGAGGATGAGTTCATGACTATCAATGCAAGGTGCATGGCAACAGGCAGGCAGAGATGACACTGGTGAAGTAACTAAGATTTTTGTCCACAAGCTGGATTCAAGGAAAGAGAGTCTCAGATGAATGAGACTGGACCTAAAGCTCCAAATCCTCTCTCCAGTGACATGCCTTCTCTAAGAAGGCCATACCTCCTAACTCTTCACAACCAGTTCCACCAACAAAGGGTCAAGCATTCAAATAGATTAGCTTATATGGGCCATTCTCATTCAAACCACTGCCCTCCCCAACATCTCTTTCCTTCCTTTACATATTAGGCACATTTCTGTTGTGTAATACAATACCATGACCAAACTTACTTATAGAGGAAAGAGTTTATTTGAGCCTTGCTTCCAGAATCCATAATGGCTTGGGACTCATGGAAGCAGAATGGTAGAGTAGAAAGCAGACAGATGACATTTTTAGCCACAAACACGGAGCAGAACATAGAATAAACTAGAAGTGAACCTAGACTATGCACTCTCAAAAACCATCTCTAGAGACTTACTTCCTCCAGCAATGCCACACCACCTTCCTAAACATTACCACCATCTAAAGACCATGTGTTCAAATACCTGAACTTATTGTGGACAATATTAACCAAATGACCTCACTCCAGTTCCCCCCTCTTTCCCTTTATCTTTCTCTACCTTTCTTTATGATATCATTTTTAGAACATTCATGTCAAAATTTTTGAATAAAATTAGTGTGATTATTGAATGTAAAGCCATAAAAATATAAAATCATATGTGAAAAATATTTTATTTTTCATAATACCTTCCTCATCATGTTTTTTGTTATTATTGGATTCCCCTTTGTCTTAAAGCTTCATGGTTTTGTTTTTTGTTTTTTTGTTTTTTGTTGTTTTGTAGGCATACAAGTGCATGTGTTTGGAAATTTTTTTATTAAGCTCTTGATCTTCTTAAGAATATTAGGTGGATTCTGTCTTTTGAATATTGTGAGTAATGCTGTATTACCTGTGAGATTGCAGACATATTTTTAACATACTAATTTTACTGTGGTCGGCATATACATAGAAGATGGATTCCTAGAAAATATTGTAGTTCTATTTTTAATCCTTTTGAGAAATCTGCATAATGCTCTTCACATTGGTTATGGAGTTTATATTCTCAGAAACTCTGTACAGGAATTTCCCCGTTACCATATTCTCACCAACGCTTGACTGGTAGCGGTCATAGTAGTAGTAGTAATGTGATAATGTCTCATTGAGGTTATAACTTGTATTTCTCTTCTAATTAGTAACATGGGGTTGCCTTTTCATAACCCTTCTTGTCATTTATAATCTTTAGAAATATGTCTACTCATATTTATAAAATTGATTTCTTAACAGTGAACTACATGAGCTTTTTACATGCTCTGAGTATCATTGCATTATTTATTCAGTGTATAAATATTTCCTCCAGTTCTGTTGCCTTCTTATTTTGTAGTTTGTTATATGTTATGTTGTCTTTTTAAACGATTTATGCATTTTATGTACATGGATGTTTTGAATGTATGTATGTCAGAACACCATATGCATGTCTGTTGCCCTCAGACCCAGAATTGGAGTTACAGACAGTTGTGAATCTCTGTATGTTAGATGTGGAACCAAAGTGGTTCATCTAAAGAACTCATAACTGCTCATAACTGGGGAGCCATTCCATGCCCCTCTTTCACCTTGGCATCATATTTAAAAGCTCATTAGAAAAACCAGTATCATAGAACCCTTAATTTACTATTTCTTCTAGGAGGTCACGGCTCTTGTTTTACTTTATGTCTTTATTTCATTTGGTGTTATGTATGAATAGTGTGCAGATCAACTTTCTTTTTAGCATACGAAGATCTGGTGTTTCACTATGTATCTTATTTGTGTAGGAGAACACATTTCTTCTATTGCTATGTTGGGTATATTTGCTGAAGATCATTTGCTCTCTTGACTATATATGCTTGAGTTGTTTTCTAACCTTGGTGACCTGCTCCATGTCTATGTATCTACCTGTATGTTAGTATCACAGACAGTTTTAAAATTGTAGCTTTGTAAAATAATTAGAGATTGGAGTTGTGATGCCACAGGCTTCTGCATTTTTATGACTGCTTATCTAGTCAAATTTTTAAAATATTTCAGACTTAAAAATATGCACATTATAATATGAATGATACTTAATGTCTAAAATCTTAATAGTTTCATTAGTAATCTTGTCATTCTGTTAAGATTGTTATTTTAGGATTTACAACTGAATCTTCCATGTAAATTTAAATGTAATTTAAAATATAGAATTCAAGCTGAGAAGCAGTAAGACTGCACTGCTTTTCCATTTCAAACATTTTACTTTCAAAATTAATTTTCTATATAACTTTAAAATCTGCTTTTATTTTTTCATGTCCTAAAACACTTCCTTAAAAAGAAGAGCGCTTTAGACAAGTACAGTGGTATCTGCCTGTAATCCTTCATATTGGCATGAAAAGGTAAATGAACGGGGTTTCTTAGTCTCAGAACCACGAACAGTTTGGGTGCTTCTTGGGCTTCATGAGACTCTGCCTTAACTTTCCTCTTGTGTGGGTGTGTGTTGGGGGGTATGGGTTGGGGATAAGTGAATGTGTGTTTATAGACTTGTTATAAGTAGTACTGTTACACTGGATAATCTAAAATCTGTAATAAGTAAAACAAATCTAAACAAAGGTCTCATTGAGAATTGGTTTTGGGTTTATTTTATTTGGGTTTGTTTGTTTGTTTGTTTGTTTGTTTGTTTTGTTGGGAAGGTGTCAGTCAAGTAGTCAAGGCTGACCTTAAACTTGCAGACTAGCTGAGGTCGACCTTAACTTCTTCTGGCTGCTATTGCCTCATACCAAGTACTTAGAATACAGGTATTACCATGTCCAACTCTGTGACTATACTTTATGGAATATTTCTATTGTTTGATCTTGTTTTTTTTCCACTGGACTTAGTGTATACAGTGTATACAATTATCTTTTTGTAATATTAACAAAAACTACATCTGACAAAAAGTGGGTAAAAATAATTGAAAAAAAGGCTGGCCTTATGTTTATTCCTCTTTACCCCTTTAAAACATACTATGACTTTTGTCTGCATTTTTATAAGTGCATTAGTGTGGACCTGTGGGACTGGCCTGTGTCACTAGAACATGATGAGGTTTCATCCAGTGTGTTTCTTTGGCATACCAGAAAGTCAATCCTGTTGCCATTTATGTTGTTATTTGGGATTCTAAAAAAAACCATTGGAAATGTGCTGGACAACATATATAGACTTACATGCCCTGCCACTCCTAGCTACAGAAGAGTGGACATATTACAGACAGAACTCAAATGCCATAACTCTCTGATTGTCCCTTCCAGAGTTAGTGGGGAACTTGAGGACAAGAAAAAAGTCAAAGTTGTTTGATAGCTATGATTGCTGTTTGTGTTCAGATGTCCAGACAATGGACACTGTGAGGTACTTAGTGACAGGAACATTCTCATTTGGGCCATAGCTCTTGGTTATCAATTGCTTGTAAAAATTTCACTTAACACTAAAAAAATATGACATGGGGACTTTGATTTGTCCCACTTAGAGGCACAGAATTGAAAGGAGATTTGGTCTATCCGATCAGAAGAAAAAGGGAATTTTTCTTATTTTCTTATTTGCCTGTTTATTCTCTGTAGGTTGAAATGATGAATAATGGAAGAGGCCATGTTTCTACATTACACACAAGAGCTATTTAAGCCATTCTCTCTCTCTCTCTCTCTCTCTCTCTCTCTCTCTCTCTCTCTCCCTCTCTCTCTCTCTCTCTCTCTCTGTGTGTGTGTGTGTGTGTGTGTGTGTGTGTGTGTGTGTGTGTGTGTGTGTCCCCTCATTTGATTTGCATGTTAATTTCTATGTGGACTAGAAACAAATAAGAAAAACATTTCAAATTTCTTAAAAGAATCAGCATAGTCACTGAGAGAAGAAAACCAGAAGTTTCCTTTCCCCTAACTTGAGAGCATCTGCCTCTGTATATGTCAGGCTTTGGCAGACTTCTAAGGAGACAGCTGTATCAGGCTCCTGTTAGCATGTACTTCCTGGCATCCACATCAGCTTCTGCCATTTGGTAACTGCACAGGTGATGGATACCAAGGTGAAGCAGTCTGTGGATAGCCCCTCATTCAGTTTCTGTCCCACACTTTGTCTCCATATTTGCTCTCATGTGTATTTTGTTACTCGTTCTAAGAAGGACCGAGGCACCCACACTTGGTCTTTGCTCTTCATGAGCTTCATGTAGTCTGTGAGTTGTATCTTGGGTATTGCAAGCTTTTGGGCTAATGTCTGATTATAAGTGAGCACATCCCATGTGTGTTCTTTTGTGATTGGGTTACGTCACTCAGGATGATATTTTCTAGTTTCTAAGAATTTCATGAACTCATTGTTTTTAATAGCTAAGTAGTACTCCATTGTGTAAATGTACCACATTTTCTGTATCCATTCCTCTGTTGAAGGACATCTAAATTCCTTCCAGCTTCTGGCTATTATAAATAAGTTTTCTTTGAACATAGTGGAGCATGTGTCCTTGTTATATGTTGGAGAATCTTCTGGGTATATGCCCAGGAGTTGTATAGCTGGGTCCTCAGGTAATACTATGTCCAATTTTCTGAGGAACCACCAGACTGATTTCCAGAATATTTTATTTCTGCTACTTAACTTTAACTTTCTTAACCTATCATGGGCTCACCTGTGACCCTGCAAATCGCAATGCTGTCGTGTACCTTAGTTATTAGTCTTTGTTGCCTTTCTCATATGCTCTAGTTAAAAGGTATAAGCTGTTTAAGAAAGTATATTCAAATGATTTTACTTCAATTTCTGTAAGCCGGATGCTATAAGTGAATTGATAGTGTGAACATTTAGTTTTCTTTTGAAAAATAAGTGGCATTACAGTTCATATCCTTGACTTAACACTGTGTATTAATAGCATAATAGAATGTATATCACATTATATATTTGAGGGTTATGAATTATGAATATGAGAAATAAAATTGATGTTTTCAGGTTAATTTTCTGTTGCTGGGGTAATCACTAAGACCAAAACCGACTTTGAAAGAAAAGGGTTTATTTGATTTACAGGTTGTAGCTCATCATGAGGGAAGCCAAGAGGAAACTCTAAGCAGGAACTAAAAAACAGACAGCATGGAAGAATGCTACCTACTCTGGTAATTATTTTGTCTTTCTCACCATACATTTAATGCAGTTCTGGATAAAATTCCCAAGGCTGATATCACAAACCCTCCTATATCCTTACTTGCTTACTCACCATGGTTCTTGTATCTTGTTCTTTGATACAACTAAGGAAGTCCTGCCTAAAGATGGCATTGCCCATAGTGGGCTTGAGTCTCATGTCAATCATTAATAAATAAAATGACCCGTAGATTTGCTACAGAACAATCTGATAGAGGATTATTTACTTATTTTTTTCTATTAACTTATTGATTAATCCACTTTATATTCCAATCTCAGACCCCACCTCTCCACCCATCCCCCTCATAGCCCCTCCTTCCATCCCTCCTCTCTTTCTCCTCTGAGAAGGGGAGGACCCACTGAGTACTGATTTATCTTAGCAACTCAAGTAACTGCAGGACTAGGCACATCCTCTCCCACTGAGACCAGGCAAGGCAGCCCAGTTAAGGAAACAGGATCCACAGGCAGGCAACAGTCAGGGTAAGCCCTGGCTCCAGTTGTTAGGGGACCAGTAAGAAGACCAAGCTGCACATCTGCTAAAATTTGTACAGCCAGTGTATGATCTTTGGTTGGTGGTGCAGGCTCTGGGAGCTCCTAAGAGTTCAGGTTAGTTGACTCTGTCTTCTTTTGGAGTTCCTGCATCCTCCTGGTTCCTCAATCCTTTCTCCAAACTCAGAGAGCAGTTGTACTAGTCTCCTGTCTACAACAATAGTAGACTATCATTAATAGTATCGGGGATTGGTTGCTGCCTATGGAATAGGTCTCAAGTTGGGACAGTTATTAGTTGGCTATTCCCTCAGTGGCTGCTCCATCTTTGTGCCTGTACTTCTAATAGGCAGGACTAATGTTGGGCCCAAGGTTTTGTGGATAGGTTGCTGTCCTTATCCCTCTACTAAAAGTCCTTCTTGGCTACAGGTGGTGGTCACTTCAGGTTCCATATTCTCCACTACAAGAACAATGCTATTTTATTATTCCCCATCGAGTTTTAAAATACTAAATAACAATACTCAAAAAAAGAATTAATATATTCTTACAATTATTTAACGTGTGAAAAATCGATTCTTATGGGCCATGTGACATAAATATTGAATAGTCATAGGGAAGTGCTTCATTACTAGTTTGTCATTTAGTTTAATTGCATGATTTCGATTCTATTTGTTTCAATAAAAGTGTAATTATGCAAATGTAATATACATGTAGTTTAGTATTACTTGAATGTGATAAAATGTCATTTTGAACATTTGAATATGATAAAGTTGGTTGAATTAAAAAGTCAAGTAATATTTTTATGTTAATAAATGTATAAAGACATCACATAGAACAGTACATTTTTTTAAAGATACTACAGTATATAATGGCACACACTTTTAATACCAGCACTGGTGAAGCAAAAAGAGGCAGAATATATGTGTTCTAGGCCAGCCTAATGTCTACAGCACACAAACACACACAGAGACACATACACACACACACACACACACACACACACACACACACACACACACAGAGAGAGAGAGAGAGAGATCTGTACTCCAATAAATATGATAAATTTTGATTTGTCAAGAAAAATTTTAAACATTTTCCTGAAAATCTGTTCCCTCATCTAATGATGGCTGAGAAACAGGGAATTACCATTTAGTGTTTTAGAGTGTAGAATGAGCAATGAACTGAACTTCTCATGGCCTAACTGGATAGCATGTATAAGGATTACTGAATTAGGTGAGAATGTCAGGCAGAAAGTAAGTTATATATGGTAGATATGGCCTATAGATCCATGGTCACAGTAGAATAGGTAAGGTACAATGCTACCTTATCAAAATTAATATGGAATAAATAGAATTTAATTTTAGGTATCAGAACACAAGACAAGATACATACTCTTCTCCAACGTGTATGTGAAAATAAATTTTTTTTCTGTCTTTCCTGTTTGTTTGTTTTTAGTCCCATGTTTAAACATCAACTTGTATTTTTAAACAATATTCTTTAGTTCTTTATGAATTCCATACAATGTATTTTGATCATCTCCTTTCTCCCATTTCTTCATATTCACCCTCTGAAACTTGCCCTCTATATCTACTAACTTTGAATCTTCCCTATCAAGTTTAGTTTGTCCTGTGCAGCTAGTTTTGGGAGTAGGGCCTCCCCTGGAGTGTGGACTACATACAAGAGCTCACATATTCAAAGAAAACTATTCCTTTCCAATCAGCTATCAAACTCCAATAGTTTTTTCAGTTAATGGTGGAACTTCACACCCACCTTCCCCTCTCATGATGGGGTTTGGTCTAGCTTGAGTTCGCACAGATTTTGTGCATGCTGTCACATTTGAAGGTATCCACCACCTGTTTCTCCTACAATCTTCATGCTGCTTCTGCTTCTTGAACATACCTGATCATATACACATATTTATGGTATGTAGAGTTAGGTAAATTGATAGTAAAACAATACCTTATGACTTTTCAGACATCGTTATTGTTACTTTACCCTTCTTTCTCTTTATTATGTATTTATTTACCTTATAACTCTGTAATTATCTGCCAACTTTTTCCACTGTACCTGCTATTTTTCTCTCTCTTGTTGATCTCCCTATCATATCACTTTAAACTTTTAAAGTTTTATGGGTTTTGGTAATTAGTCCACAATACATGCACACCTGAAAACTTTGAACTAGAATCCAAAGATTAGAAAGAACATGAGACATTTGTCTTTTGGGGTTTGGGTTATCTCAGTGAACATGATTTTTCTAGTTCCATTTATTTACCACCAAAAGTTCATTATTTTATTTTAATTTTTACAGCCATAGTATATATGAACCACATATTTAATATCCAATCTTAAGTTGAAAGACACTTTAATTGTTTCTATGTCCTAACTACTGTGAATACAACGGAATAATACATAAGCAAGTATGTATGGAGAAGAATCTTAACTCTTGTGGTATAATTTATTTTTAGCTTTCTTTCTTTCTTTCTTTCTTTCTTTCTTCATTTCTTCATTTCTTTCTTCTTTTCTTCCTTTTTTCCTCTCTCCCTTTCTTTTTCCTTGAGAATTTTCTACTTTAATTTCTATGGTGTCTACAGAGTTTGCAATTCAACCAATGGTTAATGGGACTTTCTTTTATACCAGCCTCCAGTAGTCCTCGATGAGTGTTCTGTTCATCTTTGCCATTGTGATAAGGTAGGATGAAATCTCATCTTTATCCTAATTCCTGGACAGATGGAGTCTGTTCTACACAGATATCATATAGGCTACTGCTTACATTTTTTTCCTGGCAGATTTAGGCTTCAGGTTTACATCTTTGGTTTATTTGGAGATGAGTTTTGAGCAAGGAGATTTTGATTTGCATTTCTTTTATTGTTAGAGAAAATGAACATTTTTTGAGGTATCTATTAGCCATTTTTTTAAATTTATTCTTTTGAGAATTGTCTGTTAAGATCCTAACCACATTTTGAAGGGTTATTTGTTTATTTGAATCCTTGTTGTATGAGTTCGTTTTATATTCTGAGAGTTAATCCTCTAGCAGATGTAGCTGGGAAAGTTTTCCTATTCTGTGGCCTTTCTCCTCACCTATTTTTTTTCAGCTGCGTAGATTTGTTTTAGTTTTATGGGGTCCCACTTGTTCTTGACTTAATTCCCAGACAAATGGGGTCTTTCCCTACACTTATATCATATAGGCTCATGCTTATGATTTTTCCTGGCATATTCAGGTTTCAAGTTTAGATCTTTTGTCCTTTTGGAGACTGGTTTTGAGCAAGGAAACACAAGTCTAGTTTCACGTTTCAGTACGTCTTCCCTCTACTGTATAATTTTGGCATCTCTTTTGAATATGAGATGGCTGTAGTTACATGAACTCAGGTTTGGTTGTTGATTTTGTCTCATTAGTCTACATGTATGATTTTGTACCAATAGATTAATGTTTTCATTACTATAGCTCTGTAATATGTCTTGGGCTTGGATGAGGCCATCTTTCTAGTATTGTTCTTTTTGCTCTGTTTTTTTTTTTTTCTTTCTATGAAGGAACTTTTGAGTTTCTGTAAGGACTTCGGAATGTTTTTCTTATTTATATAAAGAATGGCATGAGGATTTCCAATGGGATTGTATTCAATCAGTAAATACTAAATACTTTTGGTAAAATGATCAATTTCATAATATTAATTTTACCAATACATGAGTATAGAAGGTTTCTCAGTTTTTAGTATCCTTGTATCCCTTTACTCCAGTGGTTTAAGGTTTTTTCAAAGGGCTTTCATTACTTGGTTCTATTTATTCCTAACTATTTTATTTTCATTGAGAATATTATAAATGGGAGTATTTCCAGTATCACTTTCTCCATATTTTTTAATTAGTGCACAGAATAGCTAGTAATTTTTTAAAGTTGATTATTTTTCTTGCCACAATGCTGAAATTGTTGGTATTCCAGTTGCTTTCTGATACATTTTTGGGGATATATTATTTTGTATATGTCACCTGGTTGGAAAGATTGTTATTTCTTTCCCTATCTGTATCCCTTTAATTACTTCTCTTTCCTTAATAGTTTGCATTTTGTTTTAACCACAATTTTGAAAAGGAGTAGTGTACTGGACAACAGTGGCTTGTTGCTGATTTCAGTGGATTATTACAAGTTATTCTCAATTTAGTATAATGTTGCTGCAGTGAGACTGTCCCACATGGAGATCCACCCCATATGCAGTCACGAAACCCAGACACTATTGTAGATGCCAAGAAGTGCTTGCTGACAAGAGCCTGGTATAGCTATCTACTGAGAGGCGCTGCCAGAGCCTGACAAATACAGAGGCAGATGCTCATAACCAATCATTGGACTTAGCACAGGGTCTTCAATGGAGAAGTTAGTGAAAGGACCAAAGGAGCTGAAGGGGTTTGCAACCCCATAGGAAGAAAAATAATATCAACCAACCAGTGCTCCCAGAGACTAAGCCACCAACCAAAGAGTACATATAGAGGGCCTATGGCTCCAGCCTCATTATGTAGCAGAGGATGGTCTTGTCAGGCATCAGTGAGAGGAGAGGCCCTTGGTCCTGTGAGGGCTCGAAGCCCCAGCATATGGGAATGCCAGGGCAGGGAGAAATGAGTGTGTGTGTGGATAGGGGTGTGTATGTTGGGGGAACACCCTCATAGAAGCAGGGGGAGGAGGGATGGAATAGGGTTTTCCAGGGGTGGGTGGGGACAGGAAAGAGGATAACATTTAAAATGTAAATAAAGAAAATATCTAATAAAAATAGAATAAAAGAAAATAAGATGAACAAAACAAAACAAACTAACAAAAAGAACTCACATACAGCTCTTAATTATGGTGAGATATGTTATAGTCCCATTCATGCAAACAACTTGATCAAGAAGGTGTGTGGGGTTTTGTAAAAAAAAAATCTGCATATTTCTTAGTGATCATGTGTGTCTATATGTTAAATACTTTAATGTGCTTTATTAATTTTTGACATCTGTTTTTTGCATAGAGACTGATTGAGCTTGGTATTCAAGTTGTGCAAGCTTGTATATTTATGCCAGTCTGTCTACTTACCGATAATTCCAAACTCCTCTTCTGTTGTCTTATTATATTATATATTAGATTCTAACTTTCCAGTCATTTTCTACTATCCAGTAGTCTTTAAGCATTCTTATATTAGGCAAAATATCCCTGCCTTAATGAATCAGATTCTTTTTAACCAGTGAGACCTGTGTTTAGGCGCAACCACTATAATGTGATCCAAAGGATTGAACTTCTTATTAACATAATCATTAGATCCCCTGTCACTGATAAATTCAATTATAGAAGTATAATGTTTACCATATACTGATAGTTGATAGCACCACGCAGAATGCTGGCTTAGTGAATTTGACAATATTCATTTGACGATAAATTATCTTCTCATACTTATACTTTAATGGCCTACCTATCAATTCTAGTTACACTCAGAAGCATGCCAGGAGGTGATAGGTTAAATACTTTCCTCTCAATTGTCTTGGCCTTTTCCTTTAACTTAAGATAATTTTATGGTTAGGTTCTCACAGGCTTCACATAGAATGTCATCAAATCATAAATGTCTCTTGAAGAATATAATGCTGCCTTATACTACAGGTTGGATCTATTGAGGAGATCTAAGTTTACTTTAGTTCTACTCAAAATTCTTAAACTTCTAATACTTGATCTACTAATAGCTATTAAGTATAGTACACACTCTTCAAAATCTGTAGAAATGATCAACTTCTATACCTGAGTGGTAAATTACTCAAGATACCTTACATTAAGGAAGGTGACTTTGTGACATCTTTCTGTATTTTTATTAAGACATGTCACTCTAAAAGAACTAACCAGAAATCTTCAAACTTTATTTGTTTGTTTGTTGTTGTTTTGAGCCCCAAACACTGGATATTAAATAATTGTTCATCATTTATTACTTATTGTTATCAATACTAAATGATTATTATTTTTCGATTGACCAAAACTGAATCTACATTGTATACTCTCATTCTAGAAATATTAACTCCTCATCCTAGTTCTTCTTCATTGGAACCCTGCATTTTAAAACTTTTTACCATTGTTTTTTCAACACTTAAATGTACTCTTGAATATAGGACTCTATTACAATATACATAAAAAAACTCATGAACAAGAAAATATAACAAAAGGTACATAAACATCCATGTGGTAACTGTAGATACATCTTACGTTCATCTAAAAATCTGTATAAAACAAAAATTTCCTAAGCAGGGTTAAGGTTTTAAAAAGGGCTTATTTTTTCTATTTTCCATAAAAATATACCATGTAGAAATAAATAAATTGCAGGCAATTAAACTACTTAATGGTAAATGTAGACACTTCTTAACTATATAGTTGTGTTGGGAAAGAAAAAATGAAAATATGATTGTAATTGATTTTAGGCATTTTAGTTGATAGTAGTAAAATTTTTCCTTCTTTAAAATCCTGTTCTGTTAGGTCTATAATAATGAACCACTTTTACCTCCCAATTCCAAGTGTTCTATCTTTCTTCTTTCAATAATAACTTAGTATACTTAGCTTTGACTGTATGTGCATGAGTGTGAGATTATTTCATGGAACACTAGGTAGTTTTCTAAAAACCAGCATACTTTATGAAAACTGACTCTACCCTAGCCCCCGAAGACTTCATTTGGCACTAGCTTCTCAGAAAGTGAATTTATGAGTGCCTTCCCATGTTGAGATAATTGCAGTGTAGTCTCATTTGTAGTCAATTACTAGCCAACACTTTATCTTAGTTTTATAAACATTAATCTATAAAATACTTTTTCCTAGTACTTTATGGCAAACTTCACCAAACACAGGTTGCTAACCATATGGAATACAATACTATTAAGTAAATGAACCTACACACACACACACACACACACACACACACACACACATAACATATAAGTATATGTGTATACATCTATAGTTTAAATGAAGTAATGGCATTTGTGCTGACAATGTTCCTCTAAGTTATCATAAATAATCTAACAAAAGCCCAGTACCTGATATGAGACACCCCTTTTTGAGTAATTGGTCATTGAAATCTAAGACACTCTTATAACAAAATAGGCCATTGCTGTTGCACTTGGTTTCCTCCAGCTATGAAAGTTAAATCTCCAGTGCTAAGGACATGGCACACTTTTGAAACAGGACTCGGAGAACCTGAGCTGATGCTGAGTATCCTCAAGTATCCTCCTTGAGGATCATATTTTATGGTAAAATGAATAGCTATGCAAACTGCCAAGAAATGGCAGTAACCTATATTCCTGATCAGCTGTGATGCCTATGATTCACAACAATGACCTAGCTCCAAGGCAAAATATGTTTAAAGGAATATTAGCAGCACTTACATATTGGCAGAAACCAATATCTGTCTAGACAACTGTAACATCCTCTCAAGAGGAGTTAAAACATGCTTGATGCAGAAAAATTACTTCCATTTTTCAGGACTAATGAAATCATGGATCTTAGGGAAAAAACTAATACCAGCACTTCATTAGAACATCATAATTGCTAACTGATTTCTGAAAATTATCCTTATATCTGCAGACAAATGAAGCCCTTACTCTTCATAAAAAGGCCTTTCTTCATAGCAAATAATGACCAATATAGAAAACCATAACTTGTTCAAACTGTAGAGAACAACTGAACACGTGGGTACCTAGCCACATGTACAGATTTACTGCAGAAGCCCCACACCTTGGGCTCTGGTTACATCACAGAAGAGTGGATGAGACGAAATTTAAGATCCAGAGGACTCTGAAATCAATGTTATTATCATGTCTCCAAGGCGCTGTATCCATGATATCTCAATCATTTCTTGCCTAAATAAGACCTCAATAAATACAATATCAATAGCCATACTAAAATGGAAGGGGAAATTTCACAGGGCGCATACCTACAGACAAATAACTAGAGGCAGCTAATGAACAGGAGAATTAATCATCCCCAGGGCTGATCCCCTTCATTGCTTAACTTATTTCAAGTGATCGGGCCTTAAAATCATATATATTTAAGTAACATCAAACAAACTCAGTAGGATACATATAGACGTGTGTGTGTGTGTGTGTGTGTGTGTGTGTGTATACAATAATAAGAACAGAAAAATAGTCCATTAATTTGAGACGGCATTAGAATTATGAAAATGTGAGGGCTTAAAGGGGAGAAATAATGTAATTATATTTTAATAGTTAAATCAACAAAAGAAAATAAATAAAAAGGCTTTTACAGAAAATGCAACACAACAAGTTTATCACTGACTTAATTAAATTCCAAGAACTTTAATGTAGTCTTTAGAAGAAACTTGAAAGATATATCATTAGATTTTCCATCATGTAAGAAGATACTGCAACACACAACATCCCTCACTAATGTAAAGATGCAATTATTCCTAAGTGGTAATGAGGGCTAGGCTTTAGTGCTTTTAATGGGCTTATACATGGAGTTTATTCTTAACTAGCCATCCAGTTATGTTAGATATGAGCCAGTAATTTGAAAAGATGAAGTGAATATCTTATTAAATTTAACATGGTGTTGTAACTATTAAATTGACTTTGTGAAGTGTCCAGATGGTAGGGATGTCATCAAGTGATAGATAAATAAGTGGCAAACATACACTACCATAAAAATAATTAGAGATGAAGTCATGTATGATAAAGGTACTTGGTTACTTACAAAGACTTAAGTTTATTTATGCTTGTGTTTAACAGACAGAGGGCTATTCTGAAAGTGTTAATAGTCCAGTCTCTTTTAAATATGTTCAAGTCTGCACTTGCAGCTCAAAATAACTGTGACAGTGTATAAATAATTGGGAATAGCTTTCTTACAATAAAAGTATTTTAAAAAATATAAGTATTTGACAGGAGTGAAAGCAAGGATTATAGTATATGGACTCATTTAAATTAAAGGAAATTGTCATTCAGGCATAAACTACAATAATAATAATGAAGATGAGGAAGAAGCAGATGATGATAGATTCCAATATATTCTAATTTATGCAATATACAAATCACTCTTCTATCTACCTAGCATTGAGCAGTGTACAGTGGTGAGGAACAGATTATGATCAAACCTGGGTCATTAACACCTCTTCCTCTCTGAATCCTTCCTGAATCTGACTATCTAGAGCAAACAACATATAAACAAATAGTGTAGGTAGCTTTGTTTCTAATATTTTATGAAGTAAAAGCAACATAACATCCAAACAAGAAAGAAAACTTTCAACAAAATATTCGGAGCTCTTATCCACTGTAATAGTACCAGCTTTGACACAAGCAACAGCGGACAACATGTAGACCAAGGCTATAAGACTCTCCTGATCGCAGTTTGGTAACTTGGGAGTCAGCTCTTTGATAAGAACTTCCTTGACAGTGGTTCATGAACATGTGCTTTCTATCAGTCTGAATAAATCTTCCTATTCCACTAATTTGCATATTAATTTCATAGTAGAGCATTGTATAATATGACCTTGTTGGATCCAACTAGTATATCTCTTTTGAAAACTTAGTTTGTCTAGGCTACGTGCATTTTTAAATCATTACCTTGGGACTATAATCATATCTCAGATGTATGTTGTATGTAAATCTATGTCTAAACTTAGTAATTTTAATAATTAATAATTCTTGTCTAAACCACAGAATTATTTGGTCTGTTTTTATATCCTGCCAATCTCTCTACTTTAAATACAGAGACAGTATACTTGGTTTCTCAAGTAATCACTTTATCAAACATTTAACTGATATAAATAAAAGTGAAAACTATCATAGAAGTTAGTCCAAAGGCATAAATGTCAATGATATGATTTCAAGCATTCTGAAAAATATGTTGTACTATTTGCTCACTATGTTTATAACATAAACAACAATATAAGCTTACTCTATTTGTCAAATTATAAATTAAAAAAAAACTCCTCTGAAAACATTAGAATGAGTCTGAAGTTTCTTATAAATATAATTCAGTTTTTACTTAAAATGAGAAAAGGGTCTGTATTTACCTACTTCTAATGTTCTCCAAAATTTAATTAAATCTACAATACATATGTGTACTGATGTATCTGTGAATATGATGTATATGCATATATGATGAATGATGTATATGTGTATATTATGTATGTGGGTATATGATGTATATGTATATATGATTAATACAACTTATCAGATATAATCATAGGAATGCTTAGACATAATTTTGTTGATCATTTTATATGTATTATACTACATAGTAATGTTTAGAAAACACTAGAGAAGGAAATTAGTCACTGTTAAGTCTCATTTGACAGAGACAGAGTAGCAACTAAACTTTTACCATTTGAGATCAAGAAAAATTTCTATTTGCTCATCGAAAGTTTCACCAAAGTCAAGGAATGGAAACATTTTTATTGTTACAGCAGTGTACCATAATTACTTATTTCTCCTATAGTTCTGCCAATTACAGACAAAATTGTTTATCCAGTTATTGTACATTGAAGACTTTTATTATTAAAATAGAAGAGCTATAAAGACCAGATATTCCCGGACAAGCCATAGATAAAACACACTCAACTATTAGTTATGGAAAAAAATGAAATACAAATAAGAACTAAAAGACAGAAAGATAAGAGTAATATTTGAAATTGTACTTTTAAAATAGGTAATGAATTTATTTTGTTTTATGTGTACATGTGTATGGCTGAGTATATGTCTATGTGCCCTGTGAGTACAGGTGCCTATAGAGAGTAGAAGAGGTCATCTGAGCCTCTGGAACTGGGCTTTAAGCAGTTGTGAGCCTGCTGATGCTATTGTTGGAGACTAAACCTGAGTTTTCCAGGAGAGCACCCAGTGCTCTTAACTGCTGGGCCATCTCTAGCATGAAAGGGTTAGAATTTCGAATAGCAAATTTTACTATGCCTCAGCACATTATTTGTTTCTCATTTGCACTCTAATTTTCCTATGAACCTTTTTAAGAAGAACAAGAATCTTAATGTAACTGAAAAAATGTAAAATTTTATTCTACACTCAAAAATCCAAGCAGCAAATTTATTTTTACCTGAGACCCAAGAGAGGTAAACTGAGATAGTAGAGGTTTTTGCTTGATTGGTTTTGTTTTCTTTCCTTAAAGTTTAGAGAAGCCTTAACTCTTAGTAAGCATGCATTTAATATTTCAAAATGCATGCCATCATTTGATGAAACTCCCTTTCATACTAGTTTGACTTCATGTATCTCTGCTCTTTTCTGCAACATTTTTCACAGTGTAGTATTAGAATAGCATTGTTTTCGTGATTAAAATATGTTTTTTTTTCTGTCTGAACTTTATTCGCAACTAAGTTCAAACTTTGTTCTTTCTTTTTTTTCTTGTCTGGCTACCTGATGATCATGCTCCTGAAGACAGAATTCTGGGATATTTACTGTTAATAAGACATTTCCTTTCTCATTGTTTGTCTTCACAGGCTCCTATTTTAGGATAAAACAGGTGGGGAAAAATAACAGGTTAGGAAAAGCCAAAGTTCTGATAACGCTGGTTAAAACTTAGTTCTGGTTTAGCCTTTTCTGAATATTAGTTATTTGTTTAAGAAAAGATAGTCTTTAGTCAGGTGTAGTCACCAAAGCCAGACACTGGTGTGGATGCCAGGAAGTGCATGCTGACAGGAGCCTGATATAGGGGTCTTTTTAGAGGTTTGCCAGAGCCTGACATATACAGAGGTGGATGCTCACAGCCAACCATTGAACTGATTATGGGGTTTCCAATGGAAGAGTTAGAGAGAAGACAGGAGTTGAAGTGGGTTGTAGCCAAATGGGGAGAGCAAAAATACCAACCAACCAGAGCTCCCAGAGTCTGGGAGCACATAGGGAGAAAGAAACCCATGGCTCCAGCTGTATATATAGTGGAGGATGGCCTTGTCAGGCATAGGTGGGAGAGGAGGTCCTTGGTTCTGTGAAGGCTGGATACCTCAGTGTGGGAAATTCGAGGGTGAGGAGGTAAGAACATGGGCGGATGGGGGCACATCCTTATAGAAGCAGGAGGAGGAGGAATGAAGTAGGGAGTTCCTGGGTAGGGGTGAAATGGGGAAAGGGGATAACATCTGAAATGTAAATAAAATATACAATTAAAAAACCGAAATAATTCTGAGAATAATTTGGCTGTGCAAACCTCACATCTGCTCAAGTGTCGAGACTTGTAGACTTGTGTGCTAGTTTACATTATTTAAAGGTTAAACCTGGGGCTGGGACCTAAAAGAAGATTTAAAGATGTCTACATATGTGGAGTGAACAAGCCTCAGGTATGTATGTGTATGTATATACATGTATATGTATATACATACCTATGAATGAGACCAATTACTCTTTAGGAATTAGCTAGAGTCAGATATGTGCTATTTTATTGTTTTATTTATTATTTTATATTATAATATTATTACTATGATATATTACAATATATTATCATAAAAATATATGCCTCATAATGATATTATGTAATGTATATATTATATAATAATTTTTAATAATTCTATTATAATTCTATAGATATATAATTATATTATAATACAATAATTTTGTATTGTATTTACTATAATTTATAATACACATTATATATTTATTAGTATTTCCTATGTATAGATTTATTTTACTATCAGCTCTTTTTGTTACAAGGGTTTTTGTTTGCTTGCTTGCTTGATTAAGGTGTGAGCCACCACTGCTAACTTTTTATTATAGATTAAAGATTTAATTTATAATATGTGAAAAATACATTGACATATAACTAAATTAGGTCACCTGAGCATGATTGTATTTTGATCAGTAGCTGCTCATAATCCTTTTTACTCTGCTCAGTATTCATGCATGTAGAGTCATGAGGAGACCCAAATTCTTGTTCACTTCTACTTTGATATACAATGTAAATTAATGATCTATAATTATACAGTCACCCATCAAAGAACACCTTTCTATCTAGCATCATTGAATATATTGTTTCAACCATCCTTTATTCTGATATCAATGCATCAGAGGTGGATTTAACTCCATAATTCAAATATTGAATTACCTTTTTTATATCACACAAAAGGGTGATAAAAATCTATAATACCAAGCTCCTTGTTAATATTCTCAAGAACTATTAGAACACTGTCTATTATTCCCAGGACACTAAGTGTGTAAAAGTAGCTACTCAAATTCAACAAACATTAAGCTCAATAGTAAGGTCAATGTTACTGTCCACAAGTATTGTTTTTAATGAATGAATTAGGTTAAACACTTTGTTTTTGAAATGTCATTCATGGATGTTAAGTAGTTTATGTCATCTTATATGAGGAGATGGCAGAGGTTAGAATAGCTTAGTTGCAAATCCTTCTAATTAATCCTGAATAAAAGTGCTTTGACCCACTCGGAACGTTTGACCTTAGACTTTAGAGTATTTTGTAGTGTTGAGCTCAACTTTGAGCGAATGGTTCAATTCTAAACAACAGAAATTTTCACTTAATAATCTACAAGATGTTAGCCAGTGTAAGATAGATCCCAGTAAGATGTGCTCATCTTATTAAGAATCATAAGAACTGTTTATTCTCTCTCAAAAAAATAAAGTCCCTTATTGCTTTCACAGAGCACTGAGAGGACCTTTGGATTAGAAGGGTACAGACCTCAGCTCCTATCAGCTTTCAAATGTAGCTAATGGAAGTTGAGGGTAGCAGGACAAACCACTTCACAGTGAGTATAAAAGGAGAGTGCAATTCTTTTGACAGCCTAGAAAGCCTGATTTCTTAGAATCGAGTCATTAAGTGTCAAAACTGCAGGAACATTAGTGACTATGCATGACAAGTCTCATTTTACACTGAAGAGAACCAAGGGTCTCGGGTAGAAGAATATTATGTTGAAGGTGTGTTGGCTCTTCAGACCTGATAAGAATGAGAATCCAGATTTGCCTGACAACTAGTGATTTATACAGATGTTCTAAAGTTATTTTTTTCAGACTGTCTTTTTCTCACAATTCTTTCCAACAGTTTTGAAGTGGGCTGTATATTTGTAATATTGAAGGGTAGGATTTTATATTCAACTTAGGTTTATGTAGAAAATGACTCTAGTTAAGCAAACATATGCTCAGAGAAGGGGGACCAGGGACTGGACATTTTTCTCTGGCATGAGGTATGATTAGCTATGAGTCAGGACACTGTTAAAAATTGTTGATTCGCTGGTACTTGACTTTTACTGTCAATGTTATATATAGAGAGTCACCTAAGGGATGGGTATCTGTGCATATCTGAGAGAACTTGTTTATGTGAACTAAACTGGAAAGACCTCAAATGGTGGGTAGCATGGTCCCTGGGCTAGGACAAAGAGTGTATGAGAAGAAGAAAGTAAACAGAGGACAGTCTTTTCCTTCTAAATATTGATTCCAGATGCTGTATAACCATCTGCCTGAAGTGTCTGCCCCCATAATTCCCTGTCATGGTGAACTGTATCATGGAACCATAAACAAGGAAAAACAAAAGCTTTCCTTCCTTAAATTGCTTTTGTAAGGAAATTTTATTAAAGAGAGATACAGAAATACAACCAAGGCAAGTACCAGGAATCAAAGGATGTCTGATTGGCCTCTATAGTCAGTTGAAATAAATACGATGAGCTTTTACCTGTAAGGCTTTCAAGTTTACTGATAGAGCCCAATACAATAACTCACATGATGAAAAACAATATTTTTTGTTGCTGAAATATATGTCTGGATTCTGTCCCTTCCAAGTAAGGTCCAAAACTGAAACCATTGAGAGAATGAATGTGAAATTACACAGCTGCCTAATTAAAATACCACACAACCCAAGAAAAGCCTCACATTACTTGAATTATGTAGATTATGAAAAGTACACACATGATCTCTGTGAAATAAGGCATATGTTAATTTTTGTTAAAATATGAATGTGAAATCATTCTATTAAATATTGTGACTTAATTTTGATTTATATTCGTTTCCTATTCTTTTCTTTGTTTCCTTAAGCCATAAACTTTACCCAGAATTAGTTATCAACATATCTACAAATAATTTAGTCACATGTTCCATCATGACAAATGGCTAGCTGTAGATGTCACCTTTTATGTTGGCTATAGTCTGGTGTTCCAAATAATAAAAACTGCGCTGTAATGAGCTGACATCTCTATCATCCTAAAGAGGTTCTGTAATTAGGCATCTTAAACAGCAGTACAGTTTTACTCAGTTGTGGTTACTTTATTTTTAATTGCTTTATTGCTAATGAGAAAGTATTATAGATTAACATGCTACATTTATGTAAGACAAAGCATTCTAAATAAAAATAAAATATTGAAATGGCTACCTCTCCCTTGAAATTCTCAAAATTGGTATAGGAAGAATTTATCTTATTTTATTTTATTTTATTTTGACTTTTGCTCGTGTTAATTTTACTTTTAATAAGTTTTTAACCAAACACAGGCTTTAGCTTTCATTTTGGCTACTTGTTGAAGTTTACATTTCCACCTAACATTGAGATTTGTCATTTTTCACAACAGGTAGAACAACTGAGTGTTGTGGAGAGATTGAGTGTTGATAGAGAAGCTGAATAATGGTTCTGGGGTGTAATCAATGCGCCACTGTTCATACAGGCAGGCTAGCAATGTGGGAGGCTAGTATGAGTGAACACAGTATAGTTGTCATACGTATATTATACGGAACTAATAAGCAAATTCATACTTTACAAGGCCTGGGTCCTCTGCTGAGTAGCTTCTAATTGCTAGGAAGCTTTCGTGTTGTATTTAATTAACAAGCACAGTTTAGTTCTTACTCAGGTCTCTTCAATAACACATTTGCAAAGTTCCTTTCAACGTCGGTCATGAGAATGTGAGAATGCCTTCTATAGAGGCAAAAGGACAGACTCTAAATTTCTTCAAGATCATCTAGCATGTACATGCAGATAGTGACACATTTTGGTAAATATAAAATAATGCCTCTTCCTTGTGCTCTGTCCCGAGGTACAGAATATTATAGAATATTCTATGTTCTCCAGAGAAACACAACTAACATACTTCCCCTTGTTCATCACTTCTTCTATGTAGAACATCAAATGCGTCCAAGAAACCTGCTCGTGTTAAACAGAGAAATGTATTTTACTCAGCCTCACAATTCAAATGTTCATCTCCACCAGAAAATGATCTTCAGGTGTCAATCGCAAAACTGTCTAATGTCTTACAAATATCCAATTTGTGGGGATTTCTATGGCCCAGATAGGTTGACTTATAAAACTAATCATTACAATCATTGATTTGGTGACCTTGCAATTTATCTATCATGTTAGTAACTCCTGAAACTTCCAACTTGTCATAAGAGCCATCTTTATTCTCTTCTACTGAAAAAATAATGTATATATGTTTCTTATTAAGGAGATAAATTATTTTTCCATATATAGATGCACTACAAGTATATTTTTTTGTATAATTATAGCTGATCATAATTCACACAACACTTCAATCCTAGAACTCTAGCTTCCTAATCTCGAAGATTTTGTTTCAAAAGACCCAAATTAGTTTTCATGAAGGAAAAAAAAAACAATTTTTATCTAAAGTTATAACCATATCTTCCTGGTTTTAGAGTTAATTAAAAATGTCAGTCTTCATGTGTTGGAAACACAAGTTTCCAAGTTCTTCCATGTACTCCTCTTTGATCTTTCTCAGATTTATGTCCTCTTTTCTTTAATTCCAACTCATGCATGTGTACACACACACAAGCACATCTGTAAACATATTAACTATAACCACCCCATTTGTATAATGTTATTTCTACATATGTGATTTTTAGGTGTGACCACTTAATATTGAATGACTATTTTGGCTATTTTGGGTCTCTTTTTTAGGAAAGACTGCTTCTCTTTCTTTGGAGAGAATGTAAGGTCTTATTTATTAGAAAGAGGTCCATGGACTGACTCTCTCTCTCTCTCTCTCTCTCTCTCTCTCTCTCTCTCTCTCTCTCTCTCTCTCACACACACACACACACACACACACACACACACACACACACACACACACATACAGCTTTAATTTGGCAATACCCTTAGTATATGTTATGTTTTCATAATTTTATCTGAAGTTTAAAACTTTGTTTTGTTAATTAACATATAATTACATAACGTCTCACTTTCTCTTTCATCCTTTTAACTCCCCCCAGTTTCTTTCACTCTTAACTCCTCATGCCACTCCCGCCCACATTTTTTTTTTGTTGCATTCTTCTGTTAAAGGCATTTAGATATATTCCTAGCTATTCTGATCAGAGTGTTGCAAGTTTCTTTGAAGTAGGGTGTCAAATCCTTTGATCATATGCCAATAAGTGTGTAGCTGGAATATATGGTAGATTTATTTTTAGCTTTCTGTGGATTCTCCATAAAGATTTCCAGCATGCCTGAACTGAATTGTAATCCCACCAACAGCATGTGAACTTTCTCTATCCCCAAACCCCTCCAGTATTTGCTTTTGGGTGTTTGGTTGATTTTAACTATTCTTACTTGGATAAAATATACTCTAAAAGTTATTTTAATTTGAATTTTTTGTCATTAAGAATAATGAACATTTTTTGAGTTACTTCATAGCAATATACATGTTTTTTTTTTATTTTTGAGAATTTACTGTACAGATTCATACTCATTTTTAAAAAACTGTGTTTTTTTTTCTTTGCCTTTTGTTTTTAGTGTTCTTTACCTGTTGTAAGTATTGGATGGGTGTGGTGTTACACACCTATAACCTCATCAGATCAAAGCAGAGGCAAGAGGCTATTTGTAAGTTCTAGCAAATCCAGAGATACAAAGTGGGACTTTTTCTCATAAACAACACAATACAACATATTCTAGATACGAATACACTGTCAGTTGTATAGCTGGTAAAGATTTTCTCCCATTCTGTGGATTTATCCTCCACTTGTTTGGTTGTCTTCTTAACTGTTCAGAAACTTGCCAGTTTTGTGAGGTCCCATTTGTCAGTCGTGGCCTTAATCACCAGATAAACCGAGTATTACTTTGAAAGTCCTTGCCTACAGCAACATCTTGTGGGTACTATGTTTCTTGGATCATCTTTAGCATTTCAATTCTCAAATTGGGAACTTGATTGACTTGGAGTTAATTTTTGTTCAGGGTTTTAAATGTGTTATTTATTTTCTTGCATATGAAGATATGGCTTTCTCGGCATCATTTGCTGAAGATACTATCATTTCTCCAGTGTGTTTTTGTCTTCTTTTGTATCAGAGAGCTGTAGTTAGCATGCACTGACATGCACATTTGGGTCTTGTATTGATTCCTTTTATCTCTACTTCTCTTTTGAGGATAACACCAAACTATTTGTATTATTACAGTTGTATAATATAGCTCAAAATCTGGAATGCTAATCTATATAGCATTATTCTTTTTGTTCAGGATTGCTTTGGCTATTTAGGCTCATTTATAGTTTCATATACATTTTAGGATTAGATTTTTCTCTTCCTATAAAGACTGTTATAGGTAGTTTTGTGGTATTTCACTGAACCTGTAAATTGCTTTTTGTAGGATGGTTATTTTCACAATATTAATCCTAAAGATTTATGAATATGGGAGGTCTTTCAATTTTTTTAACGACTCTCTTTCTTGAGAGATTTGAGGCTTTCAGAGTAGATGTCATTTACCTCCCTGGTTATGTTTATTCATTGATATTTTATTGTCTTTGAAGCTACTGTAAATAAGAGTATAATGATTATGTCTTTCTCAGAGTGTTTGTTGTTGGTTTATACAAAGGCTAGCTTTCAAGTTTGTTTTTTCTTGGAATTTTTTTAAACTTTTCAGAAAAGACTTATGGAGTTTGAGAGATGACTTAGTGCTTAAAAGCATACGTTGTACTTGAAGTGAACCTGAGTCTCATTTTTCAGACCCTCATAGAGGCCCATGTCTGCCTGTACCTGCAATTGTAGGGATCTGATATCCGGTTCTGGAATCTGTGAACTCATATGTGGATACATGCACACACAGACTCACAATTTTAAATATAATAAACCTCAAAATGAAAAAAAATTGACTAGTTTTATGAATACTAACAATTCTGGAAATATTTTTTTTTCTTATTTGCCTTCATATGTGACCTACCTTCTATTTAATCAACTCACTTTTTTTTGAGAGGTGTCGTATCCTGAGGCCCAGACTGACTCAGACTGATGGTGTTACAACTTAGTTTTCCAAGTGCTGTAGTTTTAGACATATACCATCAAACCCAGCTCAAAACTCTTTAAATTTCACCATCTACTCCATTTTCCTGGCAGATCTGTGGTATAAAACATTCTTTACTAAGCTTCATATTTGTTTGGAAATCTTTTCATTGATATTTATTTTGCTTTTCAACTTTTCTTGTTTATATAAAGATGGTTGAACTATTTATTTATTTTTGAAAATAAAATATGTGGATAAGAATGGTTCTATGCTTTTTAAAAATAGCCCACATTGTGGGTTGTTAGAGGCATTTCTTTTTATTTTGAAAAAAGCTTTGACATTTTATGAATGTAATCACTTCCTTTGAGTAGTTCCTTTGTTTCTTAAGGTGATACCATATTTGTTTTAAAATACAAGATTTGCTCGATACACTATCTTTTTCCTCATAAAATCTTCTTTTCAAGCTTTTCCAAATGTGTTTTTCAAGCATGTCCCTTGTTCTTTTATTTAATTTTCTGCTATGTTAAACATTGCATTTATTTCATCACAAAACAAGATATATTAATCTTGAAATGTTATATACTGAAAATATGCTTTTTTTTACATATATAAAAACTCTTCCCTTATATCTTATTCTGTTTCAGAGGTTATATTTTCCACTATCATGGATTCTTAGACTTGTCTGATGTCAACACATATGAAAGACTAAGAAAAATTTGTTCTTCAAAAACATTGAAAATAGCCAAATAAAAGAACTGTGATTTGATCCAGCAATCCCCCAATGGGGATAAAAATAAAGGAAATGAAATTAGTATGTGGAGGAGTCAATGAACTGCTTTGTTCCTTGTGAAATTGCTAACAAAGGAGAGGAATAGAGAAGATTGAAATGCCTATCAACTGATAATAAGAACATGTGGTGCATATGTACCACAGATAATTATTTAGCATTTCAAAGTAAGAAGTCATACCGTCTACAGTTGCATGAATGAAATTGGAGATCATTCGATTAAGTACAAGAAGCCAAGCAGAGATAACAGGTTACCCCACAGTTTCACATTTGTGTATTTAAAAAAATAATACAACCATCTTCTAATTAAAGTATTGATTGGAAGGTTATAGACAAGAAACAAAGAGCATAGGAGCAAAGGAAGCATTTGGGAATAGAAGACATGATAGATGTAAAGTCCTGGCTTTCTGTTTAAAATATAGTATGTATGTGATTCAGTATCCATATATAGAAATAAAAAGATATATGGGCGTTGGGCTCTTAAAATTTATGTGTATTAGTTTTCTGTGTATGAGTGCTTTGCCTGCATGCACAGAGTTGCATGACTTATATACTGCACAGAAGAAAATATGATATCTGATGGAACTGCAGTCCATTGATTCTTGTAAGCAGTTCTGTGGATGCTAGGGAGTGAACCCAGGTTCCCTGCAAGAACAGCAGCTGAATTTAACTTCTGATTCATTCTTGCTGGTCCCATTTGTGTGCCTTTTGGGGGTCTTAAAGTCTCTTTCTACATCCACCAAGCTTTCTGGTTTGTAAAATAGCAGGTCTGCTGTAGAGGTTATAAATTATAACTTAACTTTCCTCTCCACATTTTTGGCCATTCAATTATCTTCCAAGACTAGAGAACTCTTATATATTAGAGAAAACAAAAGGCCCCTCAAAACATTTTTTTTATCTTATCATCTTACTTCTTTAAAAACAAAACAAAACAAAACAAAGAAACAAACATACAAACCCAGGGAGTTAATAATTTTAGAGGGAGGATTACACAAACGCTATGGCAGCAGTACAGGTAGAGATGTCTCAAGACATTACACTGCCACCATACTGATTGCAACAAAAGCTGAGTTAACCTTGCTTTCTGTTCAGGCTGTTGATTGTCCTCACTGTGTCAGTACAATGAGCAATCAGCCTCTGTGAGACTGGGGTGCATATGAGAAACCATTCATTTCATAAATGTTACAAACAATTGCTGCAACACTAGCAAAGTCACATTGGCCATGTTTGCCAGTTGAGCTTATAAATATCTCAGGCTTTCTGGAGAAAGAGTCATGTGAGTTTATCATCATGGAATATTGACAGAGGAGCCAGATTGCTTCCCAAACTGTACAGAATGCAAATGAACGGGTTCGTATCTGATTGTGTTGGAAAGAAAAGGAACATGTTGGATGATGCATATCAATGAATGGAAATATTCAACACATAAAGCAGTTTGAATTGCTTTAGTGCTAAATGAAATTGTAACAGCATAAAATGCACTGAGAGAAGCATATTTAATTAGAAAATTAATGGCATAAATTTGAGGCTTGAGGCAACAAACATTACTTCAGAATTCTTAGATTCCATTGTGATATTTGAATGGTTTGGCAATTTTTATTCTTACAAGCATAGTATTTCATATTCTTGATATTTTCTATGTTCACTGATTATTTCCTACTTAATGTCTAATAAAATATGAATTTAATAAACATTAGAACTATTCCATTGGTAAATATACTATAAAATACTAATTCTTATATGCAATTTTTTATATTGAGGAATCCAATAGTGTAATTTTAAGATTCTTTTCCTTTATTTTGGGCACTGTTTGTGTATTATCCTTGCTGAAGCCTTATGATTTTTTCTCTGTGAGAAGAAAGTTAATATTCATACACATTTTTCCTTTTTATAATTTTACCTCTCATATAACAATACAATAGAAGAAGAAAGGGAAAGAATAACAGTAGAAGTGGTACTAATAATACTTTGAATAAATTGATTATATTTGTGACAGATTATATGAAAAGAAACTGTATAATTTTTTTTGAAGTATTCCTATACTTCTGAGACAGAATAAATATATTTTAGAAATATAATTAGGCTCAATTCTATAGATTATATTCTTAGAGATTTTGTTATCACAGTGGACAGAATTTCTACATTGAAATTGGCACGTGTATATTCTTACCTCTATCATTTCATGCTAGGTTGGTCTGTTCATTCATGTGTGTGTTAAACTCTCCCCATGTGATAGACCTGTGCTAGAACAAAAGACTACAGTGAACAAGAGATAACTATTGGTGACCTTATTAAAGCTTAAAGTAAAGTATTTGGAATTCATATTCATATCATATTTATACCATGTTTACTAATTAACTAAAAAGATTGTGTTTCAAGAAATATGTTTTTAGAAATATAATTAGGCTCAATTTGAAGTTCTGTGCTACAGAAATGAAACATGAGACAAGGGCCTATTTTCTCTAGAACTCAAATTACATACATCAGTAAAAGAAAATGAACTGGACTGCACTGTTTGTTGTTCAGGAATACACAGGCTATTAGGAAGATTCTTACGGGGTTACTCAGAAGACAATAACAGAGATGTGTCTTGAATTATGAACGGACTCTAGGGACACAAATCCGAGAGAAGTAAAAAGTGGCAGAAAATTTCAGAGTAAGAAATATGAGAAAATATATTGAGACAAGAGAGAAAATTATGGTTGTAAGTTTAGTTAGGATGCATGAAGAAGAGAGGTAAAACATTTGAAGAAATGTTTGTGACACAACAGGGAAGTGGTCCCTAGTTTGATAGAGACAATTGATTGACATTACTAAGGTGCACGGGATGTGGGAGGGAATCTTGTGGAGGAAAGAGGGTGATAGGGAAAGAACAATGCTCCATGGACTCCTGTGTCAGCTAGAGGAATCTTGATCCAGACCTCTATGGCCATTGTAGCTTCCAGCAAACCAGTGAGACAGAGCAGAGGACCCAAGCCCAGGTTGATGTCCACTTCTTCTGTCTTCACAAAAATCCCCCTTACAGTATCAAGGGCAAATTAGCTTCAGTTAATTGGGTCCTTGATTATATAACCATGCCCTTATTGGCTGAAAAGTTATAGATAAGTTATTGTACTATCCATAAAAGTTAGATCTGCACCCTGATACTAGTCTCTGGAGTCTGACATCCCAGGCATCTTTGTGTGCTCCACCTCTGCTCCCTGTCCCTCTTTCCCTGTCCCGGTTCTGACACTAAGGAGATGATATGATGAATTCTAGCTCACTGGAATCATCACAGAAATTGGACTATATGCAAAGAATGAGGTGAGCACTACAGGAAGACTGGAAGAGAATCTGTGGCAATTGAGTAGAATAAGTAAGATATAGGATGTAAGACATTTTCATTAGTTTATCTTTCTCACCTTTTCACTGAGCTTGAGTACACATGAATAAATACAGTTTGATGTGGAAATAAATCAAGCCAATGTTAAAAAATGCATCTGGCAAAGCCAATTACATTTATTCAGTGAAATGTTTAAGTGCATAATGTTCTATACTATAAGAAAGGAAAAGATTTAATCTATTACATATCTTATTACATACCTTCAATTAAATAAATATTGCTTTCCTTTATTAGTTAAAATGTTTTGTGAAATTTCCACATGTATATATGTTTGTAATAGATAAAGCTTTGTGATGGATTAATATTTTGAAGCCTGTCTTGCAGATTGAAGATCACAATAGAAAACCATACGTCAATTAGTTTTATAAAATCAATACATTGTTCTTTTTCATTTAGCAATTTTATTTCCATGACCTCATTCAAAGCTAGGAAGTCTTGATCAGAGTTTTATTGTTTTATCATGTATCAAAGTACACAAAATCATTGCACCTAATAATTATTTGAGGACTTATCTGGTACATTCCTAGAGTGAAAATAGGCAAAGTCTTTACTGTCTCGTGTTTACACAAATAGCTTCAAGTGTAGCAAACAAGTCAGAAGTAAGAAAATCTCTCCATGAGAGGTACATGTCCAACAGAAATTAAAGTAAATGTAAGTTTAGAGACTAAATTGTTTTGGAAATGTTGGATAGGGGTAGCACGAAGCTTTCTCAGAAGAAGCACCATGAGGTTGAGATATGACTAACCAGAGACATCTACTGTCAGAATCAGAACCTTCAAAAGATGAGAGGCTAGCTGTTGTCCTTTAGGAGAAAATGAAGCAAACATGAAACCAGAAGAGAAGCAAATGACAGAATAGATGGAAGCAGACCATGATAAACCTTCTGCTCTCTTTCTGAAATTAAATAAGAAATCACAATATAAATTAAAATTATTAAATATGGTCTGTATCTCTCCAGGTGTAAACACCTCCAGGTGTGAACACCAGGCTTAAAGTGTGGGTTTTAAATAATCTGGTAATGAGCAGCACAGATCCAAGACAAGCTGGCCATTATTGTGACAAAGTTCATTTCCTATAATTCACAGCTTGGCTAGTTTACATATTAGACAGTTCAGAAGTCAGTTCTGTTGAACTTATTTCCCAAGAATAAATTCAATTTCTATTTGTAAATTTCTGCTAAAGTTCTTGGCATATTTTCCCACATATACATAGAGACTTTATTTCTAACTTATACTTAAATGGTATTGTTTATTTTTTATGTGATGCTTTCCTCCACACAATTTATAAAAATCAGTATGTGTAGGTTTCATCCAGGCCAATCATGAGTTTATGACACTATAAAACAATCCCTAGGGTAGAAAAGGACAAAAACAAATGCCTTTCTTCCACTATCTTATTCCAAGTATTTATGTATACCTGTCATAAGATAATATGCCATTGATTGTGAAAAGGCAAGAAGCTCAAATATAAAAAGATTGTGCCAACCCAAGTTATGTATTTTCCAGGCTGGGTGGCTACAGTGTCTCCTCCCAGGACAGCAGTCGACATGTACAATTTTAGATTTCACACATATACTAATAAAACCGCAGCCATGCCTCAGGCAGCATATTCTTAGAAAGCATAAAAAAAAAACTATACCCTTTTGTCTACCACAAAAGGTACAGCTGGCCAATTATGTCACTCTTTATAACATCACTTACTGTGTTGAGAGTTCTACTTGTCCTGTCTGTGATTATAGTCCCTGCTAGCAGAGGAGAAGCCAGTGGTGGGGGATGATGAACATAGCCTCCTATATTTTGACTTAAAGTTGTTATTTTGCTCAGTTTTCCATTGACAAAATTACAGAGTGTTTGTTACTAGAGTACATATGAGTTTCTCCATCAGGAAACTGCAAAGCTGAGGGAATGTTGCTGAGAGTTTTTCACTGCGTGCATAATAAGCAACCAATAGTAATCACTGAATTAAGTTAGTCCTGATTACCTTTGTTATGACAAAATGGGAGTTTCATACCTATCTTTGTGAGTGGTCCATTTTCTATAGTCTCAACTCAGCAGGTATAAAAAGGCCAAGCAAACTCTCATACAAAGGAGCCAAGCACACATATTGTATTTCTCCTACATTTGTGGCGTATAAGGAAATG
>JANHMN010000010.1:2393429-2407285 GCA_030674055.1 Rhabdomys pumilio | reverse complement strand
AAATGTTGCCAATCTAACTTCTTAAACATGGATAGTGTAAGAAATACGTATTTTTTTCACTTATAATAATGTTTCTCAAAGTCAGTCTTAAAGAGCACATGTGATGGAGAATGTACCTTGTAATGGTTAGTCAAAGTTAATAAATATAACTTACTATTTCCTGAAAAGCTTGTGATGCAGTTGTAGAATAACAAAGAAATTGTATATTGTTTTTGGTATTTAACATAAAATTAATAATTAAAAAAGCAAAACTGTAATTTGACCATAAGTGTTACCATATTAGTGCATTTTATTGAGGCTATTTTTTTACTGAAATAATAAAATCTGTACTAATGTACTGTCCAGAAATTTGGGGTGAATGTGTATTGTTTCAATCAGAATTTCTGGAAAGATCATAAAGCTTAGTGACAGTATGCTTTCCTAACATTGCGTAAATGAAGCTCTCCCTAGCACCACTAAGAGCTATAAACACACACATACAAACACACACACACACACTCAGAGAGAGAGAGAGAGAGAGAGAGAGAGAGAGAGAGAGAGAGAGAGAGAGAGGGAGAGAGGAGCACATGGTAGTCATTTGGTTGATTAGATTTCCATAATATGGACATAAGGAAAACACACATGCAAAAAGTACTAGTAAGCTTCTACATGCATCCAGGTTTGAATAGTTAGAACCAATAACATAGGAACCCCACTGACAGAAGTAACCATGTTTTAGAATCTCTGAACCCTGCTCTTTATCTTTGCTTTCTAGAAAATGTGTTCTTTCATACTAGTGCAATCATAACTGGAAAATATTTTCATCAAGGTGAAGAAAAAGCTACCAGAATTGAAGCAGTCTGCATTATATTGACAGTTCCACTTGAGAAAATGTGTTGAGTATTCTAACCCTAAATCTATAGCACAGCTTATGCATCTATATCTGATACATAATAGTAAGGAAAGGTTTTAAAAGAACCAATACCTGGAAGTCTGCTGTGAAACCATCTCTCCTAGAAACAGATACACAAATAAGACCAGAACAATGGTAATATCATTTGACATGTTAACATGAATGGAGGAAATCCTATGGGGTGGGAAATCTGGACAGAACTATAGGCATGTAGTGGTGACTAGGAGGAAAATAACTCTGTTACAGGGATAAGCCACCTTCTTGGTGTCCAGTGCATATTGGTCAGCTTTGACACTTTATACACACAAACACCAAAACCAGACTCAGCTGGTCAGATAAACACATGTACACAAATATACACACACACAGACAAACACACATACACAAACACACTACATACACATGTGTGTAAAATTTCACAGAGATATATATATATATATATATATATAGTATATATTTTCATATATGGCTGGTATGCATATGTTGGACATAACAATATCACGGCATGCGTGATGTATGTAGCAATAGTAAAGAAAAACAGGCTGTTAACTTGGAGGATTGGAAAGGGTTAAAGGGAGGTTTGGTAGGGGGCTGTAGAAGATAATGAAAGGATGAAAATGATAGAATTATTTTTCTATTAAAATACAAATTAAAAACTGAATACTGTTACATAGAAGAATGATATTTGCCATTCATCTCTCATTCTGCAAAAAACAAACTACCTTAAGTGAATCAAAGACTTCTGTGTAACACGAGAAACTGTGCTAGGAGGGAAAGTAGAGCTTGACTATGCATTACACAGACATGGGGCATAGCATTCTAAGTAGAATTCTGTATGCTCAGGGAAAGAACAATTAATAACTGCACCTTATGAAACTGAAACATACTGTAAAGACAAGAAAATAGTCCATTCAGTGAGGAGGCAGCCTGCAAAATGGGATAAAGTATCAGCTGTACCTATAATAGATGGCATCTGGGATACAAAAAGAACTCAAAAGCCAAAACAACAGAAAAACAGCAGAAGCTCAGACAGAATATATGTTTAAAATTGGTTGTATATAGTTCCAGAAAGAAGAAAATGAACAGCAAACACATTTACAGGTGTTCAACACCATTAGGCATCAGGAAAACACAAACAAAAACTATTTTGAGAGTCCCACTGACCCCAGACACAATGGCTATCATCTAGAAGTCAAATATTACCAAATGTTACTAAAGTTGTATGAAAATGAAACATTTTTTTTACCACTGTTGAGGGTGAAAACTGACACAGTTGTTGAAGAAATGATTGCAAAAATTCCTCAGAAAGCTGGGAATAGGACTTTCATATGACTTAGCAATTACATGCCATGTAATTAAAGGCTTTATAACACCTCAGAGAGACTTGCTTACACGTGTTCATTACCACTCTAGTGACAACACTAAGTAAATGCCATCAACCTAGATATTGATCAACTGATGAATGAACAGAATAACATAACAAGAAGTAATAAATATATTCCTTACATCATACATGGGCTCAATTTTGATGGGGTTAATTTCCTTCAACATGAAATCCACAGTGAATGATGGATGTCACCACTCTCTGACAGCAGCTCAGTAGTTTATGTCAGTGATCATGAATGATTTCCTAAGATTAATATGGCTTCATCATGAATGGTGTAAGGAATATTAATATTAATGAGAGTTTGACTGGAAAACTGATTCTAAGGACAAAGAACTCCATGTGTCTTACTTCCACATGTCATGATCCCTTCCTCCTTCCTTCCAATCATCACAAAGATCTCATCGTAAAAAGATATTATACAATTTGAAAACCAGAAGGTTAAATCTGTAGTGTTATAAGTGATCATTTATCATGGTATATGTAAAGTTCAATGCCAACATTTTTACATAAACACTTGAGCATTTTGCTTAAGTTTCTAGAAATAAATGAACAATTAAAAAAAAAAACACAATCATGTCTAACTTCAGTCACCAGGGACATGATCCCTTCTTCTGGCCTCCATGGGCATTAGGCATGCATCTAATGTACAGACATAAATACAGAGAAAGGATTCACACATAAAAAGAAATTAAACATTTGTAAAACCTTTTAAATAATTGAGTCACACAATCCCATAAAGAAAAAAATCACAAATGCAGACTCTAGCTAATAATATATACATACATTCATACACACACACACACACACACACACACACACACACACACACACACGTGAGTATACTATTATATACATATGATACTTAGTGCTAATAAATTCCTTTGTAATATTTTTATTAGTTAATTATTAATTATAATAATTGTATAATAACATTTAATTTAAAATAATAGTGTTAAATAAAGTCCCATGTTGTATAATATAATATGAAAAAAAGAACAAGAAAGACAAAATATTAGATGACAAGGAAAGACTAAATAAACGTAGTTGACATAAGAAATGAAAGAGTACATAATGATAATTAGGTATGGAGATTTGTTTTGGATCGGGTATAAACACATAAAAATACATTTGAAAGTAAAAGTGTAAAATTCATTCTAAGGTTCCATTTCTACATTATAAACTGTACAGAAGATTTTTGAAGTCAATAAACTCTGTGTGTCATGTGTAAATTTTTTTATTTGTAAAGTTTTTTCTTATATCAATGTTTATAAAAATTAACAAAAACATTGAAACTCAAATGCTTCCTGAAGTATATATAGGACATTTCTTATACACTTCAAATAACTGCATATTATCAGGCACTAAGTGAAAATTTTTTCTCATACTATAAAAACAACAAAACAAATTTCCAGGCTAAGATATACTGTATGAAATAAGTTCTCTATAAGCTGTTTTTAACATGGCCACTAAAGTGATAATTTCCATTCTCCTCTAGTGGTGAAATATTTCTGAACTACCTAGAGGAACTTTAGACATAAATTGTCTTAAAGCTATTCAAAAAATGTGTTTGTAATAACCTGACCTATCCACTATGGTCTAGAAAATTCCTACCCTTATAGTTCAGATGGATACCCAGGTGGAGCAGTCTCAGGATGGCCCCTCTTTCAGTTTCTGACCCACATTTTGCCTTCATATTTGCTCCCATTACAATTAGAAGAAACATATCTTGGTTAAAAAACTTTGAGATGGGTGGGTGGCCACATCCCTCGATCAGGGTTCATGACTATCTACTAGAGGTGCTCTCCATAGGTTCTGTCTACCCCTTCTTTATGAATTACTGCTAAAGTCAAGCACTTTAGGGCCTGGGAGCCTCACATTTCTCTGTTATCTAGGACCCTCCCGTGGCTCTCCCCAGTTCCTCATCTTTCCTGCTACATATTTTTATTCAATTTTCTGACCCTCTGTATCCCTCTGACATCTCCTCCAGTTTCTGATACTGCCACCCTTATTTCTCCCTCCTCCTTTCTCCCACCCTTGTCTTCTCTCCTTCCACCTCCCACAATCATCCTGTTCCCCCCTCAATGCAGAACTGAAGCATTCACCCCATGGTCTTCCTTCCTTCTATGCTCCATATGGTCTGTAGGTTGTATCACAAGCATTACTTTTAAAAGAAACTTTAATAGTTATATAGGGTACACCAACTATAATTTTGGAATTCTATGGGCAAAGTTAAGAAGATTAGTGTAAATTAAAAACCATCCTGCTCTAAAAGGAATTATTTAGCCAGGAATGCCTAAGAAAACCCTGTTGCAAAACAACAAAAACAAAAAACTTTATATTTTATACAACTGCACATCATATTTAGAAAATTTTAAATAGTTCACATGAGATTTCTTTGCTTTATTCTTCAACTCAGAATAATTAAATATAGACTCATGTAAAATTGTTGATGTCTTCAGCAACACTTTAATGTAACTGGACTGTCTATCACTGAAGTTATTTATGTGTGCAAAATATTTAGCTTTTAACCATGTGTGAACACATGGTATGATTGCATGCACTATGAGATTTTAAACCAGCTTCATATTATTCTCCAAGACTTATAACCTAGTAGCCCATAAACATTAATGGTCTATGCTGTAATCAATGTTATTCTTAAACACAATCACTAACATCTTAATCCGGTTTTGAGTTCAATATTGTGTATTTTGCTGTTTATCTAATCTAAAGACTTATATTTACTTATTTGAGATATAAAGCTCATTATTCGCTGTAGGCTTATATTTTCCAAAATGTACTTTTACTACGAGTTCTCAAATGCATTGCCCCGTCTCCCCTTCTAATCCACCATCCAAAGTTGCAGAGAAAAGATAGTAAATAGGATAGGTGGATGTGACTTGTTTAGAATTAGTTCTTAGGTCAGTTCCTATCTCTATTGTCAGAATATGAGCAGTCCAGTTCAGTAGTCTCAGAATATCAAACATGAATCAGTAACAGTAGGAAGATCCAGCAGAAACAGTCAATCTTCCACCAAACCAGTGTGAGTCAGCAGAAGCAACCAGAATCAGCCAGGAAACCAGGAGAAGTTCTCTGCTGTGCCTCTCAAAGAAGTGATGATCAGCAAAGACTTGAGACCAACAAAGTTTTGCAAAGCTAGCTGTACAGTCACCCCTTCACTGTACATTGAGTTCTATATATACTCTCTCCAAATATCACATCTTCCCACTGGTCCTGCCTCAGATAAAAACATCATGTCAGTCTGTCTCAGCAAAACACTACCTGAGTCTGCATCACATGACACATGCATCAGAATCTTTAACTTCAATTCTGCAAGTAATATTCACAGCAATCAACATCAGTATATTTAACTGATTCCTTTTTAACTGGACTAGATATTGATAGGCAGAATAGAAAGGCAGGGCGGTTGACGAAAACTTCTGCGGAGAAGATTGAAGACTTGTAGAATATTAAAAAAAAGTCTAAATTTAAAATACACATACATACAAATACATGTATTCTAATCATGCAGCAACTTACTGAATCTTCAGTCTTGAAAACTTTGTTTACAAAGAAGCACTGGCTTCATCCACAATTGTTTTAGAATTTTAAAGATGACTCTAGCATTGTTTTCTAATTTTTAAACTTTTTCCATTATTCTTCAAACGTTAAAAGAACGTGCAATTTTTCTTGGGCTTAGTTTCCAGCTCAAATATAAAATATAAATCTGGTATCAGAAATCAGCAGCTTCGCTGCCTGTGTGGGATTTTCTCTGATAAATGCTATGTGAGGATGACGATGAAGACAGCGCTCAAGTGTTTAATTGCTTTCTGAATAGACAAGTACAAATGGCGACTGTCTTTGGATTTAGAATACATCAGCTCACTCTCTTTTATTTGCTGCAGTCAATCTGTGTCAAAGTGATTCAAGTTTAGTCACCACTTAAATAACATTTCGGGAAACAAATCACATTAGGTTGATGAGATTTCTTTTCACTTCATACCACTCTTTTTCAAAATTACGGATTGCCTGTCTTGACACCAAGGTATCTACAATGATTAACTTGGCTGTTTACTCAATTATTTCTTTCCAAAATTAGTAACTTCAAAGTGCTTTTATATTTAAATGACTAGCACTCTGGCAACACTGCTGATCAATCATTTCAAGCTAATGATTAGAAACAGTCACTGCTGCTCTACTCTCCATGATATCCTAAAGAGTGTGTCAAACATAGCAGGTTCTCTATTTATTATCACTGGATTTTACCATGAGCCACCAAGTAGAGGATAGCATAGGTTGAAACAATAAACAGAGTTTATATTCCACACTCAAAGTCTGTTTTGAATACTTTTGCAAAAATTACTAATTCATAATTTAAAAAAATTATTTAGTAAGTCATTGCTATTTTAGGATTTGTTTTTTTTCTAAAAATAGACACTTTTATCTGTGAAAAGCTGCATTTTTATAATTCTCTAAATCAGAGCAAAAATGATAATTTGCTAAGTGATTCTAAAAGTCACTTAATTATTCACAGAGAATATTGTGTGTGTGAAAGAAAATGAGAGAGTTAACATCTGATTGTAGAAACCATAATTTAGATGTTATATAAATTCATTTAATTTAATTAAATATCTAAATAATTAATTCAATCAAGGAATAATAATTTTTTTCAATGATACAAAATAGTAATGAGTTATGACCCTTTGAACAATTAATGCATCAGTAGGTTTTTAATACAACAGCAGTTTCTACTGTCTTTCTGATTTCCTGAAACTCACATTTGTTTTCTGTTTTTTTCTTGGTGAGATTGGGGGTGCTGTGTAAAGTGTACGTCTCAGACTTATGTTCTTCCTTCTCAGATTCTCAAGTTCTGGATTCCAAGTATGTTATTAGACTTGACATAGGACTCACATCTTAGCTGTTTCTTAATACTTCGCCAAGAAGAGTACAAGGTGGATATCAGTGACATTTTGATGGATTTCTGTTTCTTAACGGCACTTTATTTTCTTCCTTCTCCTATACTAATAATATGTGACTACTCCAAGGATCACTCATGCAGTTCATCGATGGATGTCTTATTCTAAGCGATTTCATTTTACCTTGTGTTAGCTCACCCACCTCTGACTTCATGGTAACTATATTTAACTAACAGTTGAATTAGAAATGGGTTTTCAGTTTTTAAGAGTTTTTATACAAGTGGTCTGTTAAGCTTCCTGGTGTCTGAAGTTTGAACAGTGAATATTATATATTATGTTGTCAATTACCAATTAAATTGGTTTATTATTGATTTTACTATGAGTTCTTTATATAACTCAATGAATAATTTTTATTGTCTCTGGATATTGAAGTCAGAGAAAGTCTATCCCTGTACTATAGCTGAAGAGCAATTCACCGATGTTTTTAATATTTGCATGAATTCTTTCTTTTATGTCCTCACTTTATTAGTTTGTGTGGAACAAACTTTATCTGCATATCTATATACTTACACAGTTGTTGCAACATTACTTATTAAAACATCCATTTTATGCTAGTTAATAAAGGTGTCATTTTTCATATACAAACTTTGCAAGTACTGGGAATTACTGACAGACTTTTTATTGTATTACACAGATATGTTTACCTATTTCTTTTGGTCTGTATCACACTGCTTTAGTTTTAGAAGTATACTTCATTTAACTATAGGCTAAGTTAGTTCTCAACATAGGTTTATTTTTCAAAATTATCTGATTATTTTAATACTTGCATTAGAACGTATTATCACAATGGTTTACTCTATGTAATATATTTTGGTATTTTATTAATGTTACTAATTTTATTCCTAGAACTTTTATTAGTAAAAAGGAAAAAATACTCATGCCCTAGAGACTAAAACAGTTTTTTAAATAAAATTATTATAATTTTTATATTAGTCATTTGTTGTAACAGAAAGTTGAATAATTCAGAAAGTATATAAGACCATTTTTTTCTTTAAAAAATTCTCAGGGGTTGATCCAGTTCACTTTAAACAAAGATGAACAATTCCTACATAATTAAGAAAAATAATTACACCAGGTCAAATATATGAGTTCTCAACGTTTCCAAATTAATTGTTCATTCTGGGATGCTAGTAATTGAATATGTTATCTAATAATAGACTATTTAAAATAAGAAAGTCTCAAAAATTATTTTTGTTGACTGTATGAATACCAGTTAGGAAACAACCATAGAGAAACTTTCTCTATGGTTGTTTTAGAGGTATTTCATCTAATCTTTTCCTACCTTCTGGTAAATTAATGGATGCATATACTGGATTTCAAAAGATAACAATGAAGTAGAGAGAGGTGGTTGAGGTTTGACCGTGAATGGAACAGCTCATATATCAGCCTTAACATTGGTTTTATTATCAATACACTTGTGTACAATTAAGCAAAGGTCTACAACTCACAAAATGTAGTACTTCCTGTGGAATAGAAAGAGAAAAATGTAAACAGTAAACAACTCTTTGAAACAAATCACCCATTTTTTTCAACAAGAGACAAAGATTCATAATGATAGCAGAATATACAATCTAAAGAAAGAAAAAGGCAGATCAAACAATACCAACACGAGAAAGACATCAAGTTCCATTCAAAGAAGCACAGATCTTTGTAGGTTTGGCTTCCTGACATTTCAGAGACAATGGATCGAACCTTGAAAACATTACACTAAATAAGATAAATTGTAAGAATAGGTTAAATGTTGTATGTTTTTATTTATACAAGCAATCTGTAAAGGTCACACACATGTAAAATGTCTAACACTGGTTGTCCACAGCTGAGAGTAAAGAAAAAAGGTATTGCATTTTAATTGTCATTAAAGTTCATACACATTGACTAACCTATGAAAATACTCCATACAACAAAAGAATGTCCATTCATATACATATATGAATGACACACACACATAATTTTTGTTTTTAATTTTTTTAATTTTAAGTTTTTAATTTTTGTTGATTTCATGCGTGAACAAAATACGTTCTGTCACAATCACCTCCCATATTCTTTTATCATCTTCCCAATTCATCCTATTATTAGGCATTTCGGGGGGGGGTTGTTTTGTTTCTATTTAGTTCTTTTTTTGTTGCCCATTGAATGTGGGTGTAGAGGTAATCATGGGAGCAGAGTGTACCCACTAGTGTTTATACTACTAGAGTGTACTCACTAGTGTTTATACTACTAGAGCAAAGATTTTCCTTTTTCAAATATTTCTTGTTAAGGGTATGAGGGCTATTTGAGAGAGGGCCATCAATCAGTATGTAAAGTGAATTTTGGAAAAGGAATATGTATGTCAATATATGTTATGCAATATATATTCTTAGCATCAAATATATTTATAGCAACACTCTTCATGCAATTGAATATAGAAGTCGTACACAAGTCAAATGTCCTTTTTACACTAGAGACATTTAAGTTTAGTGAGGTAATTGAAATACTTCCCTTCAGAAAAAAACAACATTCTACCAAAATCCTCATAATTAAAGTAAGTAATATTATAGCAATATTTTAAATAAAAATTTAGGCAAAAAATGATGACAATGTAAAAATCTTAAATAAAAATATGTTATGTTACTCATCTTTTCTTTTGTATGAAATTCCAATATGACACCACATAAAATTGATAATAGAATAAGTGTTGATTTGTAATACACAGTGAAGTGATACACAGTAATGAAAGTAGACTAACTGTCTCTATCCTCTGTAAGAGCATCAATGAACCCCATTGATATTAAGCGATATAGAACAGACAAGACAAACAAAGAGCATACTAGTAATTATTATTTTAAAATTTTTTTTAAATGTGAAATAAATCTAGATGTTAGAAGAAAGGCTATCAGTTCTTTTCAGTAGAGAAAAAGGGATTTATTAGTAGTTCAGGTGGATTCTGTGTTTGGTCAGTATACTTTATAAGTGATACACTTTTGGAGAAGTTAACAGAATGTTTACATAATTCATATGTTATGTATACCGTATACTTTAGAAAACTTTAAAAGGAAATTATGAGATTTTTAACATTGTCTAGGTACTTGCCAATATTGTAAAACAAATATAAAAATGTCACAGATTTTTTATTTAAAAAGTATTATCCAAAAGGAAAATTTGTTCTTTACCGATAGTTGAACAAGAACAGATAGCTCTTTGATATTTTATATCACTAAATATCAATGAGATGAACTGATGCTCTTACAGAGGATATAGATAGTTACTCCATCCTCATTACTGTAGAGCACTTCACTGTGTATTACAAATGACATCTACTCTATTATCAATTTTATGTGATTTCATACTGGAAGTACAGGGTTTTTTATTTTAAACTTACGTGGACACTGAAACAGTCAGATGGAGAGTACCTGAATAAGATTGGGCATTGGTGCTTGTGGGTAAAATATATATTGTGTGTACACATAAGATGCAACATTAAAGATTTCAAATTTCAGAACTACACTCATCTCTCAAAAGAAAACAGAGATATAAGACAGGCTAGGGTGTAATGGGAAATTTTTCCCGCAAGTTGGGAGGAGCTAAGGTAGGAGGAGAAAGGGGAGAAAGAGGAGGAGTAAGGAGAGGAAGAAAAGGAGTAAGGGGAAAAAGAAGGAGGAGGAAGATGAGGATAGATGGGGTAGAGAAGTAGTGCCATGGATGACCATGTGTGTACTGAGAGCAATCCTGGGTAACAACTTATATATGGGTTAGTTAATTGGGAAACACCTCCAATTGTGTGGGCATATTGTTATTGAACATTATCAAACTTATAAAGCCTTTGGATAATCTAAACATTAGAGTTTTATTTATACCAGGCCCGCATGGATGGCTGGATGATTTGGGTGCAGCCCAGCCTTTTAGAGACAGCGTGGAAGATTAGCAGAGACTTCTCCCACATGTGGGTGGCAGGGCTGGTGTTTCTGGCTGGCCGTTTCTAGCTGTGGCGCACATTTAGCAGCAGAACATGGAGGCTGAGCTAGGCAGAGCCACCACAGCTTAGATAGTTGGCTTGACCAGAGGCCAATTTAAAATAATTACCTCAACAGTAGGGTGTCTCTACTCTGTCAGCAATCCCCTTCCACATGATCTCTACAGAAGACTATTATAAGTTTCAAATGATTTCTTGTTGAAAGAAAGAAAGAAAGAAAGAAAGAAAGAAAGAAAGAAAGAAAGAAAGAAAGAAAGAAAGAGGGAAGGAGGAAAGGAAGAAAGGAAGGAAGGAAGGAAGGAAGGAAGGAAGGAAGGAAGGAAGGAAGGAAGGAAGGAAAAGAAAGTGAAAACATTTGATGCCATTGACAGAAATCATGCAAAATTATGGTATCTATTTAGATGTGGAATGTTCTAATAAATATTACAGAAAATCTACTTATAATAAATTAAGTAAGTGATTTGAATCTTTGCCCCTAAATCTGAACCAGGTGCCCTATCACAAACAAATGTCAGATAGAACTTTTCAGATTTAATCCAGATGTGTTTTGCTTGAGTGGCAATTGGTCCATTTGAATTTAAATGTTTTTGCCTATGAGACAACTGTAATGAAGTTCCATGTGATATTTAGAAAATGACAACAATTGTTTCTAAATTTAATCTTTTGCAGAGTCACTTGGGAGTTGTGTTTTGGTTTGTTTTAAAAACTATCACTTTAGAAATCACCCTTTAAAAATTCTTGACAGCAGTAGAAAATATGTAGGCTCCAAAGCACTTAAATTGCACTGAAGTTCAGCTTTAGTTCATTGCTGTTTCTATTATTTGTAGTGGGGAGAAATAATTGACTCGTTAGGTGCCCCAGGAAGCACGGAACAGAACAATTTGAGTCAGACTTTGTTTAGTAGCACCAGATTTATGAAAACAGCTTAGAGTATCCAGAACCCTCTATTTACCTTTTCATAGGCTTGGTGGTTCAAACAAACAAGGTGGTTGAAGCCAAAAGACTGAAAGTAAGTTCTGAAAAAGAACCCTGTGCTTTAAGTACAAACACTGCTAGTGAAACAAGTTACCTTTCTGCTAGTTTGGTAAAAGTATCTCCTTTGACAACAAAAAGCATGACTTCTTTAATAAATACTCTTCCTCATTATTGCTTCACAAAATAAAACTATTTTCAATTTAAATAACTATGTTCACTTACTTCTTGGTTAAATTCAGCTGCTCTGCTCATAGTTTCAAACCAAGCTGTTGCACTCTACACTTTATGACAATAAACATCCAACCAGTTGAACATTGCCTCTCTGATATGGCAAGATTTAACTCTCAGGTTCACTCCTCCAAAAGAAAAAAATAAAATAAAAATGTATACTTTCATGTGCCATATGCAATTAGTGTGCTCTTTGCTCAATAAACCTGAGAGTGGAAACTAGATATTTAAAATGAATTCTAATGACTGTTCAGTGTCTTGTTGCCTGAACTACTTTTAGGAAATGTTTAGTCTCTTCCTTTTATATGCTTCTCAGGTGGCACCCAAAATATATGTCAGTTCCATAATCAGTTTGTATACACAGGTCATAACATTTTCAGGCTCTGCTTTGATTTGAAGACAACACTCGGAGTACAGCATCTCTCAGCACTGATAACTGCCCTCACTTACCTTGCATTCTCTATTAGACTTGTGCCTACTCTATTTGTTTCTACCATGCCTGGACTCTCCATCTACACTACCCATGTGCTACAAACACATTACCTCACACAATATCTCCACACATGTACATTTTGCATGTTCCAGTCTTTTTATTTATACTAACACTTCAAAGTGATTATTGCTCATTGTGGGCAGTATAAATACATTACACAAGGTATTCACCCAATTTCCCTGCTAGTAAAATTTCAAATATTTACCAGATTGGTATATTGCTATAACTTACAAAAAAATAATCTCTCAGTGTATAGGGCAGAAAAATTGAACTAGTGAAATTATTCCTCATACAATTCTTTATAACACTAGAAACAAAGGGAATTCCTGCTTATGCTTATTTAGAGTACAGCAAACTGCATCTTTCACAAATGATACCAAATTTGTCTTCACTTTCACTTCCTTTATTAATTTAGCATATTAACACTATGCCCTAATCAAAGCATGCTGCTATGCTTAATAGCAGAAGTCTCATGTCTCAAGAATGTAGCTCCTTTGCCTCTGACCTTATCTCTGATGGGTCATGTAGACATTCTCCTCCAACTTTTCTTACCCCAACTCATTACTTTATCCTGGCCCCCAAATCCAGCAGGCATTCCCCTGGAACATCAGGCCAATCCAGCCAGGGAAGTAGGTAGGCTACGTTCAGAATTCCACATCTCCCTCCTCTCACAGCACTAAGGGCCTACATAAAGAAATTGGTAATATATGATACAAGTAAATTAACTGCACACCAGAAAGCTCTAAAATACAAAGAAGTAATCACTCCCAATAGGAGTAGATGACAAGAAATGATCAAGATCTGGCTGGCATCAATATAATAGAAACAACAACAAAACAGTACAAAGAATCAAGGAAACATAATAAGTTATTTGAAAAAGTCAATAAGATTGACAAACACTTATCCAATTTAACCAATGGTAGCAGAAGGTGCTCTGAATCAACAAGACTAGAAATGAC